>CM035157.1:80434469-81034469 GCA_020205615.1 Panax quinquefolius | reverse complement strand
GTTATAATTTTTAATCCGACCGTTGGATCGTTGTGCTTTTTGGATATGTTATACATATATAAATTGAGTATATATCCACAAATTTTGAACCATTGAAAATTAACGCATGGTTTGTTATGAATTTTACAAGGTGTTGAAATGGTGTTAAAAATCATCCGTTTGTGGATTTCGGATATTTTCTGTCTGAAATTTGGAAAAACTTAAAGCTACAAAGTTGTATAGAATTCAATTTCGTGTGAAATGCACATAAAATTCGTATTTTTCTGATTAACGGGCTATTTTCTATGAATTACTGAAGTTTTGAAAAATAAAATGATTTTTATTAAATTTGGGTGGGACCCATTTTGGTTGGTGTACAAAAGTGTGTTGGAAATCAATTGAGGTGTGCTGAATTGGTTTTCAAGAATGATGGGCTTCATAGCAGCATGCGTAGAATAATTAATATTATTATTTTATTAATTTAGTCTCCTTTGGCGTTCTAGCATTTTTCTATAAATAGGCGCTTAGGTTAGAATTGAAAATCACATCAGAAACAAGTTTTCTTTCTCTCTATATTATCGAGCGTATTTTTTTGAGTATTTAGATACTTTGAGAGTTGCTATTCAGTGCAAGTTTCCTTCGGCTTTTCATCCGATATTCTAGTCAAGTACTGCTCTTTTGAGGTAAGGGATTTTAAGGGTTATTATGTTTCTTCAGTTTCATAATTTTTCTGACCTTCAAAAATTCTGGAAAAATTTGAAATGATATTTTGATAAGTTTTCTTGATTGTGTCCAAAAATAGCGATTTTTGAATGTATAGATTAGGAGTTATGAATTTTATGGGAAAAAACTATTTAAAAAGTAAACCCTTATAACTCTTTGTGGTTAACTCCAAAATTGGTGAATTTTTATTGGGAGTACATGTATATAATAGAAGTATACTCTGTAAATTTCGAAATTTTTGGACAAAAGTATAATTTATGATAAATGTCTAAATATTCGGCAGTTTTGGCCATATGAAAAATAGTAATGAATTTTAAAAATTCTGAGAAAAATATATGTTAAATATGGAACTATATTATGCTAAATCCCAGAAAAGAAAATTTGTTTGTACTGATTTGGTATTTTTCATGAAAATGGACTAGTTATGAGTAAATGAATTAAATATGTTATGTGAAGTGAGAAAATTAGAAAATATGATTTTATGGCTTGAGAATCCTATATGAGGTATATGTAGATTTTTGATGAGGGTTTTGGTTATTGGTGATGAAATCTTATGAGTTTGGCATTTTAGGACGATTAAATGCATTATTTAGTGAAGTGTAAACAATTAAAATAAATTGTTTATAAGTTTAAGAAATGTTATTCTTTCAATATCATTATACCGAAATATTGGTATGCATTTTATTGTGGAATTTCTACCTTTTTCATATCGGGGTTACTATTCATAAATTAATATTCACGAGTTACTATTCACGAGTTACTATTCATGGGGTACTATTCACGACAAAATTGGTTTCTTTTTCTGACCAAATTATCGTTGATTTATAAATCTTACACTTGAAATTAAATCCATGTTTGGATCATATTATTTTTATTATGATATATAACATTTTTATAATCCTGGTGAAGAAATTTCTCTTTGACTTAAGTGTAAAGATGGAAAGATTATTGGTATGATCGTGACTATGGGTTCTTTTTGGCCAGTAGTGCAAAGTTGAATCGTTGACTGGTATGATCATGACCATTGAATTTACAATTGAATATTTTTAGCTTAAGTACAAAGGTGAATTGATCAACATGATTATAATTATGGTTTATATAAATTCTGAAATGATTGTGTATTTCTTTGAGATATTAATATCTCTGGCATGTAGTGCAAAGATGAACTATTGATGAATATCTTTGGCCTGTAGTGCAAAGATGACCTGTTGTTGAATATCTTTGGCCGGTAGTGCAAAGATGACCTGTTGTTGAATATCTTTGGCATGCAGTGCAAAGATGAAATGATAATGAATATCTTTGGCCCGTAGTGCAAAGATGAATTTATTAGTATGATTATAAACATGAACTATGATTTGGTATAACCATGATCTTTGATGTTTCAGGTAAAGACAGGTGATAGAAATTATCTTCGTCCTGGAGAAGAAGAGGAATTTAGAATCACAATTATAATTATGAGTTATTCATGTGATTATGGAAAGGAACTGTTGATTGATGTTACAGGGATAAAATATTATTGGTGGACTTTTAATGTGGAGAAGATAATAGACTTTTATGGTCTATTTGACTCTTCTAATGGATTGCTCGTTCCGCTGCAACTATGGTTGAAAAGTTTTATCATCTACCATATGTTCTAAATCTCTGATTTATTACTGATGAAGGCTATTGATAATTTAATTATCTTTAGTCATGATATTCTTTACTGAGCTAGTTATGTTCACCCTTTTGCTTCACAATTCCTTTCAGGTAATAGGAGTGTTGTTGGGTCGAGCGGGGATAACAGGGGAATAGAACGGTGGTCTATAGCTGTTGAGGTTCTCCCTAAATAGTATGGAAATAATTTTATTGAGAACTTTAGATAACTGTGTCGTATTGTATACGTAATTTGATATTTAATTTTGGTGAACCGAATAGGGTGAGGTGAACCCAACTTTGGAAGGGTGTTTTGCCACTATCATACAAGATGTCTAATGACATACAACCTCGTGTTATCATAAAAGGCGAGTTGTGCACATCCACTTCTTGAGTATATCTACGAGCACTACCTATATGATCTTGGAGTTGGGTTGAAACATAATGTTCAATCGCAGAGGCGGTGGAGATAGTTATATGTCAAGAGAAGACTCACCATTGGAAGGAACATGATAGTAATCTTCTCGTTTTTCTTTGGGGTCTATTGGATCAACCAAGGATAATTCTTTGGACATATGATATCTATCATAACTTAGATTCATGGCTCCCTATGTACGGAAGGTTTTCTTGAGCACTTCCCAAAGATTTTAATTTCTAAAAGCAGTTCTAGACCTGTACCTTTATGTAATGTATCACTGTGAGGTGTTGTCCATAGTTAGGACATGAGTCACAGTTGGTATTAAAACTCACAGTATATGTGTTGTTGTATTTTGCTCGACAATTGTAGTAATAAAGTTGTAGTTGTTTTCTGTACCATGTATTTGGCGACTCAGAATAGGTTGGATGGATTGGACCTACTTTGGGGGCGTTACATGCGCCCTATTTGTACTAGGGTGCAGCCTGAATAATTCTTGCCAGCCTCGCACACCTGACTCGATATTTTACATTTAGTTTCTGATGTGCTAACTTGTTAGTATATGGTTAGAGCAAGCATGAAAATTGTTTAACACTCACACATAAGCATAAGCATGTAGTATGAACAAGTATAACCATGTTAGTACCTACAATGGACATAATACTTGTGGTCTTGAAATGGGATTTGTGATTTCAAAAGTGAACTTTGTCACGAACACATCATGTGAACATTCTGACTTTATGAACATGTTAATATGGTTTATATTGGCATGAAATGTAAGACTAAAGTGGTTGAATACACTAGCATACATGATTGAAAGATTAGACTAGTTCAAAGATAAGAAACTTAAGACTTTTCAAAGTGAACCTTACCAAAACTTTTATCTAGTAAGTTCTGACTATTTGAACATGTGTATGTGACTTTATTATATGTTGTAAATGCATGAGAGTTGATGAATGGGAAATATACCCATGAATTGGATACATTCGGGCTTAATTTATTGTTGTTCTCAAGTCTTTTAGAATAGTTTTTAAGTTTTTGTGTCTATTCATGCATGTTTTATGTTGTTTTATAGGAATTGGGACAAAAGTTACTTGGATCGACGTTTGGGGTTGCTAGATTCGCGTTTTTGGCTTGTCATTTACACAGCAGTCACTTTAGAGCCAATTTAAGTATTTCTCTTGATCTTATTTCGAAAAACATAAAGAATGAAAGTTGTATATCTACGTCTCCTCTTTCCGGAACATCTTGAATCATCAAAATCGGAGTTTGGACGAAGAAGTTATGGCCATTTTCCCAAAGGACGTCAGAGCAAAAAATGTCAAAAAATGTTCCAGCACCAGGGCGCCCAAATCAAGCTTATGCTCAGCGCCGGGGCACTATAATGCAGTGTTCCAGCACCGTGCCCAGCACCAGGGCTCTAGGGAAGGGATTGGTGAGGCTTGTACGCGTTTCAGGGTGAATTTTGACACTTTTCTGACTCCAAATTGGATTGGGTTTGTTCCTAAGCTAAAAATTGGACTTGTAACCTATAAATACATGATATAAGGCATGAAATAGAGAGAGATTACATAGATTAGATTAGATATACACTCCATTAGATTAGAACATAAACCCTAGTTCTTATTAGTTTTGGAGATTGAAGCAACTTGGAGACCATTGAAGAAAAAGAGCAGGAGCTTGAGGAAGATGAAGATTTGCTGACAACAGATTTATTCTCTTCTCTAATCTTACTTTTATATTTTAATGTCTATTCAATTATGGATTCTTGGTTTTAATTCATTAATAATGAACTAAATTTCTTTTATTAAGACTACAATTGAACCTTTTATGCCTATGAATTAATTATTTGACTTATTCCAAGTATTTATGTCAAGGTGAATTATTTATCATGTTTTGTGCTTATTGATTAATTATTTGATCAGTAATTACCTTGTTACTCTAGAAGGATTCGGGAGAGGAGATCTAGGGTTAGAACTGGACATGATAACATGTATGCTTAATTATTTGCATGACGAATAATTAGGGTCGTGAATTGAATAGGAATATATGTTCACTGCATGTAACAAGTTGGGAATTGGGATTGAAAGAGTTTAATTTAATTGTTTTGCATAGGAATATAGCAAGATTAATTGGATTAAATAGAAGTTAATTGATCACTTGGAAAAGGGCTTTTGACACTTGGAATTCCTATTAACAATTCATTAGGCATAATAATTGGGATAATTGGATAATCAGTTTATAGTTCATAATTGGGGATATTGTAGTCTTAACCTTTATTTATTTGAATTCATTTATAAAGAAATTCAGTTTAATTAGTTAATTTAGTTTTCTTAATTAGAAAAATCACGATTTGGGAATATTTAAATAAAATTAGTTTGGTTAAGAACTAGTACTTGGTGATTTTTATTAAATAATTCTTCGTGGGAACGATACTCTACTTTCACTTTATTACTTGTTGTTAGTGTATATACTTGCGTATTCATTGATTGATTGAAATCGACCAACAAGTTTTTTGGCGTAGATTCTTGGGAGAATTAATTTAATAAATTTTTACCAATATTAATTTCAATCAAATTAGTCTCAATTTAAATATTTTTATTTTTTTATTTTAATTCTCTTCTATATTTCTCTTTTTTAGGTACCATGGATGCCTTTGCGTATCAATGGCCATACACGAACATGACTCAACCAAGGGAAACAGGGATTGATTGACTTAATACATTTTCTATAGAGCCAGTACAAATTAAGGCAAATTCAAAGACGTTGGAGGTTATCGCAGCTCAACGAAGTCGAAGGATTGCAAACATGACTCAGCCAAGGGGAGCGGAGAATGATGGACTTGCGACAGTACGTTCTACATTATTAGCACAAATGGAGACACTTTCTAGGAGGTTAGACGCTTTTGCAGCATAACGTCGTCAAAGTGTGGTGGGTATTTGTGATTATTGTGCTGGAAATCATATGAGTCATCAATGCGCCATTAGTTTCGAGCCGGTACAGTATGGTGGTGATTACCCCAACAATTATGTCTATCCCAACAACTATTATCAGGACTGAGGGTATCACCCAGATTTTTCATGGAGCCATACTCATCAAGATCAATTTTATGCTCCAAGTCCAACATACCCACCGGATTTCTCGTGTCCACCTCCACTACAACAGGAATAACATTCAAATTTGGAGGAAGTTTTGTCCAAGTTCATAGCTTTAGGTGAGGAGTGGAGGATTAATCAAGAGATATTGAGTCAAAATTTTACGAACCAAATGGAACAACTAACCAATGCCTCGAACATTTGTCCTCATACACTTGGCCCTATGACATGGATTAGAGGACCGATGGAGAGCAGAACAAAATCTGCTGACTAAATGAGCCACAAGATGTTGAAAGAGAGGAAACAATTGGGAACCAAGAAAAGGAGATCGACGAAGATTTAACTGTAATATTCAACGAAGATGAACCGATTTCATTAGTATCCCATGTGCCTCCTCCACCAAAGTTCAATAATCCGGGCAGTTTTGCAAAACCATGCCCAATTGGCCGTCATATCGTCGGCAAAGCTCTTTGTGACATAAGAGCTAGTACAGTTGTGGAGTCATGGTGGGATGAAAAGGAGAAGATAGAGGAAGATTCCATTATGTTTATTAAGCTTCAATGCCCTAATCTGATCATCGACATAATGGAGGAAACACCTAGTTTTTGGACGTTCTTAATGGGGAACATATATACAAAGAGCATGCTAGGTGACTTTCATTCAAGGGTCATTACTAATGGGAACCTCCCAAAAGAGACATTACTTATGATGGATGGAGGGTTCCTCAATTTTCATAGGGGAATTGGATAGAGAATTGAAGAAGTCAGGCTGAGACTATAAAACAAGTGCTTATTGGGAGGCAACCCAAGTTTAATTTTTATTTTTAGTTTTTATTAGGTTTTATATTAGTAGTTTTGAATTTACATTTATTTAGAATTTAATAAAACTATTTCTATCATGGTTTACAGGTTATTCAAGTCAAATTCAAGTGTGGTGCCCAAGTTGTTCCATGTGCCTAGCCTATTCTCCAAACTTAGCGGACAAGGAGGAAGATTGCTATATTTTCAGGGAAGTCCTCTGCTTTAATTTTTTCTATTTTAGTCATTGAGGACAATGTCTAGTTTAAGTTTGGGGGCATTTTAGTGTCGTATTGCATATAGTTAGTTATTTACATTGTAGTTCGTTATGTTTTCGGGTTATTTACATTTAGTTTTTGCATTAGGTTTCTTGTTTAATTTTTTTTTTAAATAATAAAAAATAGTAGTTAGTTTCTTGTGTTTGTTGCGTTTAGTTTATATTTGCATGATTCAAATTTGTTAGATAGTAAAAAGTCTATTTTGGTGATGATGAGACTAGAATTGAGTAGATAAGTATAGTATTGAATATTAAGGCTTGATGATGTGATTTCTTGTTATGAATTGAATCTTTTACATTTGAAACGATGATAATAAGGTTATACAAGTAAAAATAACTTGTTGATTGATTGAGTCTAAATTGATACATAATGGAATTCTAAAGGATAATTTCTAGTTTGAATGAAAGGAACTGATGAAGGCGGTGATGGCTAAAGTTAGACAAGAACCTAAGTTTTGGGGAAAAAAGTTGGGGTATATAAGCTTTATAAAAAGAAAAAAAAAAGAAAAAAAAATGAATGATGAATAAACAACGTGACTAGTCTTGTTTTGGGCCTTTGTTACTTGAGCAGAAAAGTAAGCAGGGAATGTCTACTACACCTAGCGCCTCTAAGGTCTTATATAGTGCAGGGAGTCGTTAGTGAAAGCTCGCTAAAAAGTAGCTTTATTAGCCTAATGGAATGAGACATTGCAATCATCATGAAAATAAAAAAATTTTGAATAAAACGGGAAAAAGTGCAAAAAACCCCCGTTAAAAAAAATAAAATAAAATAAAAATAAAGCATAAGTATTCCATTTTAACACTTGGACTTTGGTAATTGTTTTATTTTAGTCGAATCTAGTTTATTTGAGTTTTCAAGTTTACATTGTATGATGCCTTCGAAGATATCTATTATGTTTTAAATTTGATTTTATATCAGATAGCATTGTTGTGGAGCACACACGCACTATATCAGTGATAACAGTCTAAGATTTGATGATTGATTGGGAAATTACTGATTTGTTTTAATATGATGTATTATCATGTTTACTTGATTTCTCTAAGGCTGATTGAATAGACTTGTTTCTATCATTACTGTTGTATCGTACGCATATAGATTAGTTGCATTACATTGCATTGCATAACATTTTTGTGTTTTTGCTTGAGGACAAGCAACGGTTTAAGTTTGGGGGTATTTGATGAATGGGTAATATACCCATGAATTGGATACATTCAGGCTTAATTTATTATTGTTCTGAAGTCTTTTAAAATAGTTTTTAAGTGTTTGTGTCTATTCATGCATGTTTTATGTTGTTTTATAGGAATTGGGACAAAAGTTACTTGGATCGACGTTTGGGGTTGCTAGATTCGCGTTTTTGGCTTGCCATTTACACAGCAGTCACTTCAGAGCCAATTTAAGTATTGTTCTGGACCTTACTTCAAAAAACTTAAAGATTAAAGTTGAAGATCTATGTCTCCTCTTTCGGGAACATCTTGAATCATCAAAATCGGAGTTCGGACGAAGACGTTATGGCCATTTTTCCAAAGGACGTCAGAGTAGAAAATGTCAGAAAATGTTCCAGTGCTGGGGCACCCAAATCAAGCTTATGCTCAACACCAGGGCGCTATAATGTAGTGTTCCAGCATTGTGCCTAGTGCCGAGGCGCTGGGGAAGGGATTGGTGAGGCTTGGACACATTTTGGGGTGAATTTTGACACTTTTCTAACTCCAAATTGGATTGGGTTTATTCCTAAACTAAAAATTGGACTTGTAACCTATAAATACACGATGTAAGGCATACAATAGAGAGAGATTACAAAAATTAGATTAGAGATACACTCCATTAGATTAGAACATAAACCCTAGTTCTTGTTTGTTTTGGAGATTAAAGCAACTTAGAGACCATTGAAGAAAAAGAGCAGGAGCTTGAGGAATATGGAGATTTACTGACAACAGATTTATTCTCTTCTCTAATCTTACTTTTATCTTTTAATGTCTATTCAATTGTGGATTCTTGGTTTTAATTCATTAATAATGAACTAAATTTCTTTTATTAAGACTACAATTGAACCTTTTATGCCTATGAATTAATTATTTGACTTATTCCAAGTATTTATGTCAAGGTGAATTATTAATCATGTTTTGTGCTTATTGATTAATTATTTGATCAGTAATTACCTTGTTACTCTAGAAGGATTCGGGAGAGGAGATCTAGGGTTAGAACTGGACATGATAACATGTATGCTTAATTATTTGCATGACGAATAATTAGGGTCATGAATTGAATAGGAATATCAGTTCACTGCATGCAACAAGTTGGGAATTGGGATTGAAAGAGTTTAATTTAATTGTTTTTCATAGGAATATAGCAAGATTAATTGAATTAAATAAAATTTAATTGATCACTTGGAAAAGGGCTTTTGACACTTGGAATTCCTATTAACAATTCATTAGGCATAATAATTGGGATAATTAGTTTATAGTTCATAATTGGGGATATTGTAGTCTTAACCTTTATTTATTTGAATTCATTTATAAAGAAATTCAGTTTAATTAGTTAATTTAGTTTTCTTAATTAGAAAAATCACAATTTGAGATTGTTTAACTAAAATTAGTTTGGTTAAGAACTAGTACTTGGTGATTTTTATTAAATAATTCCTCGTGGAAACGATACTCTACTTTCACTTTATTACATGTTGACCGTGTATACTTGCACGTATTCATTGATTGCGAAATCGATCAACAAGAGTTATATGTTAAGATGCCTTATATGTACTAAGTTGACTTAGTGTTAAATTCAAAGAAAATTAGAATGAGGAAGCTAATGTCATCAAGAAATGAGTAATGTACGTTATGGCCGTGCAAGCATGTATATTAGGACTCATTATGTCTATAAAAATATTGGCATGAACATCGTTTGGTTAATGTATGGTTTTCACTTATTCACACATAGTCATAAAAAGGGAAATTTCTAAAATATGAACTATGTGAGTAAAGTATACATGTGTTGTATATATATATACAAGCATGACTATTGAGTATTGAATGATCAAGTTGTAAGGCACAAATGATTACATGACCTTGTTATGTTTTAATGACATATAAATTGTAAGTAAACTTGTGATAGTGAAGTCAAGTATGGTCATGTGTTATATGTGAAAATCTAGCATGTATGTATGTTAAAATACATGTGAAATTAGTGTGTTAGATTTGGACTGAAGTCAGGAGAGCAGAAGCTCAACCTTGGTTTCGCTAAGGGATGGTAGTAAATTGCGTCATCCCTAAACTAGACGGTAGCAATTGCACAAATCTTGCGATCATGAATAGATTCTGTTTTTGATTTTGAAATTTAAGGCATGATTACATGATCCCTTTATCTTGTAATATGTGACCAATGTGCCATGTAATGTGTTGAGAAGCATGCTATGTGAAGACTTGATTATTGTAAGTGTAGACTCGTATTAGTTTACACATACTAATTGAAATGATCGACTTGATAATGTTAGGTCATTTCAACGCAAGTAATTAAAGCTAGAATTAATTGTAGCTGAGAAAACAGGCAAGTTTATGTGAACTTCACTCTTTGATTGTGCAAGTTTTCCTGAATTCTTTCTCTTTTATTGAGCAAGTTTCCCTAACCTTACTCAAATTTATATTAAGCATGTATCCGAACACTATTTCATTGTTTTGCAATGTTTCCTAGCTTACACAACTTTGTTTGTTGTGAAAGTTTCTTATCCTTCTCATATTGTATTGAGAAGGTTATTGTTGAATTGAAAGTTATTCATTTAAGCTTGAATCTTATTTCCAAGCATGCTATTAAGTGGTTTAATTACTTTAAAATTATTCCACATCGATATTATTGATATTCGTACTTAGTGCACTTAAGTTCGTACAGTCTTGGACTTGTACATCATTTAAAGTTCAATAATTCTTGAACTGTGTTAGATAGAGTCTGAACCTTTGTTCGGTTAGACAAGCATATGAAGTTTTATAAAAGCTATCCAAACCAATTGATGGTAAGGAATCTTAAACTGAAAGAACACCCCTTCTATGATAGGGGAGTACCCCAGGTATCTAATATAAGATACACAGAGCAGATTTAAATGTTATGCATATACATAGAGTACGTGAGGCTGATCCCCTTAAGTACTTATTCTGTAGCCAGTAACCAAAGGGTCAATTAGCTATTGATTCCATTGGAGTGTTATAGTTCAAAGTCTACTTGACTAGCAGTTATTCTAAAAGAAATCATTATCTTGCTTATAATATTCATATTGTTGAATCCTTCAGATATTCATATTGTTGAATTCATTGCCAGATATTTTTCCATTCATCATGATATATCCTTATTGTTGTATTTAAACTTGTTGGGCAAACTTGTTGCTCATCCTTGCTATATCATGAATTATATTGCAACTAAGCCCAAGACCTCAGGGAAGGACAAGGGTAAAGGAAAGATGTAGAATAATGGCAAGGAGTATACTTTACTTTATGCCTAGTTTAAATTACTGTTATGTAATATGAACCATAATGATTATTTTAGGGTATGTTTGTAAGATGATATTAAGGTTATCATATCTTGGGACTAGTAACACCTTTTGAATGAACGACACACGTTTATTATATTCCGTATTTTAGTTATCGTATGTTGTTTAGAGGTGGATGTTAGTATTTTATCGTGATGACCGAACCGGGGTCAGAGGACCCGGATTCGGGGGCGTCACAGCTGTGATGGGTATAGGAGAGCCAACTACAATCAGTTGTTCTCCTATCTACCCATGATGCCTTTCCACAGAGCTCAAATTCTCAACTGCTGGGATCACATGTTCTGGAGCTTCAAAGCATATCCAGCAATCTCAGTGCTAGCTCAGGAATTTCCAAGAAACTTCAACTTTGCCAAACAGCTAATCACAAATGGCCCTTCTACAAAGAATGAGCATGAGGTACTATCTATCAAATTATTTTTAGGGTTAATCACTATCCACCATCATTTTTCAGTTAATTTTATGAATTTCCAAGCTGGTTGGAAGTAATCCTAAATCCACTAAATCAATTCTCAGTTACAGAATCCTAAAATTCTGTAGCTTATGAACCAAATATGCCAAACTTCATTTTAATCCCATCTCTTCTCATCTCTACGATTACTGACTCGAGCCCAATTGTAGAGTCACACGCTCAAATCGTAGAGCCACCTACTCAACAAGCCCAAACACAAGCCCCTCCATCAGATATTCCCTCCTCGTCCTCAAATGAATATTTCAACCTTGATCTTGCTCTTTACACCCTGCAAGATCAATTCAAAAGAGCCCCTCCTCCAAATAGTTCGCAACTCCTTGAACTCATATCAGATCTTCCAACCAAAGTAGAACTGTTTAAAGCATCCCAAAAAGTGACTAAGGACATACAGGAAGAACTTGAAGTTCACTCAGACCTTGTTCAACTGAGGCTGACTCATCTAATTGATGATGCCAACTCCCTCCCAAGCACCCAAAGCTCTGAGCTCACAAAGAAGCTTCGGGAGATCATAAAGGAGATGATTTAGAGCATAAATGAAAGAGATCAAATTCATTTTAAAGCTACTAAAAGACACATGGATGCTGTTTTTATCCTACAGTCTACTTAGGAGTCCCAGAACAATCTTATGATGGAAAGTCTCATAAATTTACGAACTGCGGTGAAAGAATTTCAAGAATTCTCCATGGGTCAAATGCAATAGATAGAGAATGTTCTGGCCATTCTTCAAAAGAGGGAAGCTCGATCTGATGCTCTCTTTAAAGAGAACCGTGAAGATATTGCCCAATCCCAAAGTTAGCTCAACGAGCTTGTTCAAGGCATGACTCGCCTATCTGAAGACAGTCGAGCCCTTGATGCTGACATAAAGGGGGAGAATAAAGGGAAAGGAGATCAAGGCAAGGGAAGAGGCACTTTCTCAGCTCAATCATTAAGGAGTCCTATAAGGCAATTTCACCATAAGACTCCACGATCTGGCCATCAAACTCAAATATCTGATCAGCAACAAATTATCATGGCTCAACCTTTAAGGAGTCTAGGGCCAAATTCCAGCTCACAAGAAGTGACCACCACAGGCCTAAGAATACCAATTGGAGATCCTGCATTCATGAATAGGCATGATCACAATCCAAGACTAAGTCAAAGCGAGCTGGAAGATCTAGCCAGGAGAGATGAAGCCAGCAGGAAAAGAAGAGCTGAGGAGTATGCCAATCCTCCATGAGGCAAAAGGCCGAAGAAATAGAGATAAGTTGAATTTTAAATCTTATTGATGTAGTTAAATTAAATGTAATATCTGTCTTCAAACATCAATAAATTCATGCTTATTCTCTAGAAATTTCAGCTGCTCACTGAAATATTAAGTCATATTTACTTTGCTGCAACTACATATAGAATTTGATAATCATGACAACAAATCTCCTTGGTTATGTCAACATCAAATAGGGGAAGATTGTTGGAAGAGTGCATATTTTGATTTGATGTTTAAAGTAAATGCTCATGATTGTATGTAAAGTCCTTCAAGGAATATATGTACAAGGACTTAGTGATAGATCAAATTTGTTAAGGTTGATCTAAGCTTTTAATGTTTATCATTCTGTAAATGAATGTATAGATAAAGAGATCAAAGATGTTAGGTTGATTTATGTCTTGAAATGTAATAGATAGGCTTCAATAAAATCGTAGTCTATTGAGCTGATCAAGAGTTTGTAGAAGCCAAGGCAGAATCGTAGAGCATCGAGGATCTTAGTATGTCTGCCTTGAAGGGCCTCTCCAAAAATCATAGTGTGATCCAGACGTTTGCCAAAGCCAACTCAGACATCGTAGTGTGCTCTCGGAAACGTAGAGTCTGCTAGACAAGCAAGTGAAGATCGTAGTGTTCCAGTCCTTAAGAGAATTTGTAGTGTTCTCGTTTGATAGAATCGGATCAAGCACCAAGGTGGCAAGACACCACGATCTGAATCGTAGAGTATCATCTGCCTGTGTCAGAAGCATTGAGCCTTGACCATTTGTTTAAAGATAAATCTTAACAAATGTGGAATGGGTTACAAATGTTGAAGTACTCACCAGTCCCAATGGCATAAAAAATATCCTTAGTATACAACAAAGAAACGTATTGAGGAAAACACCTTTTCAGGTGTTAGGTGAGAAAGCAGTCTGCTGTGTCAATGGGCCAGAATGCAATTCAAAAGATATGCAAAAAAGTCTCCATCAAAGTTTAGAAATGTCAAATGCATTTAATGCTTTAGCGGATAGCTTCAACGGATAGATTTCAAGGATCACATATATGCAAAACATCTGCAGATGATAAAACTAAGCAAGCATTGAACAAAAACAAAGAGAACACTCAACACTCAACTTTATGATCTGAGAAAAAGAAAGCTTGCTCAACTACTCAGTTTTTTTGAACAAAGAGCTTAACGGTAACTTAGTAGCACCAATCAAGAACTCAACAACTGCCAATCAAGTGAAGTAAGAAGTTCCAAGTCAGAAGGACTTGAAGAGTTCTAAAGTGAACTATGAAGAACCAAGTCTGCTGGACTGGAAGAGTTCAAGAGTGAACTAAGAAGTTCCTAGACTGCTAGTCTAGAATGAATCTGTGAGATTCAGAAAGTGTAAAAGATATCCTTAGTGGATTTCCTACTCGAGGAGTAGAAGAGTGGACTAGGAGCTTTAAGTGCTCTGAACCACTTAAAACTATAGTGTCTATTGCATTCTTGCTATAACTGTTATAACTGTTATAACTGCCTCACTCTCATTAACTCACTATATCTAAAAAGGGAGATCAAAGACATCTTAATTCCACTGTGTTTGAATTATTATCAAAACTAACAAAGTAAAACAAAAAGATTTTTAAATATCTATTCAACCCCCCCTTCTAGATAACTATTGTGCCTCTGGGAACTAACAGATAATACAGTCAGGGAAGTATTCTCAGAAACATGCATGACAGACCCTTTAGAAGCTACACTGACAGGTTCCAGTACTATGGAAGAGCCTACTCATGTTGAATATGCCAAGTGGCTGGATGCACCTTAGAGATCTAATCAATTCCAAAGACAGTTCGAGTCTCTGAATGATAATGAAGCATCCACTTCCAAAGCCCTGATATCGATCATAGAACCTCCTGTCCTCGAATTAAAGCCCTTGCCTAATCACCTGAGGTATGCATACTTAGGGGAATCATCCACCTTACCTGTAATAATCTCTGCATCTTTAAATGAGTTCCAAGAAGAGAAGTTACTGCAAGTGCTCAAGCAATATAAAACGACCCTGGGATGGTCAATTGCTGATATAAAAGGGATCAGTCCGACTCTTTGCATGCACAAAATCTTACTAGAGGAAGGGTCTAAACCATCCATTGAGCATCAGAGGCGGTTGAATCCCATCATGAAGGAGGTAGTCCGGAAGGAGATTATTAAATTGCTAGATTCGAGCATTATCTACCCCATCTCAGACAGCCCTTGGGTCAGTCCAATTCAGTGCGTGCCAAAAAAGGGCGGCATGACGGTGGTGCCCAATGAGAACAACGAGCTGATTCCAACTAGAATGGTGACTGGGTGGAGGGTGTGTATGGATTACAGGAAATTGAACAAGTCCACCTGTAAGGATCACTTCCCTCTTCCATTTATTGATCAGATGCTCGATAGACTTGTTGGGTATGAATTTTATTGTCTGCTGGATGGTTACTCTGGGTATAATCAGATTTCAATTGCTCTCGAAGATCTGGAGAAAACAACTTTCACATGCCCCTATGGGACCTTTGCCTTTCGGAAAATATCTTTCGGGCTGTGTAATGCTCCTGCAACATTTCAATGTTGTATGATGTCTATTTTCTCTGATATGGTTGAAAAGACCCTCGAGGTCTTCATGGATGACTTTTTGGTATTCGGGAGTTCATTTGATTACTGTCTGGTGAATTTGACTGCCGTTCTTAATAGATGTGTTGAGACAAATCTTTTACTGAATTGGGAGAAGTGCCATTTCATGGTCAAAGAGGGCATTATTCTGGGCCATCGAGTATCTGTCGACGGTATTGAGGTTGACAAGGCAAAAATTGATGTCATTAATAATCTACACCCGCCTACCTCAGTAAAAGGGGTGAGGAGTTTTCTTGGGCATGCTGGATTCTACAGGCGATTTATCCAGGACTTCTCCAAAATAACCAAACCGCTCTGCACACTATTGGAAAAGGACATTCCTTTTCAGTTTGATGAGCCCTGCCTCAAAGCTTTTGATCTACTGAAGGAAAAACTCATACCTGCCCCTATTGTGGTAGCCCCCGACTGGACATTCCCATTTGAGCTTATGTGTGATGCCATCAATTTGGCAATCGGGGCAGTGTTAGGCCAAAGAAGGGATAAGGTGTTCCACACGATCTACTATGCCAGCAAAACATTAACTGATGCTCAGCTGAATTACACTACCACCGAAAAGGAACTGCTAGCAGTGGTTTATGCATTTTATAAGTTTCGTTCTTACCTCATTGGAACGAAAGTGATCGTGTACACTGATCACTCGTCAATTAAATACCTGATTAAAAAGAAAGATGCAAAGCCGAGGTTGATAAGGTGGGTCCTTCTTCTCTAGGAGTTTGATCTGGAGATCGGTGATAAGAAGGGTACTAAAAACCAGGTGGCGGATCACTTGTCCAGATTGGAAAACCATCCTCATGCGGGAGTTGCAGAAAAAGATATAAATGATTTCTTCCCGGATGAGCAGCTTTTTGTTGTCCAGAGAAAAGCCCCGTGGTATACAGACTTTGCTAATTATATCGCTTGTCAAGTGATTCCTCCCAACTTGAGCTATCAACAGAGGAAGAAATTCCTGAACGATGCAAAAAAATATTTGTGGGATGAGCTTTTCTTGTTCAAGCAGTGTTCTGATCAAATTCCGTGGAGATGCTTTCCTGAGGAGGAAATCGAAGGTGTGCTCCATCATTGCCATTCTTCAAAATATGGATGAAATTTTGGGGGCCAAAGAACTGTAGCTAAAGTGCTCCAATCTGGGTTTTACTGGCCTACCCTATTCAAAGATTCACACTTATATGTATCGCACTGCGATATATCTCGAGAAGGCATGAATTGCCCCTGCAGAACATCCTCGAAGTTTAATTATTTGATGTATGGGGTATTGACTTCATGGGTCCATTCCCGTCTTCCTACAACAATCTCTATATTCTTGTGGCAGTTGTTACATCTCCAAATGGGTTGAAGTAGTTGCCTTGCCTACTAATGATGCGAAGGTGGTGCTTAATTTTCTAAAGAACAATATTTTTACTCGTTTTGGCATGCCTCGGGCTATAATCAGTGATGAAGGGTCGCATTTTTACAACAAATATTTCGAAGCCCTTCTCGCTAAGTATGGGGTGACCCATAAGATAGCCACTGCTTATCATCCGCAGACTAGTGGCCAAGCGAAGATATCCAATCGAGAAGTAAAACGCATCTTGGAGAAGATTGTTAACCTAAATAGGAAGGACTGGTCAAAGAAGCTTGATGATGCCTTGTGGGGCATACCGCACCGCCTATAAAACACCTATCGGAATGTCTCCGTATAGGCTTATTTATGGAAAGGCTTGTCATCTTCCTGTGGAGTTGGAGCACAATGCATATTGGGCTATTTAAAAGCTGAATTTTGATTTAGAAGCAGCCGGTGAACACAGAATTTTACAACTCAATGAATCAGACGAGTTTCATCTACAAGCGTATGAAAATGCTAAGTTGTTCGAGGAGAAGATGAAGCGGTGGCATGAAAAAGAAAATCATCGAAAGAAATTTCGAGCCGGGATAGAAGGTGCTTCTTTTCAACTTCCGTTTGAAATTATTTTCTAGGAAGTTGAAGTCCCGATGGTCCGGGCCGTTCACGGTTGCTAAGGTTTATCCTTATGGGGCCATTGAGGTTGAAGACCCTCATTCAAACAAAACCTTCAAGGTCAATGGTCAGCGCTTAAAGCACTATTGGGGTGGCGAGGTCGACCGGAAAAATACATCTATCACCTTGGGAGACCCGGTGTAAGGCGGGGTAAAAGTCAAGTTGATTACTATAAATCAAGCACTTGATGGGGAGGCACCCCCATCTTAGTATCACAAATCTTCTTTTGTTTTCATTCATTTCTGTTTTCTTCAAGTTTTCATTAGTTTCTCTTTGTATTTCTTAGTATAGTTGATAGTTTCTATACAGTGCATGCTAGTATGTTTATCATTTATGTGTTTAAAGGCTTTGAGTAGTTAGTCTTTGCTATTACATTGTTTGTAGTCTTTTTGTGGTGTTGTTTACTGATATGAGGTTTGGCCAGTGTAGGATTTAATAGTTCAGTATATGATGTCCAGAGTCCGCACCGTGGCACTTCCCTCAATACTAAGTTCTGCGCCGCAGCGCCAATGCTAGGTAGACGCACTGCTATTCGGCGCCTCTGTATACCTAGCTATCGCGCCCCAACATCATACACAGTGCCATTGCAGCGCCCCAGCACCATATTCAGCGCCCCAACGCCATATTTCACGTCGCAACGCTGAGTTCCTGAAAGAAATTCATGGTGCAACGCCATGGACAAGAAGAACACACTGCAAAGTCGCGTCGCGACGCCATCCAAGGCACTATTATTCGCGCTGCAGCGCCGCCAGCATGTTTTCATTTTTAACTGCAGTTTTTGTATTCATTTTGCATCAGTTACTTCTCTCTCTCATATCAGAGACTCCTTATTTCCTCTCAGCGTTCCTTGTGACGTCAACCGTCTCAAAGCATCCCTTCTTCCAAGAGCCTTTAGGCCACCCCAACCATCGTGCCCGTTAATTTCTAGCCGTTCATAATGCCAACCGTCGTGCAGTTATTTTTCTGGCCGTTTCTCCCTCTCACGCATCCATCTTTAAAATCCAGCGAGAGGTATTAGAATTCTGACTTGTGCTCTTGGGTTTATTATACTTAAAGTCTTCGAAATTTGGGAGATAGCAACTTTTGGTCTTTGGATTTTTGCTTTCTTAATCATGGGTTCTAAGCGCCCGAGAACAAGTATTGGCCCTCCTCCTCCATCGTCTTCTAGAACCCCTGTTACCCGTTGGGATGCTATCAAATTCCAAACGGAGGATGCCTAGAAGCGTTATACGTAGAATTTCTCATCGAGGAGTTTGGTGCCAGAAAGAGGGCTAAGGCCCGATGACAAGTTAGACGGCGAGATGATGGCCATGATTATGGCAAAGAAATGGATTCACTTCACCAAGCCACCTGAATCGATAGTTATCTCGGTGGTGAAGGAATTTTATGCTAATGTCAATGCTGATGGCCCCTCGGCGGTGCACGTTAAGG
This sequence comes from Panax quinquefolius, assembly GCA_020205615.1. Taxonomy (NCBI): domain Eukaryota; kingdom Viridiplantae; phylum Streptophyta; class Magnoliopsida; order Apiales; family Araliaceae; genus Panax; species Panax quinquefolius. The sequence goes on along the minus strand of CM035157.1, from coordinate 81,015,257 downwards.
GAAAGCTTATCCAATTTGATAGTAGGGCTATCAATGCAGTTTATGGGACTCCCAATTATGAGGGTCACGACTACCGGGAGCCTGGGCTGCGGAGTTACAACACTGATGAAATTATTGCTAAACTCTCCAAGCCTAGGACTGTATGGAAAGCCAATGAATACCATTGTGAAAAGACGTCTTTCCCCCAGCAGGCCTTAAGTCGTTATGGTAAGGCGTGGTATTCTTTCATTTGTGTAAATATCATGCCAATACGTCACATCAGCGACGTGACCAGAGAGGGTTGTTCTGTTCTATGCTATTGTCACGGGCTTAAATGTTGATGTTGGGATGCTTATTCAAGAATCTATTAAGAAGGCCATACGAAGCAATGTCATGTCAGGGCTTTCTCACCCATCTCTAATCACAAGACTTTACAAAAGAGTGGGTGTTATGTGGGAGAAGAAAGATGTCACTCAGCCACCCATGGCTATAATTGATCATAACATCATCGCCCATTATGGAATTTGGGAAGGAGCACAGTCGCATCCTAGGGGCGAGGGTTTTCTGCCCGCACCACATCCGCCGCCATCCACTGAAGCGGGTACCTCCACGCAAGTTCCTGAACCCCCGTCATCCGAGGCTATTCCATCTGGGGTCCTAGCGAAGTTATTGGGCAGTCTGAACTTCCAACACCGAAAGGTAGATCATATAGCACAATGGAACAGCCAATTCAATAACTACCATGTAGAATTCGCGAACACAGTGTCCAACATTTATTATGCCCAGGGAGGAGATGACGTAGGTCCCTGCATTTTCAATTTCCAGCACCTCCAGTCTTCGCGCCTTATCCGCCACAATTTCTGCCTCGGGAGGAGGCCCACGAGGATGAGCCTCTCAATGTTGAGGATGATGTTGATGATGGTGATGACGGTGGTGATGATCAGAATGCTTGATGCTGCTAGTTTGAAGGCCATTAAGGACATTGGTCAAATTTCAAGTTTGGGGGAGATTCCTTTTATTTAAGTCATATATGAATTGTGTTAATTTAGTTATCTATGAATTGTGATTTATGTTTAATGTGTGAAGGTTTGAGAGAATCATTTAGGCTGGATAGCCTCAGACTACTTAATTATCTATGTTTTACCTATGTTTAATTATTATTATGGTTATTGGGTTTATTTTGTGAGTGGTTTATTTTGGATGCATGTTTTCCATAGTAGCATTTTAATTTATATATGAATGCATGCTTTTGGTTGTATATCTTGTTTTTATAATTATTATCATGTTGGGATTGTGTAGTTGCCATGTGAATTTTGGGATATCTTGATTTATTCGGATATTATTTTATGGATAGCCATTTGTTTTGGGATTTACACTGATGATTGGTATACTTGATGCCATATGTGATGGGTTTACCCTATTTTGGCAAGGGTAATGTATCTTTTATCGCTCCTTGCCTTTTATATTTTGATTAACCCTTTCCCTCGTTCCGTAACTGTTTATATGCTGGGTTAGGGTATTATAGCGCTTAAGTTTTGATTGTGGCTAATGACAAGCGCCATGTGATTATCTCTTTCTCTTAGAGTCGTGTCAAGCATACGTGATCTAGGGGCGTGTTCATTGGTTATGTCAAGACTGTTATGGATTTTAACTAATTCTTTTGGATTTGGATTGTCTGTCTATTGTTTTAAAAATTTGTGCACTCTGTAGAACTCCTTTGTTTCCATGGTAATAAAAGATGTAGGCACTTTTACAATTTGGGATCTATAGTTCTGGTATATTTAAGTTGTGCGGTGGGTTTAGATGGAGCATAAAACGCACTCACCCATAAACGTATTTTGAAAAAAAATAAAAAAAAAAAAGAATTTATAGCCTTGCGGTGGGTCGAGATGGAGCGTGAAACACATTCGCCCATAAACGCAAATCTATCCTAAGTCGTGCAGTGGGTCGAGATGGAGCATAAAACACACTCGCCCATAAACACAGACTTGCAAGATAGAGCATAAAATGCACTCGCCTAATAAGTTAGATTTTACTTCAATACTAGAACCTTTTGATCCTTTCTTGTATTTGCATCTTATTCTTAATGCTTGTGAAGTTGTGAGTTGCAGAGTAAGCTTATTAGTTATCATAATTGGCTGTGTGATCTTAATTGGGCTATGATTAGTTAGGACGATTGGTCTACACACACATAGAATGGATCGAGTACAGTCTCATACTTGCTAATTTTACATTAAGCCCTCATTCATATCGGAGTTTGTCCTATTCTCAGAGAGGGTCTATAATTTGTGCTTAGAAGCCATATTATTAATCTATAGGATTAGCTCTCATTCGTATCCTACAGTAATGAAGGTATGATTGTGTAATAATTTGCTTGAGGAGAAGCAAATGCTTAAGTTTGGGGGTATTTGATGAGTGAGATTTATACCTACGAATCAGTTCCTTTGTTTCTTAAGATGTTGCCTGTTTTCAGTTATTTAGTTAGCTTATATATATATTTTTTGTTCTTATTATGTTAATCTCTATGATGCAGGGCTTTGCAGATATTGTCCAGCTTCCAGGGGCATAATGGTAATTTTACTACTTTCTGGCCTTGTACGCCAAGGATAACTAAGATCCCATGGTAAATGTCACCATCCCTCAAGTCAGAGCCCCATTTTTTTACGCCGCAACGGGCCAAATGGAGACCTCTCGAAAACTCTGTAGGAGTCCTTTATCGATCTTCATACCGCAGTACCGCCTCCTGTCTTGGGTTGATGTCATCTTCGCGCCGCAGCGCCAAAGTCTCTACATGGAGTCGCGCTGCAGTGCAACCTCCAGTGATTTTAAGCCTACTTGGCACTAATGGCTAGTTCAATGCTTGCGCGTTGCAAATATGAAAGCTCAAGTGTCCGCATAAAGTAAAGAGCTTTTAATGACCTAAAGAAAGGGGGATCAGATATACTTATCGATGATGCTGAAATTACCGCAAGTTTTATTACATAGAGATAACTTAGACTAGGATTTATTACAGTATTAATTACATAGAAGAAAAAGAAGTTGTGCTTCAAGGAGAAAGAGTTATTGCATCCGATAGTGCTCAGGAGCTACACGGAGAAGAGAAGATTTGGAGACAGAACACTTCCAAACAAGGGTTTTCTTATTCCAAAACTCCCATTTATTTGTGTGTTACTGAGAATGTTGAATGTGTTAAAAATGTGTATTAGTACCATGGATATGAACTAATTCCATTTTTAGGACTGCAATGTAACCTTTTGTTTAGCTTAATTAACTTTCTCTCCTATTTTATATAATGAATCATTTTGGAATGAGTTGTTGTATTTCTTGCTTAATGAATAATTGCTTGATAGAGAAATTGGTATTGATATTAATGGAGATGGAAAAATGGATATTATCATCTAACCTTTAAATACAACAACATTTGTTATGACCATGCCTATGGAATGTGTGCATAAACTGCTAATAGGATAAACATATCTCTATTTTCCTTGTGTAACCTTGAGACTAAGCTTAATGACCCTAGTCTAGTTTCTTTCACCAATAGACATAATATGATTTATCTAGCTATGGAAGTGCATTAGACCTTCGACAGAAGCTTTTGTATAGTTCCTATTCTCAGTTGACCATTCCTTGATTCGTTTGTAATGTGGAGAGTTAGGAGATTAGGCAACTCATTAGGGGAATTGTAATCCTATCTTGACTTCCTATTACAACTACTTCTCTTATTTCTTCTCTTTTAATCAAATAGCTTAACACACCATCTTATTTCACTTGTTTAGATAAGGCAGTATAGACTGTACCTTAGTATTTGACTTTTACTTAAGCCTTCGTCCTCATGGGTACGACACTCAACTTATCATATATTACTTGTGGACCGCATATGCTTGCGCGCGATTTAGAAATAGCGAAATCGACCAACAGTAGTCCGCGTAGACAGGTTATTCCAACAGAATAATAAAGATTGGAATAACAACCCTTACGAGTATTGAAAGAAAATAACTCTCTTCATGAATACGAAAGAAATAATACCCCGTACGAATACAACAAATAATATCCCTTACGAATAGTGAACGAAGATAATATTCCTTACGAATACGAGAAATAATATCGTAATCGAATATGAAATAAATAACACACTTACCTTAATAAAAGATTGAATACTGAAGTAGGGTAGTAGCAGAATACTCTTCTTCTTGCTCTCTAGCTATGGTTTCTCATATTAGGTTTGTAATATTCATGAACGCAATCAAATTGTACAAAATAAGCGAAAGCATGGAAAATCAGAGTTTTAAAATTTTGCAAACCATATACCCGAATCATCCTTTATGCACAATTATTAATTAAACGAAAAGATAAAGAACAAGAATCATACCCTTGAAGATTCGAGCTTCCTCAGGTACAAGTTCACCTCTAAATATTTTTTGCATTCAACTTGAATCCACCGGGTTTGGTTCCTTTCTTTGATCAACGTTAGCCACCCAAGTGTTTGGCCTCTAGAGGTGATCCACCAAGGAAGAAGAAAAATTCAAGAAGATGGGTATTTGGAAAAATCCTTGTTTTTCTATCTCTCATAGAAAAGGAGCGTACTCTCTAACAATTAGAATCACGTCTGTTGTGAAAAAATTAACAACCCACAACACCAATAATAAGACTCCTCTTATTTATAAATGTGGGCAACCCTCCTTAACAATTAAGGAATTGTGTTTTATTTTAATTAATTAAATTCCTCTAATTAATTAGGCTCCCAATCTTATTAGAAATAAATAATTAAACTCTTTTAATTAATTAGTCTCCTAATCTTATTAGGATATATAAGAGTACTTTTATTAATTAATTCCCAAACTCCTTTTGGAATTAAATAATAGTAATAATAATAATAATAATAATAATAAGACTCCTCTTATTAATTTATATTTAATATTTCCAAAATATTAAATAATAAATATTAAGCTATTTAATTTATTCTATCACCATAGATTAAATTAAATATACTTAACTTATTATTACGATTATGCCATTAACTTCTTAAATAATTATTTTTCCTTTTATGGTGTGACTCTTTAGGTTCTCCATATTAAACCGGTTATGAATAAATCAATTAAAATAATTCTAATCTTATTTAAATAAATAAATTAAACTATTTATTTATTTAAATAAATAATATTTATTCTACAATAAGGATAAGCCTCCCTAGCGAGCAACGACTTTCCAGATAATATAGATTTCAACATTAATCAAAAAAGAACCTTTGAGTAAATAGTTACCGTATAATTTAATCCTTCCACCATACAATGTCCCAATTAAATATAAGACATGGAATTACTGTAAAGTCTTATTTTATTTAATTATATATTTTTTGATTCTTAAATGCACAACACCAAATAATGCAAATTAGAAACTCCTTTCTAATTTCATTCTGCCTTGGCCAAGGGCTACTGGGTTGTCATTTATCGAATCACATAGGACATTCCTCTTCTTTTACTAGAAGAAGTAGATTCTTTATTGATCATACATTATCTCCATGAACAACTTATTATACCCAAGTATACCCTTTGATATACCCTAAGGGTCTTAAGGACTAAGTCAAAGTATAACTCATCATACACAAGATACTATGAGGATATCAAGTCCAAGGATCACTTGTACTACTATCACTACAAGAATTCGTATTGACAGGTAAGTAAAACTCCATTAGGTATTCCTTAGCCAGCCACGTTCAGTGTACTTATTCTCCAATAAGCACCTACATACTTGCTTTAGTGTCTCCACACAAATGATCATGAGATCAATCATCCTCATCTAATGAGCAAGCAATGTATGTACCAATCTATTCGGATTCACTAATCCCCAATTTAGTAATCCAATAATTGGGAACTATTTTAGTTTGAAGCTTTCTAAGAATTTAGATCTCATTAGAATGATCATCATCATTATTCTAAAAGCATTGCTTAAAACTATGGTTTTATCACATATTATAAAGCAACATCATATAGATAATTAAAAGCCTTTAATAAATTAATATTTTTTTATTAATAAATGAATAAGATTATTACAAAGTATATGCTTTATCATCAAATATGATTGGCTTGTGTGTATACTACTTTCAATCTCCCACTTGCACTAAAGCCAATAGCCATGGTATCTCATACCCTTCTTCTCTAAGTGACGATTATCCTGCTGTTGGATAATCTTTAGTTAATGGATATGTAATGTTGTTCTTGAGAGTCCACTATCTCTATAGTGATTTTCCATCTTTCAATGATTCCTATAATCAAATGAAAGTGGCATAACACATGTTTAGATCCAAGATGAGACTAAGGAACTATTCCTAGTTCTGTAATGAACTTTTCATCCAAACAATCAACTTTTAGTTTCATTTATAGCTATATACTTTGTCTTTATCACTAAACTAGTAACTCTTTGCTGTTTGGAACCTTTCCAATTCACTGCACCACCTTTCAAGGTAACGCTTTACCTTAAAGTATATTTTCTGTCGTCTTGGTCTATCTGAAAAAACTCGAGTCTATTGATCCCTGTAGTTTTAATTCAGACCCACCATGAATATGATCACATCCTTAGTGACGGTTAAGTACTTTAAGATGTTTTTTACTGACTCATAGTGAACTTCTCCAGAATATGACTGATCAACATCAGGTCTCGTACATTTCATTGTATACATTATAGTTACTCATGTGATCTCTCTTTTATGAGTCTATGAGGACTATTAAGAGAGATACACTCCATGGCTCATCAACATGAAACAACTCTTGGAGTTTGCCATACTAAATGACTTTAGCATCAAATGAATATACGTTTCTTGGGTTAAGTCGAGCATCCTATTAAATCTATCCATATAGATTTTTATCTCCAATTAAGATACTCTTCCCAAATCATTCATGGAGGAATGTTTAGACAACTTTATCTTAACTGATTCTAGCATTGGCATGTCATTCCGTATCCGTAGTATATCAACATATAATACTAGGAATATCACAACGCTCCCACTGACCCTTTTGTACACACTAGGTTCATTCTTGTTTTTGAAAAAATCAAACTCTTTTGATTATTTCATCAAAACGAATGTTCCATTTTTGAGAAGCTTGCTTCAATCCATTTCTCTGAGTGTCTACAACTCTTACTTCATCGTATGTAACTGGATCATCATCTTCTATGATGCGTACCTCATCATCATCATCTATGATGAATCCATACCTCTTAGGTATCTTTGGTACTATTCAAGATTTACGATTCGGTTGTGGTACAATAGGTCTATCTATAGTTTCCTCTTATTTGACTTATAGTGATTTGTGGTTCTTGAACTTTTCAAGATCTATTATCCTCCCACTAGCCCCTTCAATGATAAACATCTGTATCTTAGAAGACAACATGTTTCGCAACAAACACCTTTTGCTAAGTAGGATTATAGAACATGTACTCTAAACTTACTTTATGATGTCCCACAAATCTATACTTGTCAAATCTTGTCCCAAGCTTATCCTTTGAAATCTTTTTCACATAAGCTGGACAACCCCTTATCTTAACATACTTAAGATTAGGAATCCTCCCTGTCCATAACTCTTATAGAGTCTTGGGGTCGGATTTTGAAGTTACCTTTTCGTAGATTTGTAGCCATTTCTAGGGCATGACCCCAGAAGGATACTGAAATGTCGGTAAAATCATTATGGACTGTACCATGTCCAACAAGGTACAATTTTTCCTTTCAGATACATCAATCAATTATTGCGTATCAAGAGGCGTCCATTATAAGAAAACCATTTGAGATGATCTAGAAACTTATTGCACAAGTATTTATTCCTTGATCTAATCATAGAATCTTAATACTTTGCCAATTTGTTTCACTTCTGATTTCTTTGAACCTTTCAAATAATTCACACTTGTATTTCAGCAAATACACACATTTAACTCTTTGAATGATCATCTCCTTTTCTTATACTAGTTTGTTTAATTTGCAAAATTATTTTCACGTAAGTCAAGTATACAAAATCCATTAAGTAATATTCCAGTTCTATACAAAACATTATTATTATAAATAGAACAACAATTGTTCTTAAATATAATACCAAAGATTTCATTGTCCAACAACAAAATGGAAATAATGTTTCTAATGAGAACTGGAATATAATAACAACTTATTGACTTAATAGATTTGCCCGTAGGCAATGCTAAACTATAAGTTTCTATGGCTAATGCATCAACCTTTGCTTCATTTCCCACACATAGTATTACTTATCTTTGTTTAGCTTTTTACTTCTGTTTGGTCCCTTCATAAATCTATATTTATGATAACCAAAGTTGGTATCCAATACTCAAGTAGAACCTTGACTTAAAGAAAAATTTATTTTAAATCATGAAAAAAATTATATTTATAATCGAAACTTCACTAAGCTTCTTCTGGTTATCCTCTGCAAGATGTTTCTTGTAGTTTTTTTCTGGTGTCCAAGCTTATTACAGTGGAAGCAAACTCTTTTGCTATCCTTATCTGTTTTGTTCTTATTATCCTTTATTTTTGCCTTTCTATTTACCTTTTTTGAATCGTTCTTCTTTTCAGAAGATCATTTGGCCCCTACCAGTAAGACATGGTCTTTCTTGGTTAGAAAGTGACTCTCAACATTTTTCAACATGTTAAGCAAATCAGCGAGGCTGGTATCTAGCTAGTTCATATGAAAAATTCACAACAATTGTGAGAAGGAGTCCGGGAGTAATAGTAAGATCAAATCTTGACTTAACTCTCCATCCATGACAAAAACCCGTTGTCCTAATTGATCAATCAAATTGATTATGGACTTTTGTCTTTATTGTAGTGTCATCGGTCATTCTAGATCGGAAGAGGTTCTTAGATATCCGATATCTATCAGTCCTACATTCCTCACCATCAACTACTTGATGTGCATGAATATAGTAAGAGCATCCATAGTTTCACGCTGACACTGAAGCACGTTACTCATGGATGCGAGAATGATACATTGAGCCGATTGTGCATCATCTTGTCACTTTCTAAAAGTAGCAATCTCTTCCTCAGAGGCATTGTCTGTAACCATTACAGGGATATGTGTATTAAGGACATAAGATAGTTTTTTAGCCGTGAGAACTATTCTCAAATTCCTTAACCAATCCGTTTAATACGGGCCTGTTAAATAACATCTAATATGTTTCGCAGTGATACTAATTTAGACATTATAAAATTCCGTAAATGAATTTATAATTAACAATATTTTAGCATACATTTTTTTATTAATTACCAAAATAAATTAGGTCTCGTTTTAAATTGGTATCTTCCACTATTTAATTCAAACTATATTACCCTCACTTATATAGTTCTGCAACATCTAATTAAAGATTTGCTAGTGAGAATAAGGATCCTATTTCAAATGTATATAGCCTTGTGGTGACACAACAAACTATATATAAATAAATAGGTAGACAACTCTTGTCAATTACATCATCATGTAACTCCTTTTATTTTACCTCTTAGATTATTTTGATCAAGTGGTGGCACATCCGAATCAAAATTATCCAAGTTAAGTCCAACCTAGCACTTCCATATATTCAAAAAAGAAAAACATTGTCCTTGTGGTGACACAACAAGACAACATTGTTCAATTTTCTTTATAAGCATCAAATGTGATAAAATTAACATCTCAAAGAATTAAGATACGCCTTGTGGTGACACAACAAACTTATAATAATTAATTGATACTCTATTATTTTTATCATGCTAGAAGGCGACGTTCGATATTCCAAATATCTTTGAACGCTTAGGACTTAATATAAAAAGTTTGAGGGGTTTGTTATTAATGTGTCTCATCTTGTTTAGCGCGCATGCACATATATAAATACAATACGCGTCATATTAATTAACATGTGAATCATGTTTACATAATATATAATATATATAGTATAAGCATGCACATATAGAATACTATATTCTACCCGGATTGATTATGGAATTTTATTCTAGTTTGGTTCACGAGAGCCACCAAGTGAACCAAAAGGTCAAACCCTAGGGGTGAAAGAATTAATGTTTAAATATAACTATTACATTTAAACCCAGGCTCCATTACAAACGGGTCTTCAAGCGCTCCTTGCTCCTTGATCTCCAATTCTTCAAAATAATTCTAACTATTCATATTACAAAACTATTTAAAATAAATAGAAACCTTGATCAGCAGTCAAGGGAAAGTACATATGAGGATGATAGAATTTACATTAAGAAAAATAGAGAAGACGAGGTATGCATATTTCATTTAATAAAATCCATACATTCATGCATCCAACTAAAATCAAATCAAATCACACTGGTCAATAGTCTATAATTAATCACATTTATTATCATACACATCACCATATGCATCAATAAATAACATTCATCTCATGAATAATAAACATTCAATATATATATTGATATCATTTAATGGACAAATTTAGTTAGTATAAAATCTAATTTTGAATAAAAATAAACTCCTTTATTTTAATACAAATTTAAATAAAAATAAACCTCTTTTATTTTAATTTATCCAATTTTGAATAAAATAAACTATTTATTTTAATCAAAATCTTTAATCAAAATAACTCATTTATTTTAATTAATTATGGAATCCAATTTCATGTAAAAAACTCTTTTATTAAAGGAAATACGGATTCTCTTTCCTATTCATAAATAAACTCTTTTATTTTGAATAATATGAAATCTTATTCCATATCTAAATAAACTACTTTTATTGAATGAAATCTGATTCTCTTTCCTATTCACAAATAAACTCTTTATTTTGAATAATATGAAATCTTATTTCATATCTAAATAAACTCTTTTATTTAAGGAAACATGGAATCCAATTTCAACTCCAATTAGTTATCATGGAATTTAATTCGAACTCTAATTAGTTAGCATGCAATCCAATTTTAAAATTAAAATAAACTTTTTATTTTAATTATAAAATAAATAAAAATGTTATATATATATATATATATATATATATATATATATAAGATATATCATACTTAAGGAAGCAGGCTTCACGAATCATATCATACTGCAAACATATTAACGGAAATATCATATAACTGCGAACTCAGCTAATCACGGATTAGCGAATTTTTTATTTTTTATTTTTTATAAATTTTATACAATAAATTATGTCCAAATAAATTGTTCTAAACACATACCAATATACATATCAAACAATTAATAATTCGCATAAAGGTTTGGCTCTGATACCACTGTTAGGTTTGTAATATTCATGAACGCAATCAAATTGCACAAAATAAGCGGAAGCATGGAAAATCAGAGTTTTAAAATTTTACAAATTATATACCCGAATCATCCTTTATGTGCAATTATTAATTAAATAAAAAGATAAAGAACAAGAATCATACCCTTGAAGATTCGAGCTTCCTCAAGTACAAGTTCACCTCCAAATCTTTTTCGCGTTTAACTTGAATTCACCGAGTTTGGTTCCTTCCTTTGATCAACGTTAGCCACCCAAGTGTTTGGCCTCTAGAGGAGATCCATCAAGGAAGAAGAAAAATTCAAGAAGATGAGTATTTGGCAAAATCATAATTTTTCTATATCTCATGAAAAAGAAGCGTATTCTCCAACAATTGAAATCACGTCTGTTGTGAAAACGTCAACAACCCACAACACCTATAATAAGACTCCTCTTATTTATAGATGTGGGCAACCCTCCTTAACAATTAAAGAATTGTATTTTATTTTAATTAGTTCAATTCCTCTAATTAATTAGGCTTCCAATCTTATTAAAAATAATTAATTAAACTCTTTTAATTAATTAGTCTCCTAATCTTATTAGGATATATGAGAGTACTTTTATTAATTAATTCCCAAACTCATTTAGGAATTAAATAATAATAATAGTAGTAGTAATAATAATAATAATAATAATAATAATAATAATAATAATAATAATAATAATAATAATAATAATAAGACTCCTCTTATTAATTTATATTTAATATTTCCAAAATATTAAATAATAAATATTAAGCTATTTAATTTATTCTATCACCATAGATTAAATTAAATATACTTAACTTATTATTATGATTATGCCATTAACTTCTTAAATAATTATTCTTCCATTTATGGTGTGACCCTTTAGGTTCTCCGTATTAAAAGCGGTTGTGAATAAATTAATTAGAACAATTCTAATCTTATTTAAATAAATAAATTAAAATATTTATTTATTTAAATAAATAAATAATATTTATTCTACAATAGGGATAAGTCTCCCTAGCTATCAACGACTTTCCAGATAATATAGATTTCAACATTAATCATAAAAGAACCTTTGAGTAAATAGTTACCGTACAATTGAATCCTTCAACCATACAATGTCCTAATTAAATATAAGACATGGAATTACTGTCAAGTCTTATTTTATTTAATTATATATTTTTCGATTCTTAAATGCACAACACCAAATAATACAAATTAGAAACTCCTTTCTAATTTTATTCTGCCTTGGCCAAGGACTACTAGGTTGTCATTTATCGAATCACATAGGACATTCCTCTTCTTTTACTAGAAGATGTAGATTCTTTATTGATCATACATTATCTCCATGTACAACTTATTATACCCAAGCATACCCTTTGATATACCCTAAGGGTCTTAAGGAATAAGTCAAAGTATAACTCATCATACACAAGATACTATGATGATCTCAAGTCCAAGGATCACTTGTACTACTATCACTACAGGAATTCGTATTGACAGGCAAGTAAAACTCCATTAGGTATTCCTTACCGAGCCATGTTCAGTGTACTTTTTCTCCAATAAGCACCTACATACTTGCTTAATTGTCTCCATACAAATGATTATGAGATCAATAATCCTCATCTAATGAGCAATTAATGTATGTACCAATCTATCCGGATTCACTAATCCCCAATTTAGTAATCCAACGATTGGAAATTATTTTAGTTTTAAGCTTTCTAAGAATTTAGATCTCATTAGAATGATCATCATCATTATTCTAAAAGCATTGCTTAAAACTATGGGTTTATCACATATTATAAAGCAACATCATATAGATAATTAAAAGCCTTTAATAAATTAATATTTGTTTATTAATAAATGAATAAGATTGTTACAAAGTATATGCTTTATCATCAAACATGATTGGCTTGTGTGCATACTACTTTCATCTCACTCTAGAGTTTCAGTGAATTCGTAAGAAATAATGAAGGAATGAATTTTTATTTATAGAAAAAAGGACTGAATAGTAACTCATTCTTGAACGACCCATATTAATTTACTTTTAAACGGACGTTTCATATTGATTTACTATTAAAGCTTAAAGCAACGATCTATACTGATTTATTATTAAAACTTTAAACTAGCGATACATATTGATTTACTATTATAACTTTCCACCAGCGGTCCATATTGATTTACAATAATATCTTCAACCAACGGTCTGAAAAATTAGCACATCCCCTCAAGGAAAAATAAGTCAAACTTATAACAAATACCTCATAACAAACACCTCTATTTATATCAAAAATTGAATAAATAATTATCACAAATCACTTATATTTAATAAACACATTTTTAATCTATTAACAATTATTCATCATTAATATTATAACTCACAATATTTAACAACCAGATCATTCCCTAGAAAGAGGGGGCTTTCCGATAAGGATTTCTCCCTATTGACACGCAATTAGGTGACCAAACCTCTCCTCGACAGAACTTTCTAGACATCGTCAATAATGCAAATAATAATATGAATAACATTGTCATCTCAATTATTGATTTAATAATATAAAATATTATGCAGATGATATTGTGACAATAATTGAATCAATAATATGAGAAAAAGAAACCAATTTTATCGTGAATAGTACCCCATGACTAGTAACTCGTGAATAGTAACTCGTGAATAGTACTCCAGATTCAGTAAATAAGACAAAGAACTCATTGTGAGCAATAATTGAGTATAACCGAGTGACTTCTCACGTAAGCATCAATAATCAATACCGCAGTGCTACTATGCAACCACGCCAGACATCGTTCTTTTACCACTGGGTATTTCAACAGTTTAACGGTAAAACTTTCGCCATTATTTTATAAAAACTCAAACTTATCGTTTTCTTCATCCGACAGTTTTCCGTTATAGGGTCCACAAATGGTTGCGCCGTCATACGAATATTCCACGACCAAACGAATATTCCCCGACAAATATGAATATTTTATAACCACTTGCTTATTTTGCAAAATTTGCACATTTCACCCATAACTAAAGCATTATATCAATTAACACCTTATTATTAAAAATAATAATTATAGGAAATTCCATATTATTTAAAAAAAAATCGGGGTCTTACAACCTCCCCTCCTTATAAAATTTCGTCATCGAAATTGACGTGCGTAGATGGTGTTTTGAAAAGGTGAGGGTACCTCTCTTTCATTTTCGATTCCAACTCCCAAGTCATTTCCTCAATAGCATTGTTCCTCCACAAAACTTTGACTTGTGGTATAACCTTTGTGCGTAGGACTTGCTCCTTCCTATCCAAAATCTCGACTAGTACCTCCTCGTACGTTAAATCTTCGGCTACCTCGTCTGGTTCTAATTCGATAATGTGATTCGGGTGTTTCATATATTTACGTAGCATGGATATGTGAAATACGTTATGAACACGAAACATACTTAACGTTAAAGCGAGTCTATAGGCCACAGTTTCTACTCGATCGAGGATTTCAAATAGACTAATAAAATCGAAGGTTTGAGCTTTCCTTACATCGCCGATTCTCACTTTTGGAATAACGAATTCTTGCACCTTCTTCTTCATATTCATCAGCTCCGGGTCTGTAGCTTAAGCAGCTTTAACTTTATCGATTAAAGTCGATTCTACGTGTATATTTGACATCATCATGTGGGTCCCTAGAGTCTTTAACTCTATCTCTATCATTTGTAAATTATACGAAATGGGTCTTCGTGTTAAGAATATCGCACTCGTAACCGCATACGATCTTCTACTCAACACGTTAGCTGCCACATTTGCTTTTCCAAGATGGTATTGAATGGTATGGTCGTAATCTTTCAACAGCTCAAGCCAACGTCATTGCCGCATGTTGAGTTCCTTTTAGGTGAAGGAATATTTGAGGCTTTTATGATCTGTATAGATCTCCACTTTCTCCCCATACAAGTAGTGCCTCCATATCTTTAACATGAAAACGACTGCTGCCAACTCTAGATCGTGATTAGGATAATTCCTCTCATATTCTTTGAGTTATCGTGAGGCATAGTTTATAACTTTCCCATGTTGTATGAGAACACATCCTAACCCTTTGCCCGAAGCATCGATGTAGATAACAAATCCATCTGAATCAGATAGTATTGTTAGAACAGGTGCCGAAATGAGTCTCCTCTTGAATTCTTGGAAACTCTTCTCACATTCCTCGCTCCATACAAATTTTGTATCTTTTTGAGTTAGCTGAATGAATGGAGTAGTGATTCAAGAAAATCCTTCCACGAATCTCCGATAGTAACCAGCTAAGCCTAGAAAGCTACGTATTTCGATTACTGACTTAGGTTACTCTCAACTGTGACTCATATCCCAATCTTGGATAGCATGTTTCAATGACACCTATCAGTTTACCACCACACAAATATGGCATCCCCTATGGAGAGTCTGGCTTTGGTGCATTCCACAAAGGAAGTCACCAGATAGAGGCTCGAGTACCAACTCCTGTTGTTGGGTTTTTAACTCCTGAAGTTCAATAGGAGCAATTCGATATAGGATTTTAGAAATGGGTTTTGTACCGGGTTCAAAGTCAATAAAAAATTCAATATCATGCTCTGGGGGTAGGCCAGAAAGTTCTTCAGGAATTACGTCAGGAAATTCACTAACAACAGAAATATTATTTAAATCTGACATATTTTTGTTCAAGTCCATGACATGGGCTAAGAAAGCTTGACATCCGTTTTTCAATAAACGAATGACTTTATGGCTTGATATAAAAGTGTTTAACTTTAGTGGTTTGGTTGCTTGAATTCGCATAATAGGTTGGTTAGGAATATCAAAACTAACAACCTTACGAAAATAATCAATTTAACATGATGAGTGGTTAACCAATCAATCCCTAAAATCACATCAAATGCAAGTATCTTTAAAGAGATAAGATCAACAGGAAATGTGATGGTGCCAACTTGGATCAAGCAAGATTTATAAATAGTGGATGTAATGAAAGTTTCTCCTAACAGAGTCTCGACAGATAAGTAAAAGTCTAATTTCTCTGGAGTCAAGTTCAAACGTTGAGCACAAGTAGGAGAGATAAAAGAATGGGTAGAACCGGTATTGAGTAAGGTATAGACTTCACAAGAGTTTATGATTAACTTACCCGTGATAACTTCATTCGGGTTCCTCAACAAACGCTCTCACTTAAACTACTGACTTTAACTTGTCTGGGACATCCTTTGGCGTCACCATCCCAGCTGGACTTGACTTTGCTATAAAGTACATTCCACCCTTCAATGCTTCGTCGCATTCCTGATCCATGATTTGAATCATTACTCTCCGATCCATATCGAATTGGGGTACACCGCTCTGCACAGGGAAATTCCGAACTCGATGCTGGATTCTCCCAATTGCTGTCTAAAAAGAAAATACATTTCATCTATTTTGGCCTTATTGGATCGGGCGTCTTTTTCTACAATATCAACGCATCGTCCGGCTTTTACCCATGCATCCTCCATTCTCATTCATTCAGTTGCTTCTTCTTTCATCAGAACTTTGATCATAGCATTCTCAGATTCTAGCTCTAATATCTTATACTCTACCAAAGAGTGCTTATGTTCAAGCATCGCACATCGGGTAGCATAATTTTGAATTATTGCATCTCTTTGCTCCATGACCGCTTGCCGTTCTTCTGCCTGCTCTTCTAACTCATGAATATAATTTTGCAATTCTACATTTTGATCATAAAGTTCTCCTAATAAATCCTCCTCAGGTTCTTCTTCTTCCTCACTCTCAGCTGCTACCTTAGCGACTAGCTCGGGTACAACTATTAGTTCTTCACTCACTACGTAGATATCTCTAATTTCTTCTTTGCTTGACATCACATTAACCTGTTTGGTGATTAAAGGTGTCTCAATGGTTTCATTCACTCCATTGTTAACATTTTCAGCTGCTATTCTCAAATACTGCCACAAAACAAGGGTTAATTGAATAAATTGACATACCACATAATACCCCTATATTCTGACCATCCAACAAATAAAAATAAGCTTAGGTAGGACACACTAGCAAAGGATTTACTCGTTACTCCCTTCCTAGTTCTAACCCCGGATCTCCATCAGATGTAAGACCCCGAAATTTTTAAATAAAAAGGAATTTCCTTTATTTATTATTTTGAAATAGTAAGGGTTGATTTGATAGTTAAGGGTTAAATACGCAAATATTTCAAAATAAGCAAGTGGTTATAAAATATTCATTATCGTCGGGGAATATTCGTTTGGTCGTGGAATATTCAGATCGCTTGGGAATATTTAAATTTACACTGCAAAATGACGTATGTGTGGGCCCCATAACTGAAAGCGATTGGATGAAGAAAATGACAAATATAAGTTGTTTTTAAATAACGGCGTAGTTGTTATCACAGATTATCATCGTTGGAATACCGGTGGTTAAAACACACTAATACGTTGTTGAACAAGAATAATAACACGGTATTGCACCAATTATTGATTCTTACGTAAGAAGGCACTACTCAATAATGGTTACAGAATTATCGCTCAAGATTTTATTGAGTTAATAATTGTGCGTTGATATTTTATATTGTCGTTGTTTCAATAATTGTCATTATACGTATTTTTCATTATCGAAGCAATAATTCATATTATCTCGAATAATATTATTAGATAACATTATTGGCAATGTCTAGAAAGTTCATCTCTAAGGAGAGATTTGGTCACCTAATCATGCTGCCAAGAAGAAGAAATTTTATTGGAAAGCCCCTCTTTCCTGAACCGCCTGGTTGTCAATAGTGTGATTCTCGTAATATTATTTGTGAATAATTAATTATTGATTTATATGATGAGGAAAATATTGATTTTATGTGGATATAGATGGAGAAAATTTTAAAAATGACAATTGTTGAAAATTAATATTTTATCTTTTCTCGATAAAATAATTCATTTAAATATATTATTTTAATAATATATTAACGGTGATATTTTTACAACGAATGTGGGATATATGAGTATACGAGGAGGAAGAGTATTTTTGTTGCAATAAATGTTTAAAACATGTTAAACATGTCGGTGGACCCCATTTATTGATCGAAATTTGATTATACTTTGTAAAATTGCCCGCTTGTGGATTTTGGTCAATTTCTATTTGGAATTTGGAAAAACTTTCTTTCGCAAAGTTGTAGAGAATTGAATTTCCTATAAAATGTATGAGATTTGAATTTTCTGATGAAAGGGCTATTTATTATGAATTATTGAAGTTCAAGTTCAAATAATTGATTTTTGTAAGTTTTAATTATTTATTTTATGAAAAACTTTTTTATCATTTCTTTCTAGAAGGTTGGCATGTGGGAAATGTTGGGATCTGATTTCCAAAGAGGCGAGGGAAATTTATTAATAATAATATATTTTATTAAATTTTACGCTTTTGGTGTACTAAGCATTTTCCTATAAATAAGGTGCTTAGGTTAGAATTGAAAATCACACCGTAAACTCAAGTTTTTCTCTCTATATTATCGAGCGTATTCTTGTGAGTATTTTGAGTATACTTTGAGTATTGCTAGACGGCAAGTTCCTTCAAAGACTATATCCTGTCTCAAATAAGAAGTATCGATCTTTCGAGGTAAGAGATGTTATTTTCTTCTCAAATGATATTATTTCTTCAATATCATTATGCTGAAATGTTGATCTCAAGTTTTTATCAAATTTGGAACTTTTTCATGTCGGGGTTACTATTCATGGGTTACTATTCATGAGTTACTATTCACGAGTTACTATTCATGAGTTACTATTCATGAGTTACTATTCACTTAGTACTATTCATGAAGCGTGAAGATGTTTTTGTGGAATTTCTATCTTTTGGTGTCTGAGTTACTATTCACGATACAAGACTATTCACGATACTAGATTATTCACCGAAAAATAAAATTTCTTCTTTTCGTCCAAAAACATCTATTCGGATACTAACTCGATTGTATCCCGTGTTTTGATCATTCTTGAATTTTACACCACTATGATTATTTTTGAGGTATTTTTGGACGTGGATAAAACCAAGTACTAATCCTTAATCCTTAATCCTTGTCATTTTGTTTCAATTGGATTCGTTTCTTTAAAAAAAAAAAATATTTTTCATCATCCTCGGTCTTAAATGATGATATTATGGAATATCTTTTGGCCAGTAGTGTAAAAAAGATGAATGATTTCTTAAGAATATCTTTGGCACCGTAATGCAAAGATGAATGATTTTCAAGAATATCTTCAAGTAGTGCAAAGATGAATAGGTGTTTAAATGAATATGATTAATCGATGAATATCTTTGGCCATGTAGAAAAAAGATGAATATTTGATTCCGGATGTATATTGATTGATGTTACGGTGGATAAAAGATAGACGATGAACTTTTAAATTCATACATGTAAGATAGTAGTTTGCATTCTCTACTTAACTCTTCTAATGAATTATTATTTCGCTGCGAATATTGATTTAAAATTTGTTGTCTATTGTATTCTATTATATTTTTCCTCGTTGAAGACTAACGATAATTTGTTGTATATTATCTTAGTCATAATATTCTTATTGAGCTAGTTGAGCTCACCCTTTTCCTTTTTGTTCCATTTTTCTCGTGGAGGCGAGAATATAGCGAAAGTACAGCTGGGTATGGAATGAAGGTTTTAGAAAGGATTGTTTAGTAGTCCTCACCATTTTGTAAAATAATGTATCAATAAATGTGATGAGGATTTATTTGAGTATAGATATTGTCCTAGAAGATAATATTTGTATTCAAACTCACGCGGTTTCTTGTTGTAATAATAAAGTTGTAGTTGTTTCGTATCACGTATTGACAACTCGTAATAGGTGATGTATACCTATTTTGGGGGCGCCACAGTTGGTATCGTAGCTTAAGGATATGATCTCTGGCGGAGATCGGGAATAGAACTAGGAGGGGAGAGACGAGTAAATCCTTCGCTAGTGTGTCCTACCTAAGTTTATTTGTTAGTTGGTCAGTATATAGGGATATTATGTGATATATTGATTTCCTTAATTAACCCTTGTTTTATGACAAGATTTGAGAATGTCGATCGAGAATATTAACAATGGAAATGAGACCGTGGAGATGCCTGTACTCACCAACGAGGAGAACGCAACAACAGTGTGGGCAATGTTCCTCCCGTGAACAACACCATTGAGTAGATGATGAACGAGGGATGTTTAGAAGTTTTTGCGATTCATGCAAAAATCGCACGAGGAGACTCGTGTTCAAAATACGTGGAGGAAATGATAGCAATTCACGGGTTGTCACACACCAAGCGATTCAAAGAGTTGGGACCACTGAATTTAAGGGAAAGCCGAGATCCGATCATGGCGGAAACATGGGTTAAACAAATTACCAAGATATTCGATGTCTTGGGATGCACGGAGGAAATGAAGGTTCCATTCGCTACCTTTATGTTCCGTATGAAAGCGGCATCATTGGTGGGAGTCTCGTGAAGCATACCCATCCAAACCGCACTCAAAGATGTCTTGGGAGATGTTTCAGAGCTATTTAATGACAAATACTTTCACGAAAGTGTTCGGCTATATGAAGGAAGTGGAGTTCATCGATTGGAACAAAACAACACGACGGTGTCTCGAAGACGAGGCAAAGTTTGCAGAGTTATCCAAAGTTTGCACCTCATTTGGTGGAGAATGAGGAACGATTATGACGCGGATATTTCTCGAGGTTTGAAACCCTAAGATACGTCAAGATCTCATTTCTCATAAACTTTTCTTTATTCAGATGTTGTAAAATGAGGCTCAATTATTAGAGCGAGATAACGAAGTACGGTCAACCGAGGGACCACAACCAGGATCGATATCGAGATAGCATCAATGAATAATGATAACTGCGGAGAAAAAAAAGCAGACGGACAGAAATGGTAACCACTCGGTGGTAATCATGGCCATGAAAATAGAAGAAGCGAGTCGGAGGAGATTTTAAAAGAGGAGATTTAACAACGATTATATGAAGATGGTCTTGGCAAAGAATCGGTTCTAAGGAGGAGAACGACCACCGGTCATATGCTACAAATGCGGAAAAGAGGGACATATCAGTCAACCGCCCACAACAGCTCAAGGTATGCTATAATTATGGAAAGGAAGGACATATCGCCGAGATTGTACGAGAAGCGAAACCTAGTTCAATGGGACAAGTGACTCAAAAGATCGTCCCGTAAAAGTCAAAGTCAACGATTCCGGAAGAGCGTTTGTTGTGGATGGTCATAATGCGAGAACCCAAACGAGGTGATCACGGGTAAGCTATTTATAAATTCTTGCGAAGTTTATACCTTACTTGATAATAAGTGCTACCCATTCATTTATCTCTCCGCATGTGCTCAACATTTAAACTTGACTCAGGAGAAATTAGACTTTGACCTATCTGTGGAAACTCCGTTAGAGAAACTTTCATCACATCCATCGTTTATAAATCTTGTTTGATTCAAGTTGGCACCATTACCTTACCCGTTGACCTTATCTCTTTAAAGATACTTGCTTTTGATGTGATTTTAGGGATTGATTGGTTAACTACTCATCATGCCAAAATTGATTGTTTTCGTAAGGTTGTTAGTTTTCATATTCCTAACCACCTGTTGTATTTAATTCAAGCAACTAAACCATTAAAATCGATCATCGTCATATCTAATCATAAAGCTATTCGCTTATTAAAAAACGGATGTCAAGCTTTCCGAGCCCATGTTATGGATTTGAATAAAGACACGCCAAATTTGAATAATATTCCTGTTGTTATTGACTTTCCCGATGTATTTCCCAAAGAACTTCCCGCCTCACCCCGTAACGTGAAGTTGAATTCTTTATTGATCTTGAACCCGGTACAAAGCCTATTTCTAAAACCCCATATCGAATGGCTCTATTGAACTTCAGAGTTAAAGGTCCAACTACTGAGAATTGTTGGACATCGGTTTCATTCGTTCTAGTACATCTCCCGGGGGGTGCTCTGTTTTATTTGTAAAGAAGAAAAGACGGGAGTATGCGACTTTGTATTGACTATCGGAATTGAACCATGTCACCATCAAGAATAGGTATCCTCTCACCTCGTATTGATGACTTGTTTGACCGATTGCAAGGGGCACAATTCTTTTCAAAATCGATCTTCGCTCGGATATCATCAATTTGAAGATTAGAATCGAGGATATTCCAAAGGCGCCTTCGTAACTCGGTATGGGCATTATGAATTCTTAGTCATGTCTTCGGACTAATTAATGCTCCTATGGCTTTCATGGATATGATGAACCGAGTATTCAAGGAATATTTGGATCAATTCGTTGTTGTCTTTATTGATGACATCCTCATATATTCCAAAAGCCGTGAAGATCATGAGCACCATTTGAAGTCGGTACTCCAAAGGCTTCGTGAAAACCAACTATATGCCAAATTGAAGAAATGCGAGTTCGGCTTGAGGAAGTAGCATTCCTTGGGCACGTGGTGTCGAAACATGGAGTATCCGTTGATCCGCGAAGATTGAAGCAATACAAAGTTAGAGAGCAGCCAAGTCGGTGATGATCAAGTCGCATTAGCTTTTTGGCTTAATGGTTATTATCGGAGATTCGTGGAAGGGTTTTCTCGAATCGCTACTCCATTAACTCGCCTAACTTCGGAAGGATACAAAATTCGTTTGGAGCGAAGAATGCGAGAAAAGTTTCCAAGAGCTTAAGAGGAGACTTATTTTAAGACTGTTCTAACAATACCATCCGGTTCGGATGGATTTGTTATCTACTGCCGATGCTTCGTGCAAAGGTTAGGATGTGTTCTCATGCAGCGTGGGAAAGTCATAGCCTATGCCTCATGACAACTTAAAGAGTATGAGAGGAATTATCCTACTCATGATCTAGAGTCAAGCAATCGTTTTCAGCGCTAAAAATATGGAGGCACTATCTATATGGGGAGAAAGTGGAGATATATTCGCACCATAAAAGCCTTAAATATTTCTTCACTCAAAAAGAACTCAACACGCGGCAATGACGTTGACTCGAGCTATTGAAAGACTACGACCACACTATTCAATACCATCCCGGTAAAGTTTAACGTGGTAGCCGACGCGTTGAGTAGAAGATCATATGCGGAACGAAAAGTGCGATGATGTCAAGTATACGATAGAGCCAACTTTAATAGAAAAAGTTAAGGTTGCTCAAGCCACCCAATCGGAGGCGATGCGTATGAAGAAGAAAGTACAAGAAGGAGCTATTAAGCGAGAATTGATGAAGAAGGAATACTTGAGTCCACTCTAGACTTTGTGTTCCTAACGACTTTGATTTGAAGTACAAGATTATGATGGAGGCACACAATACACCATTTGCAATCCATCCGGAAGTACTAAAATGTATCGTGATCTTGACATACATTTTGGTGGAACAATATGAAGAGAGAGATTGCAAAGTTTATCTCGATGTGTTTAACTTGCCAACGTGTAAAGGCGGAGCATCTTGTACCTAAGGGTCCGTTGCAACCACTTGAGATTCGGAATGGAAGTGGGAACACATTACTATGGATTTCGTTCATTGGTCTTCCTACGGTTTCTCAAGGCATCAATGCTATTTGGGTTATTGTTGATAGATTAACCAAGTCCGCTCATTTCTTGCCGATCACGGAGACTTATTCCTTGAACGTCTTGCTAGTATATACGTGAATGAGATTGTGAGGTTCATGGCATGCTGTATCCATAGTTTCGGATCGTGACCCAAGATTCACTTCAAGATTTTGGGTTAGCTTGCAAAAAGCTATGGGCACGGATTTGCGATTTAGTTTGGCATACCATCCCCAAACGGACGGACAATCGAGAGGACTATTCAAACTCTTGAAGATCTATTAAGACTCGTGTCCTAGACTTCAAGGGTAGTTGGGATAAGTATTTACCATTGGTGGAATTCTCCTACAATAATGATTATCGTGCAAGTATAGGTGTGGCTCCATTTGAAGCATTATATGGACGAAAATGTCGTTCTCCAATATATTGGGATGAGGTGGGTGAAGCAACATTGTTGGGACCCGAAGTTAGTACGTATGACTCACCGAAAAGATCCAAATGATTGACAACGTATACAAACGGCACAAGATCGACAAAAGAGTTATGCGGATCTTCATCAAAAGGACGTGGAATTTAATGTAGGGGATCATGTATTGTTGTGAGTTGCTCCATGGAAGGAGTTACAAGATTTGGGAAGAGAGGAAAGCTCAATCCACGATTTATTGGTCCATTTCAAATTCTTGACCGAGTAGGAAATGTAGCCTATCTGGACTTGCGTTACCTCAAAGTATGTCTCGTGTTCATAATGTGTTTCATATATCGTACTTTCATAAATATGTGAAAGACCCGAACCACGTTATTGAGTTAGAACCGGACGAGATAGTAGAAGACTTAACGTATGAGGAGGTACTGTCAAGATCTTGGATAGGAAGGAGCATGTCCTACGCTATGAAAGGTCATACCACAAGTTAAAGTTTTGTGGAGGAATCATGCTATAGAGGAAATGACACAGGAATTGGAAAGCAGAAATGAAAGCGAGGTATCCTCACCTTTTGAAACACAGTATCGTGACGTCAATTTCGAGGACGAAATTTCATAAGGAGGGAGGTTGTAAGACCTCAAATTTTTAAATAAAAAGGAATTTCCTTTATTTATTATTTTGAAATAGTAAGGGTTGATTTGATAGTTAAGGGTTAAATACGCAAATATTTCAAAATAAGCAAGTGATTATAAAATATTCATTATCGTAGGGAATATTCGTTTGGTCGTGGAATATTCAGATCTTGCTTGGGAATATTAAATGCGACCAGTAGCGACCATGTGTGGGCCCCATAACGGAAAGCGATTGGATGAAGAAAAGCGACAAATATAAGTTGTTTTTAAATAACGGCGTAGTTGTTACCAAGTATAATCTTGTTGGAATACCGGTGGTTAAAACACACTAATCGCGTTGTTGAACAAGAATAATACGATATTGCACCAATTATTGATTCTTACATAAGAAGGCACTACTCAATAATGGTTACTGATGTAATTCTTCGCTCAAATTATTTTATTGAGTTAATAATTCTTTGCGTTGATATTTTATATTGTTGTTGTTTCAATAATTGTCATTACACGTATTTTCATTATCGAAGCAATAATTCATATTATCTGAATAATATTATTAGATAACATTATTGGCAATGTCTAGAAAGTTACATCTAAGGAGAGGTTTGGTCACCTAATTGCGCCAAGAAGAAGAAATTCTTATTGAAAGCCCCTCTTTCACAGGAAGCGCACGGTTGTCGATAGTGTGATTACGTAATATTATTTGTGAATAATTAATTATTGATTTATATGATGAGGAAAATATTGATTTTATGTGGATATAGATGGAGAAATTTTTTAAAATGACAATTGTTGAAAATTAATATTTTATCTTTTTCGATAAAATAATTCATTTAAATATATTATTTTAATAATATATTAACGGTGATATTTTTACAAACGAATGTGGGATATATGAGTATACGAGGAGGAAGAGTATTTTTGTTGCAATAAATGTTTAAAACATGTTAAACATGTCGGTGGACCCAATTTATTATTTGAAATTTGATTATACTGTAAAATTGTCCGTTTGTGGATTTGGTCAATATCTATTTGGAATTTGGAAAAACTTTCTTCTTCAAAGTTGTAGAGAATTGAATTTCCTATAAAAATTCAAGCGAGATTGAATTTTACGATGAAAAGGCTATTTATTATGAATTATTGAAGTTCGAAGTTAAAATAATTGATTTTTGTAAGTTTTAATTATTTATTTTATGAAAAACGTTTTTTATCATTTCTTTCTAGAAGGTTGGCATGTGGGAAATGTTGGGATCTGATTTCCAAAGAGGCGTAGGAAATTTATTAATAATAATATATTTTATTAAATTTTATGCTTTGGTGTTCTAAGCATTTTCCTATAAATAGGGTGCTTAGGTTAGAATTGAAAATCACACCGTAAATCGAAGTTTTTCTCTCTATATTATCGAAGCGTATTCTTGTGAGTATTTTGAGTATACTTTGAGTATTGCTAGACGGTGCAAGTTTCCTTGAAAGACTTATATCCGGTGTCTCAGCTAGAAGTACTGATCTTTCGAGGTAAGGGATGTTATTTTCTTCTCAAATGATATTATTTCTTCAATATCATTATGCTGAAATGTTGATCTGAAGTTTTTATCAAATTTGGAACTTTTTCATGTCGGGGTTACTATTCATGGGTTACTATTCATGAGTTACTATTCACGAGTTACTATTCATGAGTTACTATTCACGAGTTACTATTCACGAGTACTATTCATGAAGCGTGAAGATGTTTTTGTAGAATTTCTATCTTTTGGTGTGTGAGTTATTATTCACGATATTTGGTCTTATTCACGATACTAAGACTATTCACGATACTGGCAGACTATTCAATAGAAAAATAAAATTTCTTCTTTTCGTCAAAACATCTATTCTGGATACTAACTCTGATTGTATCCATGTTTTGATCATTCTTGAATTTTACACCACTATGATTATTTTTGAGGTATTTTTGGACGTGGATAAAACCAAGTACGAATCCTTAATCCTTAATCCTTGTCATTTTGTTTCACTGGATTCGTTTCTTTAAAAAAAAATATTTTTCATCATCCTCGGTCTTAAATGATGATATTATGGAATATCTTTGGCCCCAGTAGTGCAAAAGATGAATGATTTCTTAAGAATATCTTTTCAGAAGGCAAAGATGAATGATTTCTGAAGAAGAATATCTTTTGGTAGTAGTGCAAAAGATGAGCAGTGTTTAAATGAACATGACTAATGATGAATATCTTTGGCTGTAGTGCAAAGATGAATATTTGATTCAGATGTATATTGATTGATGTTCTGAGGATAAAAGATGAGCGATGAACTTTTAAATTCATACATAGAAGATAGTAGTTTGCATTCTCTACTTAACTCTTCTAATGAATTATTATTTCAGCTGCGAATATTGATTTAAAATTTGTTGTCTATTGTATTCTATTATATTTTCCCTATTGCAGACTAACGATAATTTGTTGTATATTATCTTAGTCATAATATTCTTCTTGAGCTAGTTGAGCTCACCCTTTTCCTTTTTGTTCCATTTTTCTCGGGAGGCGAGAATATAGCGAGAATGCAGTCGGGGTATGGAATGAAGGTTTTAGAAAGGATTGTTTAGTAGTCCTCACCATTTTGTAAAATAATGTATCAATAAATGTGATGAGGATTTATTTGAGTATAGATATTATCTAGAAGATAATATTTGTATTCAAACTCACAGCTTTTCTTGTTGTAATAATAAAGTTGTAGTTGTTTCTGTACCATGTATTGACAACTCAGAATAGGTGATGTATACCTATTTTGGGGGCGTCACATCAGAGATCATATCCCTAAGCTCTAATACCAACTGTGGCGCCCCTAAAATAGGTATACATCACCCATTCTGAGTCACCAAATACATGGTACAGAAAATAACTCTAACTTTATTATTATAATTGTCGTGCAAAATACGATAGCACATATGGTGTGAGTTTAAATACAAATATTGTCTTCTAGACAATATCCACACTCAAATAAGTCCTCATTACAATTATTGATACACTATTTTATAAAATAGTGAGGACTACTAAAACAACTGCCTTGAAACATCACTCCACACCCCGACTAGTTCCCGCTATATTCTCCCCTCCTGAGAAGAAAAATGGAACAAAAAAGAAAAGGGTGAGCTCAACTAGACTAGTAAAGAATATTATGACTAAGATAATGTAGAACAAATTATCCTTAGTCCTCAATAGGGGAAAATCTGATAGAATATAATAGACAACAAGTTTTAGATCAACAACTGCAGCGGAAAAAATAATTCATTCGAAGAGTTAAGTAGAGAATGAAATCTACTATCTTCTATGATTTAAAAGTCCATCATCAATATTTTATCCCTGTAACATCAATTAATATACATTTTGAATCAAATATTCATCTTTGCACTACGGGCCAAAGATATTCAATTGTATCACCAATTGGTCATGTTCATCTCAACACATGTTCATCTTTGCACTACGGGCCAAAAATATTCATCAGGTAATCATTCATCTTTGCACTACATGCCAAAGATATTCATCAAGTGTCATCATTTAAGACTGAGGATGATGAAAAATATTTTAAAGAATGAATCCAGTGAGATAAAGGACACAATTAGGGACTCATAAGTTAGTTTATCCAAGTTCAAGAATACTCCATAATAATTAATTATGGAGCAAAATTCAAGAATAAAGTTCAAAACATAGATCCAATCAAAGATAGGAACCATAATAGACAACTTGGATACAGAAAAGAAAACTCAAGGAATTTTTGATCATTTCAGGAATTATAGAAGCAATACTTACCATAGTAAGTTTAGAGTTAGGAATTTGAAATGAATAATATACGAAACTGTAAATGAATTTTCAACTGTCATGCGGTAGTCTGCGTAGACAGATCATTTTCATAATTTAATAACAATTGAATACGAAGGGTTATTCACCAGGCATGCGGTAGTTCGCGTATACAGGTTATTCCTACATAATAATAAAGAATGGAATTACAAAAAGATTTCACCATGCATGCGGTAGTCCGCATAGACAGGTTATTCTAACAGAATAATAAAGAATGGAATAACGAAAAGATTTCACCATGCATGCGGTAGTCAGCGTAGACAGGTTATTCCAACAGAATAATAAAGAATGGAATAACAACCCTTACGAGTATGGAAAGAAAATAACTCTCTTCATGAATACGAAAGAAATAATACCCCTTAAGAATACAACAAATAATATCCCTTAAGAATAGTGAACGAAGATAATATTCTTTACAAATACGAAAAATAATATCATAAGCGAATATGAAATAAATAACACCCTTTACCTTAATAGAAGATTGAATACTGAAGTAGGGTAGTAGCAAAATAATCTTCTTCTTGCTCTCTATGGTTTCTCACTCTAGAGTTTCAGTGAATTCATAAGAAATCATGAAAGAATGAGCTTCTATATATAGGAAAAAGGACTGAATAGTAACTAATTCTTGAACGGCCCAGATTAATTTACTTTTTAAACGGACGGTCCATATTGATTTACTATTAAAACTTAAAGCAATGGTTCATACTGATTTACTATTAAAACTTTAAACCAGCGATCCATATTGATTTACTATTATAACTTTCCACCAACGGTCCATATTGGTTTACAATAATATCTTCAACCAACGGTCTGAAAAATTAGCACATCCCCTCAAGGAATAATAACCCAAACTTATAACAAATACCTCATAACAAACCCCTTTATTTATATCAAAGATTGAATAAATATTTACCACAAATCACTTATCTTTAATAAACACATTTTTAATTTATTAACAATTATTCATCATTAATATTATAACTCATAATATTTAACAACCAGATCATTCCCAGGAAAGAGGGGACTTTTTGATAAGGATTTCTCCCTATTGGCACGCAATTAGGTGACCAAACCTCTCCTCGATAGAACTTTCTAGACATCGTCAATAATGCAAATAATAATATGAATAATATTACCATCTCAATTATTGATTGAATAATATAAAATATTATGCAGATGATACTGTGACAATAATTAAATCAATAATATGAGAAAAAGAAACCAATTTTGTCGTGAATAGTATCCCATGAATAGTAACTCGTGAATAATAACTCGTGAATAGTAACTCATGAATAATAACTCATGAATAATAACTTATGAATAGTAACTCATGAAATGTAACTCGTAAATAGTAACTCGTGAATAGTACTCCGTATTCGTAAATAGTACAACAATTATTGTAGCAATAATTGGGTATAACTGAGTGACTTCTCACGTAAGCATCAATAATAAATACCGTGAGCTACTATGCAACCACACGTATTACTGTTCTTTTACCACCGGATATTTCAACAGTTTAACGGTAAAACTTCCGCCATTATTTTATAAAAACTTAAACTTGTCATTTTCTTCATCCGACCGTTTTCCGTTATGGGGTCTACAAATGGTTGCACCGTCATACGAATATTCCCCGACAATAAGAATATTCCACGACCATACGAATATTCCCTGACAAAAATGAATATTTTATAACCACTTGCTTATTTTGCAAAATTTTCACATTTCACCCATAACTAAAGCATTATATCAAATTAATAACTTATTATTCAAAATAATAATTAGAGAAAATTCTATTTTATTTAAAAAAAATTGGGGTCTTACAATAAATCTCCTGTAAAGTTCTTGTCTTGATTCCTTCGGGGATGCTACCAGAAGACGCTCCTGTTGAGGATGATGGAACATCTGGTGGGTTCAAGGATGGATCATCTTCACTTGGCATACTGCTACAACCTTCCAAATCCTCCATGAACAATGGTAACTCATCTGCAGTATTTATGTCAGCATCATTGAAAAAATATTTTTCATCAAAGTTTACATCCCTACTAATGACAATTTTCTTTGTTTTTGGATTATACAGCTTGTAGGCTT
The DNA here is from genome assembly GCA_020205615.1 of Panax quinquefolius. Classification (NCBI taxonomy): domain Eukaryota; kingdom Viridiplantae; phylum Streptophyta; class Magnoliopsida; order Apiales; family Araliaceae; genus Panax; species Panax quinquefolius. Next base: position 80,984,478 of record CM035157.1, on the reverse strand, counting down.
TTGACCTTTCATTGTATCCAACAAAAATGCATTTTTCTGCCTTATCATCAAGTTTTGTCGTTATTGTGTTTAGTACATGAGAAAAAGCTACACTTCCAAAAATCTTGAAGTGATGGACACTTGGATTTCTCCCAAACCAAGCTTTATTAGGAGTATAATTTTTTTAACTTTTTGTTGGGGACCTGTTGATCAAATAAACTGCACAAGAAATAGCTTATGCCCAAAATTGGTGTGGCAACCTTTTTCTTTTCAGCATGCATCTAACCTTGTCCATGATTGTACGATTTTTCCTTTCGCAAACACCATTTTGTTGCGGTGTATAACGAACTGTCAATTCATGCCTTATGCCATTATCTTTACAAAAATGCTGAAAATCATTTGAAAGATACTCTGACCCTCAATCTGTTCTCAAAGTCTTTATGTGACAACCAGAAAAATTTTCTAATTCTACTTTGGTGAATAAGTGCAGGAATCGGCTTAATTTTGGTGGTAATAGAGGGCACGAGGCTAATGGATGTGTGAAGGCGAGGCACAAGCAGAGGATATCATGGCATGACGGTCAAATGAAGCAAGAGACCAAACATGGAAGAAGATTAAGCATGAATGAATAAGTAGCAAAGCAACAATGAGATGACAAAATCGTAACCGTAACCGTAATCTGCAGATTGGTAAGCCGCTACAACAAGACGCGAAGAATAGCTTGAGAACGCATCGCCGCGTGAGTACTCAATTTGGAGAGCATGACATTCTGCAAGTCTCGCGCCCACGCGAGGAACATATCGAGGGCGCTAGCTTGCCAATGCCGTCAAGTCATGTATTTATTTTATTTTAATTTTTAATTAAATGAGTTGTAATTGGATTAAAAACGATTCTGACTGGTGTCAAACAGACGATTGATAGTTTTTAGTATTTTTTTATCATAGAAACTAGGGTTTACGCTGTGAGGGAGATTCCAATATAGAACGAAGCCAAAACGTCTACTTCTCCAATTCTTATTGGAATTCTCTATTGTAGTGGATTAGTACTTTATTTTGCTGGAATATTATAAGGATTTGAATGTTATCATTGGTTTATATTCAGCAATTGGGTTTGATTGTTCTATCTTTCATCTTTCAATTGTTTGCTTTGTAATCATGTTTAGCATTGATCCTATAATGACTTTTGGTTCAGCTATGAACTAAACTCCATTATGGGATTCTAACGGATTTTAATATGTAGTTTGGCTGCATGCTTATATGCTAGGGCTGTTTTGCATATCCTATGGGAATTCTATCGTGATTGTTTTACATGTATGAATGCCTGATCACCATTCGTTTCAGTACTTGTATGGAATTGACAATGAACATGCGAGTATGGATTGTAATCATGATAACATGCGAATATGGGGCTATTTTAGATGGCTTATGTATTTTGTGAACCAGATAGACATATATTGTTTCACCGTATGAGCTAGAGTAAGGGCTTGTGCTTATAATCAATATAACTACAATTTCACATAGACATATAGTGATTTTTTTGGTTGTATTGATGATTACATGGAGTCTATCATCTGTGGATGTTGTGTAAGTAGGTTATAGTGCATTTAAAAATGGTTATAACTCTATTTTTGCTCTTGGCTATTTTCTTATGATATGTGAACACTTCTTGCATGATAGTGGTGATTGGATGAAATATTAAATGAAGTTAGGATCCCATTATTTCCAGATTTGATTTATTCCATTAATATTCTTATTGTAGTTGTTGTTTACAATTAGTTTAATTCACCACTTTTAGTCATTAGTTTAAGCATATGAATATAGTGAGTTAATTGATGCATAGTAGTTTAAATTTGACAACTTTCTCTGTGGGATCGATACTCTACTTAATTTGTATTACTTGTTGACACATGTATGCTTGCATGAGTTAGAGATCTTTTATCAGAACTGAAAAAGAGGCAACTATATTGTATGACTTAGACAATTCTGATCGTTTCTCATTTTTATTTTTGTTTTATTTGTAATTTCAAGTACTTGTAGATTTTTATGCACACGAGATCTTCCAATTTCGAATTAACACCAGCGCAGGATAACATTAACGGGAGAGGTTGGAAAGCTAGTGTGCAAAGAAATTAACAAGCTCAGTTAGAAGGAACTATACCAGATATGGCCGAAGAACAGAGAATTGAGCAAAGAGAAGAGCATCGGGCTCTAAGGGACTATTCCCTGCCAAACATAAATGGACTACAGTCGAGCTTAGTCAGACCGGCGATAGCAGCCAACACTTTTGAGATTAAACCAGACACTATTCAAATGGTGCAGAACTCGGTTCAGTTTGGGGGTGCTGCTACGGATGATCCGAATGAACACTTATTGAGCTTCATAGAGATTTGTGATACATTCCGATATAACGGTGTGACGGAGGATGCCATTAGACTACGGCTATTCCCATTTTCATTGAGGGATAAGGCGAGAAGTTGGTTACATTCTTTGCCTTCGGGGTCAATCACTATATGGGAGGACCTAGCACAGAAATTCTTAGCCAAGTTCTTTCCAATGGCTAAGACTGCAAAGATGAGGACAGCTATCTCTCAATTTGAGCAACAACAAGGTGAGTCCTTATATGAGGCATGGGAGAGATACAAAGAAATGCTAAAGAAGTATTCGTATCATGGTATGCCAGATTGGATGGTGATCAACTCATTTTATAACGGATTGGGTTGGCAGTCGAGACCGATTGTGGATGCAGCTGTAGGAGGATCATTATGGGCAAAAAGCTATGATGAAGCCTATGCACTTATTGAAACTATGGCTGCAAATGATTACCAAAATCCTACAGCTCAGATGCCACATCCCAAGGTTACAGGTGTGTTGGAGGTTGATGCCATTACGCAGTTGTCGGCACAGATGGCAGCTATGACTAAAAAAATAGACACTTTGGTAGAAAGCAAAGTAAAAACAGTTGCCTTCGTTTGTGAGATTTGTACAGGGTCACACTCGACAGATCAATGTGCCATTAGCTCGGAGTCGGTGCAGTATGTGAGCAACTACAGGAAAGATCAAGGTCAATTTCAAAACACATACCACCCCAACAACCGAAATCATCCAAACTTTAGCTGGTCGAATAACCAAGGAAATCAACAAAGTCAGTTTCAGTCAAATCATCAATTCCAATCACGGCCATTTCGGTCGCAAGATATATAATCGAAACCACCGTTTCCATCGGGATTCTCTCAGCAATAACATCATACACCAGCTGCACCACAGCTAGAAAAGAAATCAGAAATGGAGGAGATGATGTTGAAGCACATGGAAAATACGAAGGTTATGATCAAGAGCCAAGCAGCGGCTATTAAGAATTTGGAGACTCAGATGGGACAGATGGCGAGCATGCTAAACAACACGCCCCAAGGTTCCTTGCCAAGCAACACAGAGGCAAATCCAAGAAGACACGGGAAGGAACAGTGTCAAACGATCACATTGAGATCTGGGAAAGGTTTGACAGGCACTATAAGTCACGCGCCTGCGTCTGACAACACTAAGGATGCATGCGCATGTGATGAGGTGAAAGCAGTGATGATAAGGAAGAAAATTTGAAAAATTCTGAGGAACAGCAGGAAGAGAAAGATAAAACAGGTTCAGAGGAGAAGCTCAAGAGTTCAGTGCCACCAATTCACCCTTATGTACCGTATCCGCATAGATTAAACAAGCAGAGGGAGGATAAATAGTTCAGTAAGTTCTTATAGGTATTCAAAAAGCTGCAGATCAACATACCGTTCGCCGAGGCATTGGAACAAATGCCAAGCTACACAAAGTTTATGAAGGGTATATTGTCAAGGAAGAGAAGACTAGATGAGTTTGAGATGGTAGCTTTAACAGAGGAATGCAATGCGGTGCTTCAACATAAACTACCTCCCAAACTGAAAGATCCGGACAGTTTCACAATTCCGTGTACAATTGGGAAGATGAACTTTAGTAAGTGTTTATGTGATCTGGGGGAAAGTATAAATTTGATGCCCTTGTCAGTGTTTAACCAGTTGGGATTACCGGCCCCAAGGCCGACGAACATATCATTACATCTAGCTGACAGATCCATCACGTATCCACGGGGAATTGTTGAAGATGTGTTGGTAAAGGTGGACAAGTTTATATTTTCGGCTGACTTCATCATTTTAGACTATGAGGAAGACAAAAGCATACCAATAATACTGGGGAGACCATTTTTAGCAACAGGCAGGACTTTGATAGATGTGCAAAAAGGTGAACTCACTATGTGTGTTCAGGATCAGGAGATCACCTTCAACGTCTTTAAAGCAATAAAGTTACTAACTAATGAAGAAGAATGCTTCCTGGTTGACTTGGTGGATTGGGGCCTAAAGGATGAGGTACAAAAGCCAAGGAATTATGGACCGTTGAGGAGTGTAACGGGTGAAAACTCAGAGTTGAAGGTAGAACCTTTGACAAAAGATGAAGTCATCAAATTTCGGGGTGCGGTGGACAATAAGGAAAGCACCCCAGTTCTTGATGTAACGTGAGAGGCAACCCATTATTTCTACCTCATTTGGCTTTTTAGTTATTCAGTTTAGATTATTTTAGTTAGTTATATCTAATTCATTTTTAATAGGATATCAAATTTTCATGCTTGAGTGTGTAGCAAGAATTGCGTTGCGAATATTTACAGGATGTTAGCATTATGTGGCCACTAATTCATGCCTTAACAATGTGCATTAATGTCTATGCAGGAACCATCATTGGAAAGCATCACTAATAGGCAGAGTAGAATTGAATAGCATTGCAGATATCAGGGCCGCACGGCCTATGTAGTACAAACTCGCGCGCCCGCGCATCAAGTCAATCAGGACAACATACATTCTACAAGTCTCGGCGCAGCGTGACTGACCAAATTTCAAGATAAAACTCGCTAGGCGCCGCGCGCGATACCGAATTAAGACAAATCTGAACATTTTAAAAAGAGTTGTGGATCATTTGGACTCTCATTTGGAATAATAACAGACGCGAAATTTTCTCACTCTCCATAACTCACGTCTCTATCTCTCTATCAGTTACAGATTGAAGCCGTACATCTCTTAATCACATTTCCATGATTCTCTCCACATTCAAAGCTCATCCCCATTCTTTCATCCAATGCTATAAAGCTAGGGTTTTGATTGGGATAGCAACCACGAGTTGGGAGACAGTGTCATCAACCGCTCTCAATCATTATCAAGCATATCATTTTTAGTTTTCTTTCAAAGCAAATGGGTCCGAAGAGAGCACGACCATCTTCTTCTACCTCATCTTCCTTCGGCAGTCACGAGGAGGACATTGTCGACCACACCAAGTTCTTGTGTCTGGAAGCCCAGCAGGAGTACTACCGAATCGTAGCAAAAACATTTATCAAGGAAAGAGGATTCAAACCAGAAGGCCAGGATGGACAGCTCTGTGCCATGATCCAGGAACGAGGCTGGGGTGGACTGACTGCCTCTCCCACACCCATTCCAATGAGCATAGTCCGAGAGTTTTACGCCAATGCCAAAGTCAGCATGAACGATACCTCTATGGTTTGAGGTGTTGAGGTAGACTACAGACCCTCTGCCATCAGAACCGTTCTGAGAATCACCAAGAGACCACCACGAGGGGATGCCAATTGGATCACAGGGGTACATCAGGAAACGGACTTGTAGCGTGTTATTGCAGAATTGTGCATACCAGGCACGAAGTGGACTTACAAAGTCGGCACGACCTAGCCTCGAATATTCCCAGCAGCTGCCCTGAATCGATATGCCAAGGCGTGGAATCTGTTCATTTATGCCAAGTTATTGCCTTCATCGCATCAGCATGAGATAACGGCGGAAAGAGCCATAATTCCGTGGGGCATCATTACTAGAGAGTATATTGACGTGGGGTATTTGATTCATCAAAACATTGTGAAGTATCTGAAGGGAAGTACCACTGGGAACATTCCACATGCATCAGTGGTAGCCATGCTATGTGATCATCAGGGGTGAAATTGGGGCAATGAACAAATGAAATATCCAAGCCAGGACATCACTCATGCCACCATTGCGAAATTTGAGGACTGGCCAGGAGGCGAAGCACACCCGCGCGAACGAGGATTTATTCTCAGGCCCACATTCCCCGAGCCATCGCAGCAGTCCCCTCAAACAGATGAGGCAGGCCCATCTACCAGAGCACACACCGTTCCTAGCGATCGACAGCTCCGAAGGTTGGAGCGCAAAGTTGACGCCATGTATGACAACTTTGTAACGTTTGCTACGGGAATCACAAGGGCCTTGGCCGAAGCCTTCGCACAGCAAGGAACAATGCTAGAGTGGCCTAAGTTTGGGACTGTAGTGCTATATCCACCACCAGATTCACCACCCGAGGAGGGTGGTCAAGCCCATCATTAGGGGAGTTTTCTGTACCCTTTACCTTCATTCAATGAGGCATTGAATACTTTAAGTTTGGGGGTATTGGGGGAAGTAGTATAGTAGCATTAGTTAGTTTTGCATGATTAGTTAAAATGTTACATGTTTAGTTTAATAATTTAGTTGTTTTTGATGTTATTGTTCCATTGATAGAATTTTTTTTTGTTTTAGTTAACTTGCATATCTCACAAAATTCTTGCTTTATAGAAATTCTTGCCTAGCCAATGATGATAGTGAATTGTGAAGGATTCTAAAGTATATTGGATAACATGAACGTAGTTATAAGGTTTTACACGATGAAATTCATTTTGCTATTTAAATGCTTTCGGTTTGCACGGATGTGTTCACAACCACTTGCAGGTATAAGAATTATGTGTTGCATTGCTTGTCAGAAAATGTAGTTTTAAAAAGAGAAAAATGTGGAACATGCATGTAGACTTGACAAACATTGACATTCAAACTTTAGGAAAACATGGGTAGGCTATGTATAAAAAAAATGAATAGCAATAACGTGGCTAGTCTTATTTCGGGGCCCGACTACTTGAGTAAAAGGCACGCGAGGGGATTGTCTCTACACCTAGCGCCCTAAGGTCTTTCATGGTCTGGGAGTCGTTGGTTGAAAGCTCACTAAGGGGTAGCAGTGTGCCTAATCGATTAAGACATTGCACAGTCATGTGAAAAAAAAAGGGAAAAAGAAAAGAAAATAGCAATAAACACCACGGGAAAGAGCGAAAATCACCCTCGTGAATAGCAATAAAGCAATAAGCCCATTGTTGAACCTTAGTTTGTGTTGATATGTTGAAACAGTTTGTGTGGCATGAGTTTACATGAGTCTTGAGTTAGACTATAATTTTCTGTTTGGAGCAATGTAACATATGTATTCTTTGCTTAGATCAAGTTTTGGTGAACACCACACACACACACACAACATCTCTATAGCATATATGAATTATTTGAGTGTTTGACATGATGCCTATAGTTTGGTTTGAAATTATATTCCTGAATCTGGATAATTCGCTGAGGCATTTTGGGCTGGAATTCTGTTATGGCTGGAACTATGTGAGACTAGGTTGCATCATAGATTAGTTGCATAGTATCATAGCTGCATATTCATTGTTCATTAGTGTGACGCCCCCAAAATAGGTCCAATCCATCCAACCTATTCCGAGTCGTCAATTACATGGTACAAAAAATAACTATAACTTTATTACTACAATTGTCGTGCAAAATACAACAATATGTTGTGAGTTTAGATACAAATATATATACGAACTGTGACTCATGTCCCAACTATGGACAACACCTCACAGTGATACCTTACATAAAGGTACAATCTAGAACTGTTTTAGAAATTAAAATCTTTGGGAAGTGCTCAAGGAAACCTTCGTACATAGGAGGCCATGAATCTAAGTTATGATAGATATCATATGTCCAGAGAATTATCCTTGGTTGATCCAATAGACCCCAAAGAAAAACGAGAAGATTACTATCATGTTTCTTCCAATGGTGAGTCTTCTCTTGACATATAACTATCTCCACCGTCTGCGATTGAACATTATGTTTCAATCCAACTCCAAGATCATATAGGTAGTTCTCGTAGATATACTCAGCAAGTGGATGTGCACAACCCTTTCTTATGATAACACGAGATTGTATGTCATTAGACATCTTGTATGATAGTGGCAAAACACCCTTCCAAAGTTGGGTTCACCTCACCCTATTGTTGTTCACCAAAATCAATTATTAAGTGACGTATAATATATGACACACACATCTTAGGTCCTCAATATAATTATATATTGTATGTCATGCCGTTTTATAATGTGTTGAGAAACTTTAACAGTCTCGGACCACCACACTATTCCCCTGTTATCCCCGCTCGACCCAGCTATACTCTTATTACCTGAAAGGAATTGTGAAGAAAAAGGGTGAGCACAACTATCTTAGTAAAGAATATTATGACTAAAGATAATTAAATTATCAATAGCCTTCATCAGTAATAAATCAGAGATTTAGGACATATGGTAGATGATAAAACTTTTCTACCATAGTTGCAGTAGAACGAGCAATCCATTAGAAGAGTCAAATAGACCATAAAGTCTATTATCTTCTCCATGTTAAAAGTCCACCAATAATGCTTTAACCCTGTAACATTAATCAACAGATCCTGTTCACAGTCATGTGAATAACTCATAATCATAATTGTAGTTCTAATTTTCTCTTCTCATCCAAGACGAAGATATTTTTCATCACATGTCTTTACCTGAAACATCAAAGATCATGGTTATACCAAATTACAGTTCCTGTTCATAATCATACTAATAAGTTCATCTTTACACTACGGGCCAAAGATATTCATCAACAGTTCATCTTTGCACTACATGCCATAGATATTCAACAACAGGTCATCTTTACACTACACGCCAAAGATATTCATCAATAATTCATCTTTGCACTACTGGCCAAAGATATTCAATCAACAAGTCATCTTTGCACTACGGGCCAAAGATATTCAACAACAGTTCATCTTTGCACTACAGGCAAAATATATTCAATCAACAATTGATCTTTGCACTATAGGCCAAAGATATTAATATCTCAAAGAAACATACAATCATTTCAGAATTTATATAAACCATAATTATAATCATATTGATCAATTCACCTTTGCACTTAAGCTAAAAATATTCAATTATAAATTCAATGGTCATGATCATACCAGTCAACGATTCAACTTTGCACTACTGTCCAAAGAGAACCCATAGTCACGATCATACCAATAATCTATCCATCTTTACACTTAAGTCAAAGAGAAATTTCATCATCAGGATTATAAAAATGTTATATATGATAAAAAAATAATATGATCAACAATTGCATTTAATTTCAAAAGTAAGATTCATAAATCAAGGATTTCATAACACCTTAATCCAAATGTTATAAATCACTTAATAATCTCATAATCTAATATTATTAATATTACCACAATATCTTAATCATTTCTTAAACTTATAAACAATTTATTTTAATTGTTTACACATTACTAATTAATGCATTTAATCATCCTAAAATGCCAAACTCATAAGATTTCATCACCAATAACCAAAACCCTCATCAAAAGTCTGCATATACCTTATATAGGATTCCCAAGCCATAAAATCCTATTTTCCAATTTTGTTACTTCACATAACATATTTAATTCATGTACTCATAACTAGTCCATTTTCATGAAAAATACCAAATCAGTACAAACAAATTTTCTTTTCTGGGATTTAGTAGGACAAAGTCCCATATTGAACATATATTTTTCTCATAATTTTTAAAATTCATTTACTATTTTTCATATGGCCAAAATTGCCGAATATTTAGACATTTATCATAAATTGTATTTTTATCCAAAAATTCCGAAATTTCATCAATTTTGGAGTTAACCACAAAGAGTTATAAGGGTTTACTTTTTAAATAGTCTTTTCCCATAAAATTCATAACTCCTAATCTATACCTCCAAAAATCGTCATTTTTGGATAAAATCAATAAAACTCATCAAATTATCATTTCAATTTTTTTCAGAATTTTTGAAGGTCGAAAAAATTACGAAGTATGAAAAACATAACAACCCTTAAAATCCCTTACCTCGAAAGAGCAGTATTTTTGACCGGAATATAAAGCTGAAGGAAACTTGCACTGAATAGAAACTCTCAAAGCATCTAAATACTCACAAAATACGCTTGATAATATAGAGAGAGAAAGAGAGAAAGCTTATGTTTCTAGTGTGATTTTCAATTCTAACTTAGCCCTCTATTTATAAGAAAATGTTAAGACTTCAAGCAGACTTGACAAGCACTGATGGCTTAACCTGCTACTATTGCCACTCACCACATTTGAAATATAATTTCAACACATTTCTTCACCAACCATAGGTGGGGCCCACGCATTCTAGAATTTTCCACCAAAATGATAAATTTTAAAACTTCAACAATTTCTGAACCAGTCACCTCTTAAAATTCATAACAATTTATATCGTTCATTTTAACGGTTCAAAATTTGTGGACATATACTAAACTTATATATGTATAACATATCCAAAAAATCCTAACGATCCAACGGTCGGATTAAAAATTATAACTCTCATGCAGATATATCGTAAAAAATCTTGATTTGATTTTTAATACCTCCATTCCGACAAAAATACTGATAAAACATCTCAACATTAATTCCTTCATTTATAACCACATAAATAAATCCATCATTTATATCCGCATTAAATAAATATTTCCTTATCATATAAATCCATAATTTATTATTCACAAATAATATTACAGAATCACAATTATGACAACCAGGTGGTTCCTAGGAAAGAGGGGGCTTTCCGATAAGGATTTCTCCTTACTGGCGCGCAATTAGGTGACCAAACCTCTCCTTGATAGAACTTTCTAGACATTGCCAATAATGCTATCTAATAATATTATTCAAATAATATGAATTATTGATCTGATAATGGGAAATACTGTGCAGTGACAATTATTGAAACAACAATAATATAAAATATCAATATGACAATTATTTAATCAATAAAATAAAATATTGAGCAGTAATTATCGTAACAATTATTGAGTAGTGCCTTCTTACGTAAGGATCAATAATTCAAAAAATATCGCAATACTAGTGTGCTATCGCGTGCCACCACACGTATTCATCGTATTTTTAACCACCGGGTATTCCAACAGTGTTAACGGTAACAACTACGTCGTTATTTATAAAAACTAATACTTGTCGTCTTCTTCATTTGACAGTTATTCTATTATGGGGCCCACAACTGGTTGCGCCGTCGTACGGATATTCCCGACAAAAAGAATATTCCACGACCAAACGAATATTCCCCAACAACAATGAGTATTTTATAACCACTTGCGTATTTTAAAAATTTTATATATATCACCGTTAACTTTAAACTTTTATAAATTTAACCATTTACTGAATAATAATTATAAGAAAAATTGAATACTTTTATTTCATAAAATTCGGGGTCTTACAATTAGCATGCATTGCTTGAGGGCAAGCAACAGTTCAAGTTTGGGGATATTTGATAAGTGGTATTTATACCTACTTATTGAATACAAATTCATGCGAACTATGCCCATCTCAAGTACATTTTATTGTGTTTTAGTTGCATTTCATGATATTTTACATTGCATTTACTTAAAACTCCTTTTGGTGAATAAGTGCAGGAATCGGCTTAATTTTAGTGGTAATAGAGGGCACGAGGCTAATAGATGTGTGAAGTCGAGGCACAAGCAGGGGATATCATGGCATGACGGTTAAATGAAGCAAGAGACCAAGCATGGAAGAAGATTAAGCATGAATGAACAAGTAGCAGCAGCAGCATGACAGAATCAGAACTAGAACCAGAATCTGCAGATTGCAAGCCGCGCGGCAGAATAGCCTTGAGAGCGCGCGCCCGCGTGAGTACTCGGCTAGAGAGCATGACATTCTACAAGTCTCGGCGCCATGAGAGAACATATCTTGGGGCGCGCGGTTGCGCTGCGATCTTTCAAGTCGTGTATTTGTTTTATTTTAATTTTTAATTAATTGAGTTATAATTGGATTAAAAACGATTTAGACTGGTGTCAGACAGACGATTGATAGCTTTTAGTATTTTTTTCATCATAGAAACTAGGTTTTACACTGTGAGGGAGATTCCAACGTAGAACGAAGCCAAAACGTCTACTTCTCCAATTCTTATTGGGATTCTCTATTGTAGTGGATTAGTACTTTATTTTGCTGGAATATTATGAGGATTTGAATGTTATCATTGGTTTATATTCAGCAATTGGGTTTGATCGTTCTATCTTTCATCTTTCAATTGTTTGCTTTGTAATCATGTTTAGCATTGATCTCATAATGGCTTTTGGTTCAGCTATGAACTAATCTCCATTATGGGATTCTAACGGATTTTAATATGTAGTTTGGTTGCATGCTTAAATGCTAGGGCTATTTTGCATATCCTATGGAAATTCTATCGTGATTGTTTTACATGTATGAATGCCTGATCACTATTCGTTTCAGTACTTGTATGGAATTGACAATGAACATGCGAATATGGATTGTAATCATGATAACATGCGAATATGGGGCTATTTTATTTGGCTTACGTATTTTGTGAACCAGATAGACATATACTATTTCATCGTATGAGCTAGAGTAAGGGCTTGTGCTTAAAATCAATATAACTACAATTTCACATAGACATATAGTGATTTTTTTGGTTGTATTGATGATTAAATGGAGTCTATCATCTGTGGATGCTGTGTAAGTAGGTTATAGTGCATTGAAAAATGGTTATAACTCTATTCGTGCTCTTGGCTATTTTCCTATGATATGTGAACACTTCTTGCATGATAGTGGTGATTGGATGAAATATTAAATGAAGTTAGGATCCCATTATTTCCAGATTTGATTTATTTCATTAATATTCTTATTGTAGTTGTTGTTTACAATTAGTTTAATTCACCACTTTTAGTCGTTAGTTTAAGCATATGAATATAGTGAGTTAATTGATGCATATTAGTTTAAATTTGACAACTTTCTCTGTGGGATCGATACTCTACTTACTCTGTATTACTTGTTGACACATGTATGCTTGCATGAGTTAGAGCTCAATTTTAAATTATTGCATCTCTTTGCTCCATGACCGCCTGCCGTTCTTCTGCCTGCTCTTCTAACTCATGAATACGATTTTGTAATTCTACATTTTGATCATAAAGTTCTCCTAATAAATCCTCCTCAGGTTCCTCTTCTTCCTCACTCTCAGCTGTTACCTCTGCGACTAGCTCGAGTACAACTATTAGTTCTTCACTCACCACGTAGATATCTCTAATTTCTTCTTTGTTTGACATCACATTAACCTGGTTGGTGATTAAAGGTGTCTCAATGGTTTCATTCACTCCATTGTTAACATTTTCAGCTGCTATTCTCAAATACTGCCACAAAACAAGGGTTAATTAAAGAAATTGACATGCCACATAATACCCCTATATTCTGACCGACCAACAAATAAAAATAAGCTTAGGTAGGACACACTAGCGAAGGATTTACTCGTCACTCCCTTCCTAGTTCTAACCCCGGATCTCCATCAGAGATCATATCCCTAAGCTCTGATACCAACTGTGGCGCCCCCAAAATAGGTATACATCACCCATTCTGAGTCACCAAATACATGGTACAGAAAACAACTCTAACTTTATTATTATAATTGTCGTGCAAAATACGACAACACATATGGTGTGAGATTAAATACAAATATTATCTTCTAGACAATATCCACACTCAAATAAGTCCCCATTACAATTATTGATACACTATTTTACAAAATAGTGGGGACTACTAAAACAACTGCCTTGAAACATCACTCCACACCTCGACTAGTTCCCGCTATATTCTCCCCTCCTGAGAAGAAAAATGGAACAAAAAGGAAAAGGGTGAGCTCAACTAGCCTAGTAAAGAATATTATGACTAAGATAATGTAGAACAAATTATCCTTAGTCCTCAACAGGGGAAAAACTGATAGAATATAATAGACAACAAGTTTTAGATCAACAACTGCATCGGAAAAAATAATTCATTCGAAGAGTTAAGTAGAGAATGAAATCTACTATCTTCTATAATTTAAAAGTCCATCATCAATATTTTACCCATGTAACATCAATCAATATACATTTTGAATCAAATATTCATCTTTGCACTACGGGCCAAAGATATTCATTTATATCACCAATTGGTCATGTTCATCTCAACACATGTTCATCTTTGCACTACGGGCCAAAGATATTCATCAGGTAATCATTCATCTTTGCACTACATGCCAAAGATATTCATCAAGTATCATCATTTAAGACTGAGGATGATGAAAAATAGTTTAAAGAACGAATCCAGTGAGATAAAGGACACAATTAGGGATTCATAATTTAGTTTATCCAAGTTCAAGAATACTCCATAATAATTAATTGTGGAGCAAAATTCAAGAATAAAGTTCAAAACACAGATCCAATCAAAGATAGGAACCATAACAGAGAACTTGGATACAGAAAAGAAAACTCAAGGAATTTTTGATCATTTCAGGAATTATAGAAGCAATACTTACCGTAGTAAGTTTAGAGTTAGAATACTGAAATGAATAATATACTGAAACTATAAATGAATTTTCAAGCTGTCATGCAGAGAATCAAGCGTAAGAGCATGATCATTTTATAATTTAATAACAATTGAATACGAAGGGTTATTCACCGTGCATCACAGGTGAGTTCGCGTATACAAAGTTATTCCTACATAATAATAAAGAATGGAATAACAAAAGGATTTTACCATGCATGCTAGTAGTCGCGATAGGCGGAGTTATTCCAATGAATAATAAAGAATGGAATAACGAAAAGATTTCACCATGCATGCGGTAGTCAAGCGTAGAGCGAGTTATTCCAATGAATAATAAAGAATGGAATAACAACCCTTACGAGTATTGAAAGAAAATAACTCTCTTCATGAATACGAAAGAAATAATACCCCTTAAGAATACAACAAATAATATCCCTTACGAATAGTGAATGAAGATAATATTCTTTACAAAAACGAAAAATAATATCATAAGCGAATATGAAATAAATAATACCCCTTACCTTAATAGAAGATTGAATACTGAAGTAGGGTAGTAGCAGAATACTCTTTTTCTTGCTCTCTATGGTTTCTTAGTCTAGAGTTTCAGTGAATTCATAAGAAATCATGAAAGAATGAGCTTTTATTTATAGGAAAAAGGACTGAATAGTAACTAATTCTTGAACGGCCCAGATTAATTTACTTTTTAAACGGACTGTCCATATTGATTTACTATTAAAACTTAAAGCAATGGTCCATACTGATTTACTATTAAAACTTTAAACCAGCGATCCATATTGATTTACTATTATAACTTTCCACCAACGGTTCATATTGATTTAGAATAATATCTTCAGCCAACGGTCTGAAAAATTAGCACATCCCCTCATGGAATAATAAGCCAAACTTATAACAAATACCTCATAACAAACCCCTTTATTTATATCAAAGATTGAATAAATATTTACCACAAATCACTTATCTTTAATAAACACATTTTTAATCTATTAACAATTATTCATCATTAATATTATAACTCACAATATTTAACAATCAGATCATTCCCAGGAAAGAGGGGGCTTTTCGATAAGGATTTCTCCCTATTGGCATGCAATTAGGTGACCAAACCTATCCTCGACAGAACTTTCTAGACATCGTCAATAATGCAAATAATAATATGAATAATATTGTCATCTCAATTATTGATTTAATAATATAAAATATTATGCAGATGATACTGTGACAATAATTAAATCAATAATATGAGAAAAAGAAACCAATTTTGTCGTGAATAGTATCCCGTAAATAGTAACTCGTGAATAATAACTCGTGAATAGTAACTCATGAAAAATAACTCATGAATAATAACTTATGAATAGTAACTCGTGAATAGTAACTCATGAATAGTAACTCGTGAATAGTACTCCGATTCGTAAATAGTACAACAATTACTGTAGCAATAATTGGGTATAACTGATTGACTTCTCACGTAAGCATCAATAATCAATACCGTGAGCTACTATACAACAACACGTATTACTGTTCTTTTACCACCGGATATTTCAACAGTTTAACGGTAAAACTCCCGCCATTATTTTATAAAAACTCAAACTTGTCATTTTCTTCATCCGACCGTTTTCCGTTATGGGGCCCACAAATGGTTGCGCCGTCATACAAATATTCCCCGACAACAAGAATATTCCATGACCAAACGAATATTCCCTGACAAAAATGAATATTTTATAACCACTTGCTTATTTTGCAAAATTTGCACATTTCACCCATAACTAAAGCATTATATCAAATTAATAACTTATTATTCAAAATAATAATTAGAGAAAATTCCATTTTATTTAAAAAAAATTGGGGTCTTACAATAAATCTCCTGTAAAGTTCTTGTCTTGATTCCTTCGGGGATGCTACCAGAAGACGCTCCTGTTGAGGATGATGTTCCAAGGATGGATCATCTTCACTTGGCATACTGCTACAACCTTCCAAATCCTCCATGAGCAATGGTAACTCATCTGCAGTATTTATGTCAGCATCATTGAAAAAAGATTTTTCATCAAAGTTTACATCCCTACTAATGACAATTTTCTTTATTTTTGGATTATACAGCTTGTAGGCTTTTGACCTTTCATTGTATCCAACAAAAATGCATTTTTCTGCCTTGTCATCAAGTTTTGTCCTTATTGTATTTGGTACATGAGAAAAAGCTACACTTCCAAAAATCTTGAAGTGATGGACACTTGGATTTCTCCCAAACCAAGCTTCATTAGGAGTATAATTTTTTAAACTTTTTGTTGGGGACTTGTTGATCAAATAAACTGCACAAGAAATAGCTTATGCCCAAAATTGGTGTGGCAACCTTTTCCTTTTCAGCATGCATCTAACCATGTCCATGATTGTATGATTTATCCTTTCGCAAACACCATTTTGTTGCGGTGTATAGCGAACTGTCAATTCATGCCTTATGCCATTATCTTTACAAAAATGCTGAAAATCATTTGAAAGATACTCTGACCCTCAATCTGTTCTCAAAGTCTTTATGTGACAACCAGAAAAATTTTCAAATTCTGCTTTAAAATTTTTAAAAGGTTGAAAATTTTCAGATTTTTCATGAAGAAAATAAGTCCACACTTTTCTTGTGTAATCATCAATAAAAGAATTGAAGTATCTGTTACCTCCAAAAGATGACACTGTCATAGGTCCACACAGGTCTGAATGAACAAGTTCAAGTGGCTGATAAGTGGTATTTATACCTACTTATTGAATACAAATTCGTGCGAACTATGCCCATCTCAAGTACATTTTATTGTGTTTTAGTTGCATTTCATGATATTTTACATTGCATTTACTTAAAACTCCTTTTAGTGAATAAGTGCAGGAATCGGCTTAATTTTGGTGGTAATAGAGGGCACGAGGCTAATGGATGTGTGAAGGCAAGGCACAAGTAGAGGATATCATGGCATGACGGTCAAATGAAGCAAGAGACCAAGCATGGAAGAAGATTAAGCATGAATGAACAAGTAGCAGCAGCAGCATGACAAAATCGTAACCGTAACCGAATCAGATTACTGATTGCAAGTTGCCGCCGCAATGACATGAATAACCTTGAGAAGCAGCCGCGCGTGAGTACTCAATTACCAAGAGCATGACATTACGCAAGTCGGCGCTTGCGAGAGAACATATCGAGAGGGGCGGCGTCCATGCTGATCTGTAAGTAAGTGTATTTGTTTTATTTTAATTTTTAATTAAATGAGTTGTAATTGGATTAAAAACGATTCTGACTGGTGTCAGACAGACGATTGATAGCTTTTAGTATTTTTTCATCATAGAAACTAGGGTTTACATTGTGAGGGAGATTCCAACGTAGAACGAAGCCAAAACGTCTACTTCTCCAATTCTTATTGGGATTCTCTATTGTAGTGGATTAGTACTTTATTTTGCTGGAATATTATGAGGATTTGAATGTTATCATTGGTTTATATTCAGCAATTGGGTTTGATCGTTCTATCTTTCATCTTTCAATTGTTTGCTTTGTAATCATGTTTAGCATTGATCCCATAATGGCTTTTGGTTCAGCTATGAACTAAACTCCATTATGGGATTCTAACGGATTTTAATATGTAGTTTGGTTGCATGCTTAAATACTAGGGCTGTTTTGCATATCCTATGGGAATTGTATCGTGATTGTTTTACATGTATAAATGCCTGATCACCATTCGTTTCAGTACTTGTATGGAATTGACAATGAACATGCGAGTATGGATTGTAATCACGATAGCATGCGAATATGGGGCTATTTTAGATTGCTTGCGTATTTTGTGAACCAGATAGATATATACTGTTTCACCGTGTGAGCTAGAGTAAGGGATTGTGCTTAAAATCAATATAACTGTAATTTCACATAGACATATAGTGATTTTGGTTGTATTGATGATTACATGGAGTCTATCATCTGTGGATGCTGTGTAAGTAGGTTATAGTGCATTGAAAAATAGTTATAACTCTATTCGTGCTCTTGGCTTTTCTCCTATGATATGTGAACACTTCTTGCATGATAGTAGTGATTGGATGAAATATTAAATGAAGTTAAGATCCCATTATTTCCAGATTTGATTTATTCCATTAATATTCTTATTGTAGTTGTTGTTTACAATTAGTTTAATTCACCACTTTTAGTCGTTACTTTAAGCATATGAATATAGTGAGTTAATTAATGCATAGTAGTTTAAATTTGACAACTTTCTCTGTGGGATCGATACTCTACTTACTCTATATTACTTGTTGACACATGTATGTTTGCATGAGTTAGAGCTCTTTTATCAGAACGGAAAAAGAGGCAACAGTGGCTGCCTTGCACCCCGAGAAGATTTTGAGGGGAATGGATTACGGTGCAACTTTCCCAACTGGCATGCTTCACAAGTCTCCTCCATTTATAATAACTGGGTAATCCATTCACCATTCCTTTCATCATTAACAATTTTAGGTCATCCAAAATTCAAGTGGCCATACCTGTCATGCCATAACTTGGAAACTTTTTCATTAAAACCAGCGAAACAATGAAAATTTTCCACTTGGAGAGGAAGTGGAAATAAATTATTCTCCACCAAGCTAATCTTTACCACAACCTGATTATTTTTTGAAAAAGTACATAATTTATCATGAAAGAATATATCAAATCCTTTTCGCAAAAGTTGTCCAGTACTCAACAAATTGCTTTTGGTGCCTGGAACAAAATAAACATCTGTCATTTTTTGAAATTTTCCATATTTTGTTTTGAAAGTGACTTCTCCAACTCCTTTAATTGTATAGGCTCTAGCATCTCTAATTTGTATTTGCCCAAAATTTGACTCCACCAGGGTAGAAAATAAATCCTTATTCCCTGTCATATGTTTCCTGGCACCACTATCCAAATACCAAACATGATTATTATTTTCTTGACAAGCAATTAATAATGATTCTGAACAATCTTTCTCAACTGATTCATTTTGATGCACCAATCTAGAGTATTTTTTGTTAGATGGTGCAAACCAACATTCACTAATTTAATGACCAGGTTTATGACAATGAAAACATTCAATATAGCCTTTTATTCCTCTTTGATTAATAACACGACCTCTTCCTCTTTGAGAATTGTTTGAATATTCAAATGACTCTTCCTTAAAATTATTATTGTTACCTTGTGATCCTCTTTCATTTCCACGAAAATTAAAGCCTCTACCTCTGTTTCCTTGGAAGTCACCTCTTCCACGTCCACGACCTCCTCCATGGCCGCGACCACAGGGAGCACCTCGGCCTCCCGTAATTTTAGACTTGAGAGCTTGATCATTTGAAGGTGGATTTCTTTGATTAACACAGAACTCATGTGCCTTTAAAGAAGTTTGTAAATCTTCCAAAGACAATTTTTACACATCTTTGGACTCTTCAATAGCTACCACGATAAAATCAAACTTTTATGGTAAGCTCCGAAGAATTTTCTCAACTACTTTTTGATCTTGCAAAACTTTTTCATTGGTTGCCATTTGATTAACAATTGGAGTAACTTTTGAAACATAATCAGCAATAGTCTCATTTTCTTGCATTTGCAACTTCTCAAATTCTAAACGCAAAGATTGGAGTCATACCTTTTTTACCTTTTCTTCACCTTTATATATTGATTGCAAAATATTCCAAGCTTCCTTTGAAGTTTCTACCTTCGAAATTCTATCAAAAATTGGCCTTTCAGTTGCTTGATAAAATTGGAAAGCGCCTTGTTATCCTTTTCCCTTTTCTCATTCAGACTATTTTTCTGGGCTTGTGACAAACCCTCTTCAGTTTCTAGTTCATAACCATCTTCAACATTGCTCCACAACTTGAAGGACTTCAATAATACCTTAATATTATGGCTCCAATAATCAAAGTCTTCTCCATTAAAGCGAGTAATTAGATGGACTAAATTATTTGAATTTGCCATCAAATAGACAAAACAGTGCTCCTTATGATCCCTTTTCAAGGATTTTTGAGACGAGAGGTTCTATACCAATTTGCGAGACAGAAATCGTGAACAACAAACTTGAATCCAATTTGGAAGTCTCTGTGTCTAAGCATGCAACAATTTTGGGAGCAAGGACAATCCAATAGTTATTGAATGTTTCAATATTAACAGTTGTGGAGATCATGTTCTTATCGAAAAATTATAGAAGTCAGTGACCGACTTTGAAAAGCTTTACAGAGAAAAGGTTAGAGGATGGTGGACCCATGGTGATTACAACATTCAGAAGTTAAAAGGGAATGCTTTCCTTTCTAGCTCTGATGCCACTTTGATGGAATAATTAGGAAGAGAATATATTTTAGAGAGGAAGTGAAATATAACTTTAGAGAATATAAGAACATTTTGATTTCACTTGATTAAAAATGATTCAAGTACAAGCTATTTATAGGACTTATAGGATACTTATAGAACCACATTAATAATGACCATATTCATGTACATGAACCTAACCATTACAGGTTCCAAGACATTTTAAATACATTTATGTACTTGGATATCACCAATTCATGTACTAATATTAATTAAGATAAATCTTGAACAATCTAGAAAATATTTGGTTTAGTTAACAATTTTGAGCTGTATGCAAAGGTCTATCCTAGACTCACATCCCCAAGGTAGCATCATCATCCTCTTTGAGGTGTAGTGTTTTTTTAATAGTTCCTATGTCAAAAAGCTTTATGCTTTTTAATTTTTGTTTTTTTGGTGAACTTCTTGTCCACCTTGGCAGTAAATATGTTCTATACACGCTAACCACTGTCATGGTATCAATTTCACTTGAGGATTGCTACTGTTTCAATAAAATTTGAGAAACTCATCCCTCTAAATTTGGATGTTGCACACACACTTCACTTTTTTAAAACGTAAATATTTTTTAGGTAAAATCAAACGATGACCTATCGTTCCATTAGAAAATTACTACTCACTCTGTTCCCCAAAAGAGTCCTGTTTGTAAAATTTACAAATTGTATGGATACTTTTTGCCCATGTCTTCTTCTTAAGTTTATTGGGTATTTAGTTAAGTAATGATTGCATGTTAATAAAATTGTAATGGTAAACTTAAGGACATTGTGTCATTTTATACTATCATAAAAAGAAATGGATTTTTTTCTAGAATAAAAAGAAAAATAAAAGAGAGGCAAATGAAGACTTTTTTTAAGTTAGAAATGGAATAGGCATTACGTGTATGTTGCCAAATGTTATTGTACACAGCCAACTGTGTCAGGACCCTGCAATTTGCAAACTAACTGACCTTTAAGTTTCTTATCTATCCCTTCTCATTTTTGTACTATAGTAATTCCAAGTTTCTTTCACATAAATACATCACTTCATGTCTCTCACTTGTATTTTATCCTTTAGTAATTTCAAGTTCCTGCCATTATCTTGCTTAATTGTACTTTCTTTATAGATTATGAATTATCACAAGAAACTTTCTGATCTTGGTTTTACCCCAGTTTCTGGCTCCAAGGTATCTTCGGAGGATCGCAGTGTATTGGCACAAAGTGTGGTTAATTGAAGTTGTTGCTGCTGTCACCGGTTAGTTATTCATATGAAGCCCATATAAAATTGAAGTAAACAGTCTATTCTATCTATGCTCTTTATCAAGCTCACGTTGATCTACCCAAGAACTTGGTACTCATATTTTTTATATATTTTAAAATCATAAGAATAAGGAATTCTAAAGAAAAAAAGAAAAGAATTGGGAAGTTACACTCTTCCATCATGAAGATATGGGCATTCCTGTAAGGCAGGGATTGTGGGGAGCCGTCAAGAAGATTGCTTAGGTAGTGCACCACAACTTAATTTTATGGATAATTTGGTATATTTTGTGGATGTAATCAAATTCACAATTCAATATAGTAGTAATTATATTGCAAAGTGAATTTGAAACTGTAAACGTATGGTATTATTGGGATGTATTTTGAAATTGATAATGCTTGATATATTTTGGCTTTAAATTAGAATTTAGAGCTTTTATAGCTATATCATGGCATTAGCAGTCAACATTGTAGGTACTTCTAAACCACTGTGTATTTCAAATATAGGAAGAATTTATAAACATTGTATATGCATGTATATATTACAACGTTTTTAAGTCAGAACGTTTTTAACAAATACCCAACGTTTTTTAGAAAAAACACGTTGTGTAATGTGCAAATACACAACGTTTTTTAGAAAAAAAAATGTGTAATGTGCAAATACACTCTAAAAAATGTTATGTAATGTGAAAATACACAACGTTTTTTAGAAAAAAAACGTTGTGTAATGTGTCAAATTACAACGTTTTAAAAACGTTGTGTATTTGTGTCTAATAGATGACACAACTAACCAAGAAGTTTTTGGGGACACAGTTACAACGTTTTTTGGAGTTATCTATTTACTTTTTTCTACTAGTGATAATCTTTGAGAGAAAAAGGAAAGACAAATGAGCTACTCTCATGGCAACTGAAGTTGCATTCGAAGCCCCAACATAAGTTGTATCAGATGATGATAATGAAGAAGATGGCGATGAAGATATCACATCGCTTGCAAGAAGACTGAGAAAGTTCATGAGGAAGAACAACAGAAGACCCAAGAAGAACTTTAACAACAAAGGTAATAATAACATAGATTAAGAGAAATATTTGTGCTACAACTGCAAGAGGTTGGGCCATTACATTGTTGTGATGCCTCCAAAATCTTTACACTTACTGTAGCAGATTTGATGCTCACATAAATATTCCATAATATAATAATTTTTATCAATCCAAGATTCACAGTATCCTATAACAGAGAATAGTTCTCGTCAGAACAATTACTGTGTTTGAATACCCCTACTTGGATGTATAGATTTATGATCTTACGGATATTTCTTTCATATCGATAATCCCTATATATCTGATATTCAAAGTATTAATGATAAGATTATTCTTGGAACCGAGGGGTGCAACCTCAGTGCTTACATCTCAGGATCATTCAATACCCTCATTCAGATGTATAGTTCATATAGATACTATACTTCTTTTTATCTTCTATAATAATGTAAGACTAAGTAATTAACAAAAGCTGCTAATAGATTACACTTCTTTAAATAAATCCCAAATTTAAACTGTTATTACATCAAAGTCTTCAAGTCTAATACAACACAATTTAAACTAAATCAAAGCTTCTTATCAATAAGAACGTGTATCGGAACATCTAGGTATGTCAGTCACATCTACAAAGGAAAAATAATACTTTTGCAAGGATGATCTATAAAGGCTCAACAAGTTTTAAACAAGTTATGCTTCATACTCATATTGTATTTGAATTGAATGAACATGTAGTTCAAAGATTTTCCACAAATATATATACTGAGATTTGTCTGCGAAATTCCACACATTACGGGTTTCTGTCAGTCATAAAGACTTTGCTACCCGGGTTGATTTGTCCAACTAGACATCCTAGGAGTATGCATATCATCATACCACAAAAAGGTCATTTAAGTACTGCCTATAACCTCTGGTCAGTGTAAAACTGCCGGTCATATAACCCCCTGTTAGTATATAACTACCGGTCATGAATAGTATCAGTATATATATTTGTACCAAACATTATTGGTTTTAGCTCAATTTATACTTTGATATCAAATCAAATCAAATTTACGCAAATAACAGCTTATATCATTAAGTTATGCTTGAACAATAAATAATAACCTCCCAACAATAGATAACACGAACAACGTATATAACAAGTTCGTATAGTCAAAATAGAAAACTTGCATTTAATACAAAATTGAAATGAAGTAAGAAAACTTGCCTGATTGAAAAACAACTATTTATTGCTATTTGATGTTGTTTATACAACCTAAATATGTTATCACATATTTATAACGGTCTTTAGAACTTATAAGAACAAATATCTAACAAAACTATTTAAGTCTGAGTTGATTTTGATGTCTATTCGTTGTTTTATTACTTTATCGATTAATTATCGACTTAGTTTTTCAATAAAACTTTATTTAGAAACTTTAATATTATTTAATTTAGAGAATTTAATTATCGTTTATAATATTTTCTAGAAGATCATAGTAATTTTTAAATAATTAATTATCATTCATAATGATATTTAAATCATTAATATTATTTTTACATAATTTATTATTATTTATAATGATTTTAAATCACTAATATTATTTTTAATAATTTATTCAATATAAATCTTAAATGGTTTTATTATCATTAATATTTAAATAAGTTAAAATATTAATGAATTTTATGTAAAAATATTAAAAGTTATTTAATATAACTTAAAATAATTTTTAATTTTTTTTATTAATTATTAAAATTTATTTACTATTTATTTTCTAATTTATTTTAATATTATTTTTTTAATGTAAATCTTTCGCTAAATATCTATCGCCACAGATGGTGTCGCTAAAGAAGCTGTCAAAGAGATATAAGTGTTTCATTATTGTAGTACTTATGTAATACTACAAGTACTTATTAATTTTGTTGTTTAACTACATCATATCAAAGAGATATTAATGGTCAAACCATCTAGCCAAGCCTGTTCTTCAGTTTCTGGATTTTCCAGAAACTTGGTCAATCCTGGTCAACAATATTTGAGATTGAATAACTTTGGTTTTGGATGTTATCTAAGAGATCTAGTGTCACAAACTTGAAGTATGTATGTTAGACTACAAAAGTGTGACACTCCATAACCCTAAACACATCACACAAGAAAGATCTAGGCCAGTCAAAATCACTATCAGAATGTGTTCTTCAGTTTTCTAGAAATTCCAAAAACTGGGTTTCAAGTTCGGTCAACCACTTTTGACCAACAATAACATGTATCCTATTGATATAATAGGTGATCTATTGTCATGAACTTGTAGTGTATATGTCAAAGTACAAAAGTATGACACTTATATAACCTAACAATATCATAGATTGAAGAT
Source organism: Panax quinquefolius (assembly GCA_020205615.1). Lineage (NCBI taxonomy): Eukaryota > Viridiplantae > Streptophyta > Magnoliopsida > Apiales > Araliaceae > Panax > Panax quinquefolius. Next base: position 80,958,978 of record CM035157.1, on the reverse strand, counting down.
TCAAGATGTTCAAAATCTTGTCAGACATGCTGGGATTTTTTTGTGTTTTTAAGAATAGGTTTTCATGGTCGGTCAACGGGTTTTGACCATGAAGAACTTGCAAAATACAGATCCTGTGGACATGATTCCACTTCCAGATTACTAATCTCATAGCATACTACAAGTTTTAAACTTAAAACAGGTCTAATGACTAACATGATGAGATATATGGCCTCTGACATTTGAATGTCAGACATACTTTTTAGGGTTTTGGACAGTTTGCTTAAATATTCATTTTTTATAAATTTAGATGTTATGGATTCATGTTTAACCAACCCATATTACTAAATAACATTATACTTAACATATTTAAACACTGAAACACAAAATCTATCGAAGCTTAATGGATCTAGCAAGAAATTAGGGTTTATACCTTTTTGAGTAACATTTTGATTTTATCCTTTTAAATCTGATCTTGGAAAACTATAGACTAAATATGAATCACACTATGAAGTATTTTAAGTGTATAATTCGCGGGCTTAGAAATGTGAAGCATAAGTATGTATAGATAATTAAAGTGAGGGCTAAATGGTCTTTAATTTATGTCCATTGACAACTAAGCTAGATTCACTTATTGATTTGGTGTTAGGTGTCAATGGTTAGCTGATATGGGCCATTTTTAACACATGGTGAATCTTGCAAGTGATGCGTTATCAAGATTTGGCTTTATCCCTTGATAAAAGAAAAAAGGGTATTTTTGTCATTTTACACCTATTAAGAGCAATTTGGTAATTTCGTAATTCAATTTAATGGTAATTTAGTCATTTCACATAATTTGTAAACTTTAAAATTATCCATTAAATTTTAACCATTAGGGTTTTGTTATATAGAATTAGGGTTTAATAAATAAAATTAGGATTTAATATTTAGGGTTAAGGTTTCCTAATCCTAAATTAAGGTTTCCTAATAAGATTTTCACAAATTTTATATCCTATTTATTTCTATATAAAAATACTTAATAGTAATCACATAATAATATCCATACTCTTATATACAATTATAATATATGTTTAAGTCACAATTTCTATTAAAAATCTAGATTAAGTTTTGGAATGTTACATCAACTCCTCCTTATAAGAATTTCGTCCCTAAATTAAGACACATTCTATGAAAATGAATGTGGAAAATGTAACGACCCCAAAAATTCATACAATTTAATTCTCGATTTTTGTCGTTAATAATACATTCAACCTCTAATTTTACAACATTAAACGATAATACAACCATTAAAATTTGCGAAATAATTAAAATTTTCTATTACAAACTATCCTCGTTCCCAAAACCTTCAACCTTTACATCTAAATATCTCAGAATCATTTTAATACTACAATAGTTTACATTCCCAAAACGATATTATAATTCAACATTAATACATTATTCGAAACCTTAAACATGGTTCAAATAATAATAACTCAACCAAAGTAAATAAATCTTCAAGTATCACATCTGATTCACGTCTTTCAAGTAACACATAACTTTACCTTGAATCATGAACCTGCAAAAGTGGTTATTTGCAAGGTTGAGCTCGGCAGCCCTGCAAATTTAACACTATCATGTTTCACATAGCACACAATTCATGCATTATACATTTCTAATTTATCGAGTTACATTATACAACATGCATGAGCTATCATATATCACATATAAATTGAGTTCCATAACCCAATTAACTTGGTCATATTTTGACTTTAACAATTCATAAAGCATGGTATGTAACTCACCACATAATCACATTTAATCCACAAACATAATAGAACTGAAAAACTTGCCTTGGATGTTGTTTAATGTTTATAACTTATCTGCGCTGTGATGATCCTATACAAATTGAGGATACATACATGTACATATTAGTTTCACATACAAAATTCACATACTCAATGTAAACAAATTTTATTTAACTATAATATTTTGTTCTTGTCTTAAAACCATTCCATGATTCTTAAGAAACTTTTGTCCGTTATAACCTTTTTTACGCCCAAAAAGGTTCTCTCATGGATTTAGTATGTAATTACTTTACGTATCAAAACATAAACCATTTATATCCCCTTCGTTTTACATTACTAGGTTCAATATAATTTCAAATGGATTTGCGCATTTCATTATGTTACATATACGTTTACATATAATTTTCTGAATTACGCTCGCATAGTTATGAAAACTTACATTTACATTACATTTCTATCGTTTTCTTTACATTTAAAGTGAGTTTTCGCGATATATAAGCATTATATAATATCTATACATCTCTCTCGGTGTTTTGTTACATGTTAAACAGACCACAAAACCACCCAAAAGCGTGCTATAAAAAAATTGACATTAATGTTCTTCATGGTCGTTGCTATCATCTCACGCCACAAGGCTGACCCTCACCTTTGACACCCACTTCGCGGCTTAATAACTTGTAATCTACTTATCCAATCGTAAGGCATTTTTTAGTATGTTTTTCATGGCATACAAGACTATTTTTAAGAAATACTAACCTCTCATTTCGGGTTTGTTAAGTATTCTAAAAAGCGTGCCAAAAATTGACGTTCATAATAGTCTTCAATTTTTTCCCAACTTTAGTCTCTTTCGCTAAAACAGTCCTAACTAATTCGTTTCAAAACATTTTTGAGCGATTCTTGAGCCCACGCGAAGCTAACTTCCGAGGCTACAACTTTTATTCTTTGACCATTTCCAAATTCAAAACACAGAATTCTAGAAAATTCGTTCAAGGTGACTACCCCGAGTTGGTTAGACAGTTTTGACGCGACTACTTTGAATGGTCATAACTCTTTGCTCCGAAGTCGGAATTAGTCCATTCCGGAGTCTATGGAAATCTAATTCAGTTTAATATAACATACCAAAAGCCCAGAAGTTTCTGCAAAAATTAACTGATCAAAACATGGTCCCGAATAGCACGTCCCGCTGTTGACTTTCAGTTTGACAAATTCGACACATTTCTTTCCAATAACCGTAACTCCCTCATCCGAGGTCAGAATGAGGTCATTCCAAAGCCTATGGCTTCCTAACTCAGTTCACTACAACTACCCAGAAACTCAGAATTTTTCAGGCAACATAGCTATTCCAGAATTTGACACTATAGTCATTGTTCATTCAGTTTTCATTTCTAGACATGCTTTACAAAAATCTTCACCACGGATTCATTTTAACTCCGTTTTGGTTCATTCAAGTTAGGAAATCTTTAGAACTTAGAGGGATAGAACATACAATCATCAAATTAAGCTTTTAGACGTAAATCAAAACCACAAATGGTCCTCAAGCTCAGTCCCAAAAATTGCGCAACAAAGTTCTTTGTAAATCTTTTATTTTGTGAGTTTTGGTTACACTTGGATGATGTTAAGGCTTCATATCTCTAATTACAATCATTAGAACTCATTTACATAATCAATTACAAGCCAAAATAAATATAGTAAACTAACTAGTTTACTAACAAAACTAACAAAACTTCCAAAATACAAACCTTAACTAACAAACTAAATACAATATTTAAAATAATAACATTACCAAAAATTAAATAAGAAACATACCCGAAAATATGAATTCCACAAACTGAATACGTACTCGACCAAAATTTAACTAAGAAGATCTTTATAAAAAAATCCTCCCACAACAAAGCCTTTCTCAAAAGTGGAGGCCTTATTGTTGGTGAATGAAACAAAGGATCAAGCCCTTCTATTTATAGGTTTAGCAAAGGGTAAAGTTCTCAATTTAGTTGATGTGGGACTTGGTTTATACTAATTCTAATTTGTTTATACTAATTTTTTCTATTTTCAACATGCTGAGTGTATTCATTCATCACGAATTCATTTTTTAACCAATTCGATCCGTTTAAGTTGCGTTGTTTTCGTTTTATAGAGGACAACAACAATCATTCATCAATTTAAAGTTTACATCACGAATTCATCATCAACTTTAGTCCTAAAGTACACCAAAACACACATTACAATCAAAACCCAAATTCCACTTCTTTAGTATAAATACATGAATTTGATTTCTAAAAATTTGTTTCTAGATGACCACTATCAAATTATAAATATCTAATAACATATATAACATCGTAACCCACAAATTCATTAACCAAAACTCCAATTTTAAAAGAAACTCAAGAACACATAAACTAGAAATATAAACTAGATTATGTACCTTTAATTCTTAAGAAATAAAATTAACCTTATCAAGAAATTATAATTTCTATTCAACCATTATAATCATAACATTATTTAACAAATTTCACTCCTCTAATTTAATTATTTAATTAAATTAGAATATCATAATATATACTCGTAATAAAATACGTATAAATCTCATCTATTTTATCACACTTAAATAAACTATCCCATAACAATTTTCATCAAATATTTATTTAATATCATAAATATTCATTTTATTCCATAAAGTTTCCAACTAAAATATTTAATGTACTTAATAAATATTTTACTCGCATTATACTAACATTTATATTTTCATGCAATATATTACATTCTCACTTTATTAAATCAATTATACTTGTATTAATTCACTATTTTAATTAAGTGAATTATTCACACTATTTATGAAACTTAACTCATAATAATTTCCATTGCCCACAAGGCATAATAATTAAAATTATATTATCTCATAACATAATCTCAACTTAATTAAATTAACTAATATTATTTAATTTCTTTAATAGTTTAATTATCTATTAAATCTCACATTCTCCAACACATGAATATATAATTCTCTTCACACCAAATCATATAATTCAAAATATATACACCTCATAATAAGAATTTTAATTATTAAATTCTTATTTTAATAACTTATAAAAATTCGGGTTGTCACATCCTTCTCTCCTTATAAGGATTCCGTCCTCGGAATCAAAGAAACCTCCCTTACACGATTTTCACCAAATCTCTTTTCAAAATTTACTCGGGATATTACATTCACCCTTTCTTCTAAGAATTTCGTCCTCGAAATTTTATCTATTAATCTTTATTCATTCAATCTATCAAAATAGATTTTACGTTAATACTTTGTTCAGTCATTGGGTTCTATAACCACTTTCTTTCCACAAAGATCTTTCTACAATTATTAATTTTTCCATTAAAAGTTTACATTATTCTTTGATAACTTATCTCCTTCTCATTTCAAAATTTCTTTTCTCACTTATTCAACATATCCATCATTCAGTGTCTCATTTTATGACTTACATCTTTCTAAGAAATATCATCCTTACCACGTTCGCCTTTTAGAATAGAAAGAATCTTCCACAATTGCTCAATAATTGGGAAGCAGTATGAATAACTCAGGAATTTAAAAGATTCCAAATCATGCTGAGGGTCATAAGACCTTGAACTATGTCCATGGTTATAAGTACTATTTCAACTTAAACCTTAACAGTCATTAGACTATAGGGACTCCCGTACTTAGGGTGTTAAGCCCTTCGTACGATGTATTGTGCACAAACATTTAAACGCTATGCGTATGTCCATAGTTATAAGTAATCTTTCAAATTAAACTTTAACAGTCATAAGACTATAAGGACTCCTCGTACTTAGGGGGATCAGCCCTTCGTACAATGTATTGTGCACAAATATCTAAACGGCTCCGCGTAATCCCCTATAAAAGGGTTGTTCATCTCAGCTTTTCAACATCTGAATCCGCACCAAAACAATTTGGTTTGGCATAGTTTGACAAAGAACGCTTGAATTCCATGAACATCTTTCAATATTCGTCTAGTTGAATTAAATAGCATAGACTTCTACAACAATTCGGGCATCAATCAAAATATACATATACATATATATATATATATATATTCTCATATCTTAAAGAAATCTCAAAAATCTTTTTATGACGTCATGATACCGCACTGTATTTATAGTCCGTTTGAGGATTCCGTCATTTGGTGATTTTATCATACTACATCATACTAGTAGTGGGTGACGATCCTTAGATCACATCCAACACTAAGTATCTTTGCATTGATGACTCCATCGTTTTTATCATCTCTCGCACTGTGTTCCATGATGCATTGATGATATAAAAAAAATACATTTTGATATATTTCAAATCATTTTTGTCTAGCCAAAACAATTAGCATAGACATACGAATAACGATATTGTTTTTAAATCTCATTGGTTTCATCATTTGATCCAATGTTTTTTAAGAAAATAGAAGTGCAAACATCACCACGAAGTCAATATATTTCGAAAGTCTAGCATAACTAGTAGATTCAGAACAGGTATCCATCAACTTTAATCTTTACTTCATTAATTCATTACTTAACCATTCTATCAATCTTCAAATTCATCAATGCTCTCTATACTATAACCGTTTTCTACCCAAAATATTTCATCAAACTTACCACACTTTGGAAATCTAGGAACTTGCCACAATAATATGAGTTTAAGAACTTGTCCTAGTCAGACCATAGGCGTCCATTCGCTGAGGGGTTCAAAACATACCATATTATTATGAGTCACGAACTTACCATATGTATTAGTTTTAAGAACCGCACCTAATCCTAATAATATCTGACTAATCTTAATAGTTTCTAACTATCAAATATACACATGAGAAAAGAATCACCTTTTCGCCACATACACATTGATAGCACGACACCAACATTACAATGATTATCAATGTGATAAACTAAGAAAAAGCACAAAACCCTCGCCCATACAAAGCTTTGTTCAACTCAGCCATCACATGAGTCCTCAATTGAAATCCCACCTAACTCTATCTTACTCTTAACATGCTCTTTGCTCGATACGAATTTTTTGTACCTCATCATCTATAACTCATCGTGAGTTATCTCGTACTATATCATAGTACATTAATGTAAGACCCCGAAATTTTTAAATAAAAAAGAATTTCCTTTATTTATTATTTTGAAATAGTAAGGGTTGATTTGATTAATGTGGATAGTTAAGGGTTAAATATGCAAATATTTCAAATTAAGCAAGTGGTTATAAAATATTCATTATCGCTTGGGAATATTTGTTTGGTCGTGTAATATATTAAATGCTGTCGGGGAATATTAAATGCGATTTACAAGCATCCATGTGTGGGCCCCATAACGGAAAGTGATTGGATGAAGAAACGACAAATATAAGTTGTTTTTAAATAACAGGCGTAGTTATTCACAATTAATCTTGTTGGAATACCCGTTGGTTAAAACACACTAATACGGCGTTGTTGAAAGCGGGTTACACGGTATTGCACCAATTATTGATTCTTACGTAAGAAGGCACTACTCAATAATGGATATAGTAATTATTGCTCAAAGATTTTATTTTATTGATTCAATAATTCTTTGCGTTGATATTTTATATTCTTTGTTGTTTCAATAATTGTCATTACACGTATTTTTCATTATCGAAGCAATAATTCATATTATCTGAATAATATTATTAGATAACATTATTGGCAATGTCTAGAAAGTTATGTCTAAGGAGAGGTTTGGTCACCTCAATTGCTGCATAGAGAAGAAGAAATTCTTATTGGAAAGCCCCTCTTTCACAAGGCTGCTGGTTGTTTGTCAATAGTGTGATTACGTAATATTATTTGTGAATAATTAATTATTGATTTATATGATGAGGAAAATATTGATTTTATGTGGATATAGATGGAGAAAAGTTTAATGTGACAATTGTTGAAAATTGAAATTTTATCTTTTTCGATAAAATAATTTATTTAAATATATTATTATATTTTAATAATATAATAATGGTGATATTTTTACAACGAATGTGGGATATATGAGTATCTGAGGAGGAAGAGTATTTTTGTTGCAATAAATGTTTAAAACATGTTAAACATGTCGGTGGACCCCATTTATTGATTGAAATTTGATTATAGCACTTGTAAAATCATCCGTTTGTGGATTTGGTCAATTTCCATTTGGAATTTGGAAAAACTTTCTTACGCAAAGTTGTAGAGAATTGAATTTCCTATAAAAACTCGCAAGATTCAAATTTTCTGATGAAAGGGCTATTTATTATGAATTATTGAAGTTAGGAAGCTCAAAATAATTGATTTTTTTGAAAGTTTTAATTATTTATTTTATGAAAACGTTTTTTTCTTACTTTTCTAGAAGGTGGCATGTGGGAAATGCTAGGATCTGAATTCTAAGGTTGGCGTATGAATTTGATATATATATATATTAATTTATTAAATTTTCGCTTTGGTGTTCTAAGCAATTTCCTATAAATAGGTGCTTAGGTTAGAATTGAAAATCACACCGAAGCTGAAGTTTTTCTCTCTATATTATCGGCGTATTCTTGTGAGTATTTTGAGTATACTTTGAGTATTGCTATACGGTGCAAGTTCAAGTCATAGCTTTATATCCAGGTGTTTCAAATTTAGAAATCTTGATCTTTCGAGGTAAGGGATATTATTTTTTTTCAGTAATGATATTATTTCTTCAATATCATTATCTTTGAAATGTTGATCTGAAGTTTTTATCAAATTTGGAACTTTTTCATGTCGGGGTTACTATTTATGGGTTACTATTCATGAGTTACTATTCACGAGTTCTTATTCATGAGTTCTTATTCACGAGTTCTTATTCACAAGTAAGTACTATTCATGAAGCGTGAAGATATTTTTGTGGAATTTCTATCTTTTGGTGTGAGAGTTACTATTCACGATATCGGTTTTATTCACGTATCGACACTATTCACGATATCGGCACTATTCAATAGAAAAATAAAATTTCTTCTTTTTGTCCAAAATATCTATTCGGATACTAACTCGATTGTATCCATATTTTGATCATTCTTGAATTTTACACCACTATGATTATTTTTGAGGTATTTTTGGACGTGGATAAAACCAAGTACGAATCCTTAATCCTTAATCCTTGTCATTTTGTTTCTTTGGATTCGTTTTTAAAAAATATTTTCATCATCCTCGGTCTTAAATGATGATATTATTGAATATCTTTGGCTTTGTAGTGCAAAGATGAATGATTTCGAAGAATATCTTTGGCCTCGTAGTGCAAAGATGAGCAGTGTTGAGATGAACATGGCCGATTGATTAATATCTTTGGCTGTAGTGCAAAGATGAGCAGTGTTTAAATGAACATGACTAATCGATGAATATCTTTGGCACTGTAGTGCAAAGATGAATATTTGGTTCCAGATGTATATTGATTGATGTTCTGAGGATAAAATATTGATGATGGATTTGTTAAATTCATAGATTATAGTAGATTTCATTTCTACGTAACTCTTCTATGAATTATTATTTCCATTGCGAATAATATTGATCCAAACTTGTTGTCTATTGTATTCTATCGATTTTTTTCCTGTTGAAGACTAACGATAATTTGTTGTATATTATCTTAGTCATAATATTCTTCTTGGGCTAGTTGAGCTCACCCTTTTCCTTGTTGTTCCATTTTTCTTCTCGGGGAGGCGAGAATGTAGCGAGTACTAGTGGGGTATGGAATGAAGGTTCTAGAGAGAGTTGTTTAGTAGTCCTCACCATTTTTGTAAAATAATGAATCAATAATTATGATGGGGATTTATTTGCATGTGGATTTTGTCTAGAAGACAATATTATATTTAAACTCATTAAGTATATATTGTCAGTATTTCACACGACATTTGTATTATTGAAGTTGTAGTTTGCTTTTTGTACCATGTATTTGGCGACTCGGAATGGGTGTTGTGTATACCTATTTTGGGGGCGTCACGATTGGTATCGAGCTTAGGGATATGATCTCTGGCGGAGATCGGGGAATAGAACTAGGAGGGGAGGAGAGTAAATCCTTCGCTAGTGTGTCCTACCTAAGCTTATTTGTTAGTTGGTCGAAGTATATAGGGATATTATGTGATATATTGATTTCCTTAATTAACCCTTGTTTTATGACAAGATATTTGAGAATGTCATTGAGAATATTAATGATTGGAGTAAATGAGACCGTGGAGATGCCTATACTTACCAACGAGGAGAGCGTGTAACAGCAGTGGCAATGTTCTCTCTGTGAACAACACCACCGAAAGCGAGATGATGAGCGAGGGGATGTTTAGAAGCTTTTTGCGATTCATGCAAAATCGACGAGGAGACTCGTGTTCAAAATACAGGAGGAAATGATAGCAATTCACGGGTGGTCACAATTAAGCGATTCAAAGAGTTGGGACCACCGACTGGGAAAGCCGGATCCGATTAAAAGCGGAGAGCGTGGGTCAAACAAATTACCAAGATATTCGATGTCTTGGGATGCACGAGGAACGAGAAAGTTCCATTCGCTACTTTTATGTTCCGTGGCGAGGTGAGACATCGGTGGGAATCGTGAAGCGTACTCCATCCAATTGCACTCGGCATGTCATGGGAGACATTTGAAATAGTTCAATGACAAGTACTTCCACGAAAGTATTCGTCATATGAAGGAAGTGGAGTTTATTAGACTAGAGCGAGAATAACATGGCGGTGTCCCGAAGACGATGCGAAGTTCGGCGGAGTTATCCGAGTTTGCACCTCATTTGGTGGAGAAGCGAGGAACGTATGGCGGATGTTTACGAGAGGTTTGAAACCCGACATACGTTAGTATCTCATTCTCATAAATTTTCTCTATTCGGATGTTATCAGCGAGGCTCCGGTTGTTAGAGCGAGATAACGATACGTTCAACCGAGGGACCATAACCGAGGATCATATCAAGATAGCGAGTCATCGAATAACGATAACCCGGCGGAGAAAGAAGAATACGAGACAAAAGCGGTAACCACTCTGGTGGTAATCGTGGCCATGAAAATAGAAGAAGCGAGTCGGGAGGAGATTTTTAAAAGAGGAGATTCAACAACGACCATGTGAAGACGTCGCCAAGATGAGTAACTAGTTTTAAGGGAGGAGAACGACCACCCGGTCATATGCTACAAATGCGGAAAAGAGGACATATCACCAAACCGCCACAACAGTTCAAGGTATGCTATAATTGTGGAAAGGAAGGACATATCGCTCGAGATTGTACGATGGCGAAACCTAGTTTAGCGGGGACGGTGACTCAAAAGATCGTCGAGAAAAGTCAAAGTCAACGATTCCGGAAGAGCGTTTGTTGTGATTTGGTCAAAATGCGAGGAACCCGAACGAAGTTAGCAGGTTAGTTAATTATAAATTCTTTTGAAGTATATACCTTACTAGATATTGGTTCTACCCATTCTTTTATCTCTCTTACTTTGCGCTCAACGTTTGAACTTGACTTGGAGAAATTAAACTTTGACCTATCTGTGGAGACTCCATTAGGAGAAACTTTCATTACATCCGTTGTTTAAAAATCTTGCTTGATTCAAGTTGGCACTATCACATTACCGTTAACCTTATTTCTATAGAGATATTTGCTTTTGAAGTGATTTTAAGGTTAACTACTCATCATGCCAAATTGATTGCTTTTGTAAGGTTGTTAGTTTTCATATTCCTAAGCAACTTTGTTATTCAATTCAAGCAATCAAACCATTGTAGTCAAACATTTTCATATCAAGCCATGAAGTCATTCGTTTATTACGGATGTCAAGTTTTCTTAGTCCATGTTATGGATTTGAATAAAGACACGTCGATTTGAATAATATTCCTGTTGTTATTGATTTTCCCGACGTATTTCTGAAGAATTTCTTGGCTTACTCCCAAAGCCCGATATTAAATTTTGTATCGACTTTGAACCGGAAGACAAAACTCATTTCTAAAATCTCATATCGAATGGCTCTATTGAACTTGAGTTAAAAATTTAACTATAGAATTTGGTACCGAGCCTTTATCTTGTGACTTCCTTTGTGGAATTCACCTAAGCGAGACTCTCTGTAGGGACGTCATATTCGATGCGATAGTAAATCGATAGGTGTCATTGTGACGTGCTATCCAAGATTGGGATATGAGTCGCGATTGAGAGCAACCTAAGTCGATTATCGAAAGGCGTAGCTTTCAGGCTTAGTTGGTTATTATCGAGATTCGTTGAAGGATATTCTCGAATCGCTATTCCATTAACGTGGTGACTCGTAGAGATACAAAATTCGAATGGAGCAAGGAATGTGGGAAGAGCTTGAAGAACTCAAGAGGAGACTCATTTCAAAGACATGTTCGATCATGCCATCCCGAAAAGCGAACGTGGTAGGCGACGCGATGAGTAGAAGATCATATGCGGAACGAAAGTGCGATGATGTCAAGTATACGATAGAGCCAACTTTAATAGAAAAGTTAAGGTTGCTCAAGCCACCCAGGCAGGAGTTGATGCGTATGATGAAGAAAGTACAAGAAGGAGCTATTCCTAAGCGAGAATTGATGAAGAAGGAATACTTGAGTCCACTCTAGACTTTGTGTTCTAACGACTCGATTTGAAGTACAAGATTATGATGGAGGCACACAATACGCCATTTGCAATCTATCTGGAAGTCTTGAAATGTATCGTGATCTTGACATACATTTTGGTGGAACAATATGAAGAGAGAGATTGCAAAGTTTATCTCGATGTGTTTAACTTGCCAGCGTGTAAAGCGGAGCATCTTGTACCTAAGGGTCCGTTGCAACCACTTGAGATTAGGAATGGAAGTGGGAACACATTACTATGGATTTCGTTACGGGTCTTCTGCGGTTTCTCAAGGCATCAATGCTATTTGGGTTATTGTTGATAGATTAACCAAGTCTCTGCTCATTTCTTACCGATACGAGAGACTTATTCCTTGAACGTCTTTTCTCGTATGTACGTAAATGCGATTGTGAGATTGCATAGCATGCCAAGTATCCATAGTTTTAGATCGTGACCCAAGATTCACTTCATGATTTTGGGTTAGAAAGCTATGGGCGCAATTTATTGATTGATTTGGCATACCATCCTCAAAGCGGATGGGCAATCGAGAAAGGACTACTCAAACTCTTGAAGATATATTAAAACTACGTGTCCTAGATTTCAAAGGAAGTTGGGATAAGTACTTGCCATTGGTGGAATTCTCATACAACAATAGTTATTAAACAAATATAGGCATGGTTCCATTGAAGCATTATATGGACGAAAATGTCGTTTCTCGATATGTTGGGATGAGGTGGGTGAAGCAACATTGTTGGGACCCGAGAGTTAGTACGTATGACTACCGAAAAGATCCAAATGATTCGACAACGTATACAAAGCGGCACAAGATCGACAAAAGAGTTATGCGGATCTTCATCGAAAGGACGTGGAATTTAATGTAGGGGATCATGTATTGTTGCGAGTTGCTCCATGGAAGGAGTTACAAGATTTGGGAAGAGAGGAAAGCTCAATCCACGATTTATTGGTCCATTTCAAATTCTTGACCGAGTAGGAAATGTAGCCTATAGACTTGCGTTACCTCAAGAGTATGTCTCGTGTTCATAATGTGTTTCACATATCTCGTACTTCAGTAAATATGTGAAAGACCCGAACCACGTTATAGAGTTAGAACCAGGACGAGATAGCCAAGACTTAACGTATGAAGAGGTACTGTCAAGATTTTGGATAGGAAGGAGCATGTCCTACGCAAGAAAGGTTATACCACAAGTTAAAGTTTTGTGGAGGAATCATGCTTTATAGAGGAAATGACACGGGAGTTGGAAGCGGAAATGAAAGCGAGGTATCCTCACCTTTTCAAAACACCAGTACGTCACGTCAATTTTCGGGGACGAAATTTCATAAGGAGGGAGGTTGTAAGACCCAAATTTTTAAATAAAAAGAATTTCCTTTATTTATTATTTTGAAATAGTAAGGGTTGATTTGATTAATGTGGATAGTTAAGGGTTAAATATGCAAATATTTCAAATTAAGCAAGTGGTTATAAAATATTCATTATCGTCGGGGAATATTCGTTTGGTCGTGGAATATTAAATCTTTGTCAGGGGAATATTAAATGCGACTACAAGCGCAGTGACCATGTGTGGGCCCCATAACGGAAAGTGATTGGATGAAAAGCGACAAATATAAGTTGTTTTTAAATAACGGCGTAGTTATTCACAATTATCTTTGTTGGAATACCCGGTGGTTAAAACACACTAATACTGGCGTTGTTGAAAGACAGACACTGCAGTATTGCACCAATTATTGATTCTTACGTAAGAAGGCACTACTCAATAATGGTTACGATAATTCTTTATTCGGTATTTTATTTTATTGATTCAATAATTGTTTGCGTTGATATTTTATATTCTTTGTTGTTTTAATAATTGTCATTACACATTATTTTTCATTATCGAAGCAATAATTCATATTATCTGAATAATATTATTAGATAACATTATTGGCAATGTCTAGAAAGTTACATCTAAGGAGAGGTTTGGTCACCTAATTGCGGCGCGCGATGAAGAAGAAATTCTTATTGGAAAGCCCCTCTTTCTGAGGGCTGCGGGTGGTTTGTCGATATTGTGATTCGTAATATTATTTGTGAATAATTAATTATTGATTTATATGATGAGGAAAATATTGATTTTATGTGGATATAGATGGAGAAAAAGTTTAATGTGACAATTGTTGAAAATTGAAATTTTATCTTTTTCTGATAAAATAATTTATTTAAATATATTATTATATTTTAATAATATAATAATGGTGATATTTTTACAACGAATGTGGGATATATGAGTATACGAGGAGGAAGAGTATTTTTGTTGCAATAAATGTTTAAAACATGTTAAACATGTCGGTGGACCCCATTTATTGACTGAAATTTGATTATAGCCTGTAAAATCACCCGTTTGTGGATTTCGGTCAATTTTCATTTGGAATTTGGAAAAACTTTCTTCTGCAAAGTTATAGAGAATTGAATTTCCTATAAAAACTCGCGAGATTCGAATTTTCTGATGAAAGGGCTATTTATTATGAATTATTGAAGTTCCGAAGTTCCGAAATAATTGATTTTTTGAAAGTTTTAATTATTTATTTTATGAAAAACGTTTTTTTTCTTACTTTTCTAGAAGGTGGCATGTGGGAAATGCTAGGATCTGAATTCTAAGATTGGTATATGAATTTGATATATATATATATATATATATATATATATATATATATTAATTTATTAAATTTTCGCTTTTGGTGTTCTAGCAATTTCCTATAAATAGGGTGCTTAGGTTAGAATTGAAAATCACACCGTAAATGAAGTTTTCTCTCTATATTATCGGCGTATTCTTGTGAGTATTTTGAGTATACTTTGAGTATTGCTATACGGTGCAAATTCAAGTCATAGCTTTATTTAGGTGTTTCAAATTTAGAAATCTTGATCTTTCGAGGTAAGGGATATTATTTTTTTCGTAATGATATTATTTCTTCAATATCATTATCTTTGAAATATTGATCTGAAGTTTTTATCAAATTTGGAACTTTTTCATGCTCTGGAGTTACTATTCATGGGTTCTTATTCATGAGTTCTTATTCACGAGTTCTTATTAATGAGTTCTTATTCACGAGTTACTATTCACGAGTACTATTCATGAAGCGTGAAGATGTTTTTGTGGAATTTCTATCTTTTGGTGTGAGAGTTACTATTCACGATATCGACACTTATTCACGATATCTGAGACTATTCACGATACTGGCACTATTCATAGAAAAATAAAATTTCTTCTTTTTGTCCAAAATATCTATTCGGATACTAACTCGATTGTATCCATGTTTTGATCATTCTTGAATTTTACACCACTATGATTATTTTTTGAGGTATTTTTGACGTGGATAAAACCAAGTACGAATCCTTAATCCTTAATCCTTGTCATTTTGTTTCCTTTGGATTCGTTTCTTTAAAAAATATTTTCATCATCCTCGGTCTTAAATGATGATATTATTGAATATCTTTGGCACTGTAGTGCAAAGATGAATGATTTCTGAAGAATATCTTTGGGCTGTAGTGCAAAGATGAGCAGTGTTGAGATGAACATGACTAATTGATTAATATCTTTGGCTGTAGTGCAAAGATGAACATGTGTTTAAATGAACATGATTAATGATGAATATCTTTGGCACGTAGTGCAAAGATGAATATTTGGTTCGGATGTATATTGATTGATGTTACTGGGGATAAAATATTGATGATGGGTGTTAAATTCATAGATTATAGTAGATTTCATTCTCTACGTAACTCTTCTATGAATTATTATTTCATTTGCGAATATTGATCCGAAACTTGTTGTCTATTGTATTCTATCGATTTTTCCTGTTGAAGACTAACGATAATTTGTTGTATATTATCTTAGTCATAATATTCTTTACTGGGCTAGTTGAGCTCACCCTTTTCCTTGTTGTTCCATTTTTCTTCTCAGGAGGCGAGAATGTAGCGAGTACTAGTCGGGGTATGGAATGAAGGTTCTAGAGAGAGTTGTTTAGTAGTCCTCACCATTTTTGTAAAATAATGAATCAATAATTATGATGGGGATTTATTTGCATGTGGATTTTGTCTAGAAGACAATATTATATTTAAACTCACAGTATATATTGTCGTATTTCACACGACATTTGTATTATTGAAGTTGTAGTTTGCTTTTTGTACCATGTATTTGGCGACTCAGAATGGGTGTTGTGTATACCTATTTTGGGGGCGTCACAATTAACTTCATAGCATCAAGCTATAATTATTCAAACATTGCAGACCATCTTTCTTTTATAACTTAAACAGATCACATCGTGATCTTATTCTATAACCATCTCGCTTAAAATTCTATTCATAATTCGTGATCATTTTGTTTTGCGATCCTCTTTCTTTCCTTTTTCATCATTTATGATTTGATTTATGCTTTTAATCTAACAGGATTTGTCTATTCATCATTATTCGTTATCTTGGCTATTGGAGTTAGGCAACTCCTATTTTTATCTTTATATCTCTTCAAGATTCTTCTTTGAATTTTCTTGTTTATATAACAATTCTTCCTTTAAGAATTTCCAACTTCATTTATATTGCTCCACATTTCATTCGAGTTCCACATTTTCATTATACGTATCCATTTTCTACACTTAGTACACATCGAGTCTCTAATAGTTTCAATATAGTACATAGAGTGTTTTCCCACAAACAACCAATAAACTAGGTTCCGATTTGCTAGTTCGTATATACCTCCGGTCTATGAAGGAATCATTTAGCCCAGATACCATACATCAACTATTAAAGAGTACGATTGTACTATACTTAAATATAACCTTTTATTCTTAACTTTACATCCTTATTATTGGAGTTGGGTAACCCCACATTCATATTCCTTATAACTCTGCGAGATTCGTCTTTGAATCCTCTCACGCATGTTTTAATCCCTTCTTTATAAATTTCTTAAATTACTTCTTATTATTCAAACTCTACTTGAGCTTATTCCTTTATTATCTTCACCTTCCTTCTCTAAGGTTATAGCCTACGGTACTCCTACCTAAGGTTTATAACCTACGGCTTTGATACCAACTGTAACGACCCCAAAAATTCATACAATTTAATTCTCGACTTCGGTCGTTAATAATACATCAAACCTCTAATTTTACATCATTAAACGATAATACAACCATTAAAATTTGCGGAATAATTAAAATTTTCTATTACAAACTATCCTCGTTCCCAAAACCTTCAACCGTTACATCTAAATATCTCAGAATCATTTTAATACTACAATAGTTTACATTCGCAAAACGATATTATAATTCAACATTAATACATTATTCAAAACCTTAAACATGGTTCAAATAATAATAACTCAACCAAAGTAAATAAATCTTCAAGTATCACATCTGATTCATGTCTTTCAAGTAACACATAACTTTACCTTGAATCTTGAACCTGCAAAAGTGGTTATTTGCAATGTTGAGCTCGACAGCCCAACAAATTTAACACTATCATGTTTCACATAGCACACAATTCATGCATTATACATTTCTAATTTATCGGGTTACATTATACAACATGTATGTGCTATCACATATCACATATAAATTGAGTTCCATAACCCAATTAACTTGGTCATATTTTGACTTTAACAATTCATAAAGCATGGTATGTAACTCACCACATAATCACATTTAATCCACAAACATAATAGAACTGAAAAACTTGCCTTGGATGTTGTTTAATGTTTATAACTTATCTGCGCTGTGATGATCCTACACAAATTGAGGATACATACATGTACATATTAGTTTCATATACAAAATTCACATACTCAATGTAAACTAATTTTATTTGACTATAATATTTTTTTCTTGTCTTAAAACCATTCCATGATTCTTTAAAACTTTTTTTGTCCGTTATAACCTTTTTACGTCAAAAAGGTTCTCTCATGGATTTAGTATGTAAATACTTTACGTATCAAAACATAAACCATTTATATCCCCTTCGTTTTACATTACTAGGTTCAATATAATTTCAAATGGATTTGCGCATTTCATTATGTTAAATATACGTTTTACATATCACATTCCGAATTACGCTAGCATAGTTATGAAAACTTACATTTACATTACATTTCTATCGTTTTCTTTACATTTAAAGTGAGTTTTCGCGATATATAAGAATTATATAATATCTATACATCTCTCTCGGTGTTTTGTTACATGCTAAACAGCCACAAAACAACCCAAAAGCTTTACTGGAAAATCAAGATAGATTTGTTGCATGACCCATAGGCTTCTTTATTCATCACGCCACAAGGCGTGAAATTTCACCTTTGACACCCACTTCGCGGCTTAATAGCTTGCAATCTACTTATCCAATCGTAAAGCATTTTTTAGTATGTTTTTCATGGCATACAAGACTATTTTTAAGAAATACTAACCTCTCATTTCGGGTTTGTTAAGTAGTCTAAAAGGCGTTGCAAAAATTGACTTTCATAATAGTCTTCAATTTTTTCCCAGCTTTACCATCTCTCGCTAAAACAGTCATAACTAATTCGTTTCAAAACATTTTTGAGCGATTCTTGAGCCCGCGCGAAGCTAACTTCCGAGGCTACAACTTTCATTCTTTGACCATTTCCAAATTCAAAACACAGAATTCTGGAAAATTCGTTCAAGGTGACTGCCTCGAGTTGGTTAGACAGTTTTGACGCGACTACTTTGAATGGTCATAACTCTTTCCTCCGAAGTGAGAATTAGTCCGTTCCGGAGTCTATGAAAATCTAATTCAGTGTAATATAATATACCAAAAGCCCAGAAGTTTCTGGAAACATTAACTGATCAAAACAGTTTCCCGAATAGCACGTCCCGTTGCTGACTTTCAGTTTGACAAATTCGACACATTTCTTTCCAATCACCGTAACTCCCTCATCCGAGGTCGGAATGAGGTCATTCCAAAGCCTATGGCTTCCTAACTTAGTGCACTACAACTACCCAGAAACGCAGAATTTTTCAGGCAACATAGCTATTCCAGAATTTGACACTATAGTCACTGTTCATTCAGTTTTCATTTCTAGACATGGTTTACAAAAATCTTCACCACGGATTCATTTTAACTCCGTTTTAGTTCATTCAAGTTAGGAAATCTTGAAAACTTAGAGGGATATAACATACAATCATCAAATTAAGCTTTTAGACATAAATCAAAAGCACAAATGGTCCTCAAGCTCAGTCCCAAAAACTGCCCAACAAAGTTCTTTGTAAATCTTTTATTTTGTGAGTTTTGGTTACACTTGGATGATGTTAAGGCTTCATATCTCTAATTACAATCATTAGAACTCATTTACATAATCAATTACAAGCCAAAATAAATATAGTAAACTAACTAGTTTACTAACGAAACTAACAAAACTTCCAAAATACAAACCTTAACTAACAAACTAAATACAATATTTAAAATAATAACTTTACCAAAAATTAAATAAGAAACATAATTCAAAAATATGAATTCCTAAACCGAATACGTCTTTCGACCAAAATTTAACTAAGAAGATCTTTATAAAAAAAATCCTCCCACAACAAAGCCTTTCTCAAAAGTGGAGGCCTTATTGTTGGTGAATGAAACAAAGGATCAAGCCCTTCTATTTATAGGTTTAGCAAAAGGTAAAGTTCTCAATTTAGTTGATGTGGGACTTGGTTTATACTAATTCTAATTTGTTTATACTAATTTTTTCTATTTTCAACATGCTGAGTGTATTCATTCATCACGAATTCGTTTCTTAACCAATTCGATCCGTTCAAGTTGCGTTGTTTTCGTTTTATAGAGGAGAACAACAATCATTCATCAATTTAAAGTTTACATCATGAATTCATCATCAACTTTAGTCCTAAAGTACACCAAAATACACATTACAATCAAAACCCAAATTCCTCTTCTTTAATATAAATACATGAATTTGATTTCTAAAAATTTGTTTCTAGATGACCACTATCAAATTATACATATCTAATAACATATATAACATCGTAACCCACAAATTCATTAACCAAAACTCCAATTTTAAAAGAAACTCAAGAACACATAAACTAGAAATATAAACTAGATTATGTACCTTTAATTCCTTAAGAAATAAAATTAACCTTATCAAGTAAAATTATAATTTCTATTCAACCATTATAATCATAACATTATTTAACAAATTCTCACTCCTCTAATTTAATTATTTAATTAAATTAGAATATCCTATATTATACTCAGCGTAATAAAATACGTATAAATCTCATCTATTTTATCACACTTAAATAAACTATCCCATAACAATTTTTATCAAATATTTATTTAATATCATAAATATTCATTTTATTCCATAAAGTTTCCAACTAAAATATTTAATGTACTTAATAAATATTTTACTCGCATTATACTAACATTTATATTTTCATGCAATATATTACCTTCTCACTTTATTAAATCAATTATACTTGTATTAATTTACTATTTTAATTAAGTGAATTATTCACACTATTTATGAAACTTAACTCATAATAATTTCCATTGCCCACAAGGCATAATAATTAAAATTATATTATCTCATAACATAATCTCAACTTAATTAAATTAACTAATATTATTTAATTTTTTTAATAGTTTAATTAACTATTAAATCTCACATTCTCCAACATATGAATATATAATTCTCTTCACACCAAATCATATAATTCAAAATATATACACCTCATAATAAGAATTTTAGTTATTAAATTATTATTTTAATAACTTATGAAAATTCGGGTTGTCACATCCTTCTCTCCTTATAAGGATTCCATCCTCGGAATCAAAGAAACCTCCCTTACTCGGTTTTCACCAAATCTCTTTTCAAAATTTACTCAGGATATTACAGAAAATCTTCTCGCATTTTATACTCAAGCTCCCACGTAGCTTCTTCAATATCATGATTCCTTCAGATCACTTTAATTGATGATTTGACTTTATTTCTCAAAACTTGTTCTTTTCGATCTACTATCTGTACAGGAACTTCCAAATAAGATAAATTTTTCTCGATCTAGACAGGTTCATAATTTATAACGTGTTTATAATCAAGTTTATATGGTCATAGGAAGGACACATGAAACACATTATGAATGTGCTTTAATTCAGAAGGTAGACCTACCTCATAGGCTACCTCACCTATCCTTCTCAACACTTGGAATGTTCCAATGAATCTCGGGCTTAATTTTTCCTTTTTACCAAAACGAATCTTACCTTTCCAAAGACTTTCAAGAATACATGGCTCTCGACGTCAAACTCTCGTTGCTTCCTTTGTTGATCTCCTTACTTCTTCTGTCGATCCTGAGATGCTCGCAATCTCTGGAGTATAATTCGAATCTTCTCAGTGGTCAGTGGAACTATCTCAGGTCCTAACATTTGTCTTTCCTCGACTTCATCCCAACACAATGGTGTTCTACACTTTTTACTGTACAAAGTTTCATATGGTGACATCCTATGCTAGCATGGTAACTGTTATTGTAAGTAAACTCAACCAAAGGTAACTGATCCTTCCAACTTCCTTTGAAATTCATAATACATGTTCTCAACATATCCTCCAAAGTTTGAATAGTTCTCTCACTTTGTCCATCTGTTTGCGGGTGATATGCTGTACTTAATCTCAATTGAGTTCCCAAGTGTTTTTGAAGACTTTTCCAAAAGTTTGAAGTAAACTGCGGATCTTGATCTTACATTATAGAAACAAGAAATCCATGCCTAAAGATAATTTCATTTATATATAACTTGGCCAACTTATCAAGATTAAAAGTAACCTTAATAGGCAAGAAATGGGCTGATTTGGTGAGATAATCAATGATTACCCAAATGGCATTATGACCTTTCTATGTTACAGAAAGTCCCGCCACAAAGTCCATAGTTATGTGTTTCCACTTCCACTCGAGAATTGTTAGAAGTTATAACAATCTGCTCGGTTTTTTATGTTCAGCTTTAACCCTTTACCACGTGAGGCATTTACTTACTCTTTCTACTATTTCTCATTTCATATTTGACCACCAAAAGTGTTGACTCAAATCCTTATACATCTTCGTACTCATTGGGTACACGACAAACATAGAACTGTGGGATCCGTTCAAGATTTCATCCTTTAGTGCTTGTACCGATGGAACCCAAATTCTATCCTCTAATCTTAATACTCCATCTTTATCTACTCGGAATTTATTATTCTTTACATGAGTTATCTCAACTTTACACTTTTGACACTCTTTATCTTTCTCCTGGCTTTCTTTAATTCTGTTCATTAAGGTCGAACCATTCTCCATAATAAACAACTTCTGGGTAGAATTAACTGGTACTCTTACCTCAATCTCAAGTTTATCAAACTCTTTTATCAGTACCTCGTTGTCTGTTATTACATATTCTTCTGACTTAATGCATATGCAACAACATTGGCTTTACCAGGATGATATAAAATCTCACAATCAAAATCTTTTATTAACTCGAACCACCTCTTATGTCTCATATTTAACTCCTTTTGATTAAAAATATACTTCAGACTTTTATGATTTGTGTATATTTCACATTTCCCCCATACAAAAAATGTCTCCAACTCTTCAAAGCAAAAACTATTGCGGCTAACTCAAGATCGTGAGTAGGATACCTCTTCTCATAATCCTTGAGTGGATGCGACGCATACGCGATCACCTTCCCATGTTGCATTAACACACGTCCTAAACCCTTGTGTGAAATATCACTATAAACTACAAGACCCCCAACATCATCTGCTAAGGACAATATTGGTGCCCTGATCAATAACGTCTTTAAGTCTTGAAAACTTTCTTCGCATTTATCTGTCCAAACATACTTCACCGTCTTTGAGTTAAATTGGTTAGCGGGTCGCTATCTTTGAAAAATCCTTTATAAAATGATAATAGTACCCTACTAAACCAAGAAAACTTCGTACTTTTATTGGAGTTATTGGTTGTTCCCAATTCATGATCGTTTCTATCTTTGCTGAGTCTACTGCTACCCAATATTTGTCAATTATGTGGCCTAAGAACTGGACTTTTTCTAACCAGAATTCACACTTGGAAAACTTTTCGTAAAGTTGTTCCTTTCGTAATATCTCCAATACACTCCTTAAGTGTTCAACATCTTCCTCCCGTGTCTTCTAGTATATTAAGATATCATCGATAAATAATACAACAAATTTTTCCAAACATAGCTTAAACACAAGATTCATTAGATCTATGAAAGCTGCTGGTGCATTCGTTAACCCAAAAGACATCACAAGAAATTCATAATGTCCATATCATGTTCTAAACGTCGTCTTTGGCACATCTTCTGTTCTTACCTTAAACTGATGATACCCTAATCGCAGGTTGATCTTTGAAAAATGCTTAGCCCCTTTCGACCGGTTAAACAAATCATCAATCCTTGGTAGGGGATACTTATTCTTTGTGGTCAAATTATTCAACTCCCGATAATCTATAAATAATCTTAAAGTCCCATCTTTCTTCTTTACAAATAACACAGGTGCTCCCCATGGTGACACACTAGGTTATATGTATTTTTTAGCTAAGAGTTCTTGTAATTGAACATGCAGTTCCTTCAACTCTACTGGTGCCATCCTACATGGTGCCTTTGAGACTGGTGCTGTACCAGGTGCAAGGTCGATCACAAGCTCAATTTCTCTATCAGGAGGAAAACCGGGTAGGTCATTTGGAAATACATCAGGGAACTCATTTACTATAGGAATTTGACTTAGTTTTACCCCTTCCTTCTAAGTATCAACAACATAAGCTAAATAACTTGTACAACCTTTTCTAAGCAATCTCTTCGACTGCATGACTGTTAGACAACAGATTTGCTTTAGTAAACAACTTCCTTTGAATACTACTTTTGTCTTCGATGTTGTTCCTATGTTTACTTGTTTCTGCTCATAGTCAATCACCGCCTTATGACTACCCAGCCAATTCATCCCTAAAATTACATCAAATTCTCCTAACTTTATAGGGATAATGTTTACCATAAATTTATGTCCTTGAATTTCTACACTATAATTTTTATGTACTGTTTGGATGGGAATTATTTTCTTTATTAGCAATTTCAACATTGAAGGGTACATCAATAACTTCACATAACATTTTTATCCTTTTAGCAAAATCAACAAACGCAAACGAACAAGTAGCACCAGAGTCGAATAACACATAAGCATTTACAACATCAATTGGGATAATACCTGTTACTACGTCATGTGCAGCAACATCATCTGTGATGCCCCCAAATCCGGGTACTTTCAACCCACAGATATGGTGCTACACGGTAATACTAACATCAAAATGAATGTATTTACTATATTCTTATTAGAATACTAATAAATCCTTTCCCAGGTTCTGTTAACCAATACATTCTTCATTTTCCATAGTATAAGTTCATACAAATATACTAGTCTATTACAAGATAAACTACTTATCCATCATAGCTTTGCCTCTATCTTTACCGGAACCCTCAGTTCGGTTGGCCTTAGCTGCAATCATATAATTCAAGAAAGAAGTGGACAAAACTAGCTCAACAAGTCTAGCAATATATAATATAACCACCACATCGAGAATTATATGATTAATCTTTGTTAACTTAACAAGTAGTTATGAAGTGCTATGAAGCATCAAAATAGCACTTTTCATTCTCATAAAACGATTCCAGAGTACATACAGTAACTTAGGAATTTTGAGTAGGTCCAAAGACCCTGAACATTCTCTTTGGTTTTCATTCATAAAAAGGACAACCCGACACTAAGTACATAAGTCCGCCTATATCTTATGAGAACTTCTAGGTGATCAGCCTATAATACTTTATGTTGATCAACACTCATCTGTTAGACATATCTACATTTAAGTTTTGGCAACCTCGTGTGTCCACCGAATAATCGATGTAAAAAACTTTTGTTTATTCATACTCAGGCTTATCTTTGAATCCATACCAAACAATTAGCATAGGATAACATTATCAATACTATATCGAAAGACTTGTAAACAAATCAATCAAATTCGTAAGTTTTGTCTAGCTGAGTTAAAACTGGTATCGACTCTTTCGTAAAATAATTCATGCATGTTATAACATGAATCACAGAAACTTGGCTAACTTTAAGGTCAGACAAGCGTTAAGGAAACTTGCCTTCAAGTGTCTTCAATTACAATTCAACCGTTCTCGATCTTTATAGTTTATGCATGATATATTCACATAGCACACTGAAATTAGCTGCCAAACAATCTAACCACATTGTTTTTATGAACTTCTTTCTCTTCTATAACTTAATTAAAATTATTTCAATAATAATATTCGTTTCGAGTTATTTATCATTCATTACGGCTTATTAACAATCATATGTCATAAACCGACACTCAACAACCATCATTAAACTACAACAGTAGTTGAAACCCTAATTGGTTTGCTAACTCGGACACATTTTTCTTGGATTACCGATATCGAACTCCGTATAGTAAGTACATAAGTTTTATCTTCATTTCTTATCATTCACGTTCCACGCACATCTATTACATAATGTATAACCTTAGGACGCGCGTTAAACTCGAATACGATTCACAATTTAGGTTTTCACACTTTACGTTCTTCATTTAAATACTTTTAATCAACGTTTAATTCCTAAAATCATCGCTATACATGTTATTTAGGAATTGCCTCTTCATGAATATTAAGTATATATATGTCCCATAGTTACCATGTAAAAAATTGGGTTAATAAATAACTGTGTCAGAAATGTTTCACTTAACAGCGCTGTGACGCCAATTTTAACTATATAAGCTGCGCTTTGGCACCATTCAGCAGTAGCTGACCTCCCATCCCAGCACTGTGGCAACACTTTCTTAGGCTTGGGAGGCACTGTGGTGCCGACCCTAAGCCTTAAAGTTTTTTTTTAAGTTTTTTAGTTCGATTTCATTCCGGGCTCATAACTCGATCATTATAAGTCGGAATTGACTCATTCAAAAGTCGTTATCTCACATATTTCGTATAATTTGATTTAATTCGGAAAGAATAAGTTTCTGAATCCATTAACACTTTACTGTTTAAATTTCCTATTACGCGTTCGTTAAATAATCGTGAACGTTCATAGCTCGTTTCTTCGTTTTAATTCAGAATCCGACCATATTTGAGTCCATGACTCTTAAATATGATGTTTTACAATACGTCATAGAAAACTAAGGTTTCCGAGTTAAACGACGACTTTTGACTACCATTCCGAAAATCCTATGATTTCAACGATTATCGTTCAATCTTGTAAATTTCGCTATAACTTCGTTACTTGAGATATTTATGCCAAACCAAATGGAATTAATCCATTGGTCAATTATCTATAACCTAACCAAGCAATTTTTATCTAACCTATACACGATGGTTTTCAATATGTCCATCAACAACCAATTTAACGTTTTAATGGTTTTCTTCGATTAAAGCTTAATTAGTTGATTATGATTCTCACATATACATGGCTTATTAATGTTCTAATTCACTAATAGCCATCCTTATTACTCCATAAGAGACATGCTCCACCAATTCATACTCTTTATAAATAGTTAATCGAAAATAAAATCAAAAGTTGAGTTCGAGTATTTTTACCTTTGTGTTTTTTGCGTTCTTGCTTAAAAGTTGAGTAGTTAGTTTCTTTGATTCTTGATTCTTTGTTATTTCTCTTCTATCTATCTCAATATAGTTTAGTTCAATGTTTGTTAAACTAACAAATGAACCAATTAACTTCTCTTTTATAGAAAAACCAAGGTAAGGGCAAAATGGTCAAGAGGCAAACCTCCTTACTATTCCATTCTTCCTCACCAAGCCACTCCTCTTGCTTGGCCACCAAGTGGCCGCCCCACTTGCCCCTTAGGGGACCCACATAGGTTTTCCCATGGGTTTTATCCATCCGGTGATCCATCAGTTTGACCCACTTGTTCGTTTCTTGATTTGGGCTTAAATTTAATTCATATCGGGCCTATCTTTGGGATTAATTTAATTTAACATTGGGCCTTGATATAATTCATCATCTAATTGGGCTTGGCAAAGTCTAGGTTCAATAACTAAAGTTCATTAAGAACTAATCGTATTCTCATTGTATAATTCTAGTATTCTCTTTGTATATACCTCGTACGATATTCGTATTATACGTCGTAATAATCTTTATACTATACTTGTATAATAACTAGTATTATACTCATATTTCTCACGTATAATAACAATTCTTATTATATATAATCATTTAGTTCTTGAATTTCACTTTCCCTAACCATTGAAGTTTTAAGTCAGCAGGCGAAAACTTCGTTTGCCATAACTGAAATATTATTAGATATTCCATTTCGTCTTAGAATTCTATCATTTCGCGTTTCTCAGAAATTCAAAATTTATTCCCAAGCAGAAACGGATGACTAATGTTTTTACGGAAATTTCTCGGATTTTTTTTCCGTCTTGGAAATTCAAATCATTTAATCATAGTACATAGCCAGAATCCTAACCACATTTGCACATTCTAGGTCATAGAACGACCTTTAAACAGCTTACTCAGTTTAATAAATAATTAAATTCATTTAATTCAAATAATCAAATAAAATTTAATTCACATAATAATCCGATTTTTCTCGGGCGTTACATTCTCCCCCCCCCCCCTTATAAGGATTCTGTCCCTAGAATCTCGATCCAACGAAGTAAACAAATGGGGAAAATTTTCCTTCATTTTACTCTCGAGTTCCCACGTTGCTTCTTCTGCATTGTGGTTCCTCCAAATTACCTTCACCGAAGGTATTATCTTATTCCTTAAGACTTGTTCCTTCCTATCAATAATTCTAATAGGAAGTTCTTCATACGTTAATCTTTTTTGACCTGAATAGATTCATACTCTATTACATGCTTTTAGTTCGATTTATAAGGACGCAATAGTGACACGTGAAACACATTATGTATACGTTCCATCTCTGGCGGTAAAGCTACTTCATAAGCTACCTCTCCTACTCTGCTTAAAATTTTAAAAGGTCTTATAAACCTTGGACTTAATTTTCCCTTCTTACCAAAGCGTATCTTCCCTTTCCAAGGCGACACCTTTAGAAAGACATACGAACCGATTTCAAGCTCCTTTTTCTCACAGTGAGGATCCGCATACTTCTTCTGTCTATCTTGAGTTGCTACTAGTCGAATACATATTAACTTCACTATGTCTGCCATTTGTTGTATCATTTTAGGTTCCAACATCCGACGTTCACCTACTTCATCTTAGTACAGTGGCGTCCTGCACTTCCTTCCATATAACGCTTCATAAGGCGGCATACCTATACTATTGTTGTAAGTGAACTCCACCAAAGGAGATGTTCATCCCAACTACGATTGAAATCCATAACGCGATATCTTAACATATCTTCTAATATTTGAATTTTTCGTTCACTTTGTCCATCATTCTATGGATGGTATGCTGTACTCAACCTCAACTGCGTTCCCATTCGCTCTTGCAAACTCCTCCAGAAATTCGATGTGAATTGTGGATCACGATCGAACACAATCAAAACTGGTACCCCATGTCTTGAAATAATTTCCTTGACATAAAGCTTATCTAATTGATCTAGGTTATACCTAACTCCTATCGGCAAAAAGTGAGCTGACTTCGTCAAACAATCTATTATTACCCAAATAGCATCGTATCCCTTCTTCGTTGTTAGAAGTCCCACCACATAGTCCATCATGATATGCTCCCACTTCCACTCCGAAGTCTCTAGTGATTACAATAATCTAGTTGGTCATTGGTGTTCAGCCTTAACTTTCTAATAAGTTAAGCACCTACTAACATATTCTGTTATTTCTCTCTTCATGTTCGGCCACCAATAGTTCTATCGAAGGTCCTGATACATCTTGGTCCGTATATATCTCACACTTCTCCCCATAAAGATAGTGTCTCCATATCTTTAATGAAAAAACTAATGCTGCCAATTCTAGGTTATGAGTAGGATAAGCTTTCTCATAATCCTTTAACTGGCGTGACGCATACACAATGACTTTGCCATGCTGCATGAGCACACAACCCAGTCCTCTATGCGAAGCATCGCTATGAACTACAAAATTTCTTGTATCATCTGGTACAGACAATACAGGTGCTTCACTTAACCTCCTCTTCAGTTCCTGAAAATTGTTCTCACACTTCTCTGTCCACACATACTTCACATACTTCCAAGCAAGTATATGCAATCAAATCACATAAACGAAGCGGAACCGATGTAAAAAACGGATTTTAAATTTTTTCTTACAAACCATAAACCAAGGTCATTCTTGTGCTTGATTATCAATCTACAAAGAGTAGGAGAAACAGAATCATACCCTTGAAGATTCGAGCTTCCTCAGGTACAAGTTCAACTCCTATTCTTTTATGCTCTCCTTGATTAACATTAGCTACCCAAGCGTTTGGCCTCTAGAGGTGATCCACCAAGGAAGAACAAAAATTAAGAAGAAAAGGTGTATTGGCTCAAACCCTAGTTTTTCTATCTCTATAGAAAAGTGGCGTACTCTCCAACAATTGGAATCTCGCATATATAATATATGATATAAGACTCCTCTTATAAAGATATCAGTTAACCCTTATTAGGGTTTTATTTAATTAATTAAACTCCCTTAATTAATTAGGCTCCCTAATCTTATTAGGGATAATTTGCCTCTAATCCTATTAGAAATAAATGAGAGTACTAATATTAAATTAATTCCTAAACTCCTTTAAAAATAAAATAATAATAATTGTAATAATATTAATAAGACTCCTCTTATTAATTTATATTTAATATTTTCAAAATATTAAATAATAAATATTAACCTATTTAATTTATTCTATCACCATAGATTAAAATTAAATATACTTAACATATTATTACGATTATGCTATTAACTTCTTAAATAATTATTCTTTCTTTTATGATGTGACCCTTTAGGTTCTCCATATTAAATTGGATGTGAATAAATCAATTAGAACAATTTAATGTTATTTAAATAAATAAATTAAACTATTAATTTATTTAATTAAATAAAATTTATTCTACAATAAGGATAAGCCTCCTTAGCGATCAACGACTTTCCAGATAATATAAATTTCAACATTAATCATAAAAGAACCTTTGAGTAAATAGTTACCGTACAATTCAATCCTTCCACCATACAATGTCCCAATTAAATATAAAATATGAAATTACTGTAAAGTCTTATTTTATTTAATTATATGTATTTCGATTCCTAAATGCACAACTCCTAATGAATGCAAATTAGAAAAACCATTCTAATTTCATTCCACCATGGCCAAGGATTCCTAGGTTGTCATTTATCGAATCACATAGGACATATCTCTTATTTTACTAGAAGTAGTAGATTCTTTATTGATCATTCATTATCTCCATATATAACTTATTACATCCAATCATACCTTTTGATATACCCTAAGGGTAAGAAATAAGTCAAAGTGTAAATCATTATATACAAGATATTATGATGATCTCAAGTCTAAGGATTACTTGTACTACTATCACTACAGAAATTCTTAATAACAGGCAAGTAAAACTCCATTAGGTATTCCTTAGTGAGTCACTATCAGTGAACTTATTCTCCAATAAGCACCTATATACTTGCTTTAATGTCTCCACACAAAAGATTATTAGATCAATTATCCTCATCCAATGAGCAAGCAACGTATGTACCAATCTATTCGGATTCACTAATCCCCTTTTTAGTAATCCATTGATTGGGAACATTTTAGTTTTTAAGCTATCTAAGAATTTAGATCTCATTAGCATGATCTGATCATGATTCTAAGAGCATTGATTAAAACTATGGGTTTATCACATATATTAAAACAACATCATGTTGATAATCAAATGCCTTTAGTAAATTAATACTTTTATTAATAAATAAATAAGATTGATTATAAAGTATATGCTTTATCATCATAGATGATTGGCTTGCATTCATACTACTTTTAATCTCCCACTTGCACTAAAGCCAATTGCCATGATATCTCATATCCATCTTCTCTAAGTGACGATCGAACTGCTGTTGTGTTAACGCTTTAGTAAGTGGATCTGCAATGTTGTTTTGAGAGTCCACTCGCTCCAGGGCGACGTCTCCTCTTTCAATGATCTGTTAAATCAAATGAAAGCGCTGCAACACGTGTTTGGATTTCTGATGAGACCTGGGTTCCTTAGCCTGCACAATAGCTTTGGTGTTGTCACAAAATAAAGGTACACTGGTCCTTTAATGCTAGGAACCACATCAAGTTCGGTTATGAAGTTCTTCATCCAAACAGCCTCCTTTGCAGCTTAACTTGTACCTATGTACTCTGCCTCCGTCACTGAATCAATAACTATTTGCTGTTTAGAACTTTTCCAACTCACTGCGCCACCATTCAAGGTAAACACATACCCTAAAATGGATTTACTGTCATCTTGATCTGTTTGAAAACTTGAGTCTGTGAAGCCCTCTATTTTCAATTCAGACCCACCGTAGATAAGAAATACATCCTTAGCTCTTCTTAAGTACTTTAGGATATTTATCACTGCCTTCTAGTGCTCTACTCTTAGATTCGACTGATATCTGCTTGTTACACTAAGTGCATGTGCGACATCCGATCTAGTACATATCATACCATACATGATAGATCCTATTGCTGAAGCATAAGAATCTTACTCATTCGGTCTCTCTCCTCAGGTGTCTTTGAGGCCTGTTTCTTGGAGAGATGTATTCTATAGCTCATCGACATGAGATCTCTCTTGGAATTTTCCATGCTAAACCTGTTTAGCATCGAGTCAATATATGTTCCTTGGGACAAGCCAAGCATCCTTTTAGATCTATCTCTATAAATCTTTATCCCCAAAATATAGGATGCTTCTCCCAAGTCCATCATGGAGAAGTGTTTAGATAACCAAATTTTAATTGATTGAAGCATAAGAATATCATTCCCCATCAGTAATATATTATCAACATATAATACAAGGAATAAAACAACACTCCCACTAACCTTCTTTACAGACATGGTGTGTGTGACGAACGAAATTTTATAATCTAATTTGTAATTTGAATATTTATTGAATTAAATAAATATTTTTGATGATTTAATTATTGGATTAAATAATTAATTGATGAATTTGTGGTAGATTAATTTAATTATATGTGCTATATTGATTAAATTAATGTAGGGAATTTTATTATTCAAAGTATATATTTAAGTTAGCTTATTGAATTAAATGGATTATTTAATAAGTATAAATGTTATTTTAATTAATTTAATAATTAATTAGAGAATTAATAATTTAACATAATTAATAAATGAGAAAAATTAATTATATGACTATGTGAATTAATGAGAAATTATTATATTATATTTAAATTAAATTAAATAAGATATTTGATTTATTGTGTAATTGGGTGTGACCTGATTAAAACTATATTATAAGAGGTTAATTAAATTAAATGGGAATGAGCTTTTTAAGGCTAGCCAAATGAGGCCCTAATGGGAGTTGGACAGTTAACCCATGAATTGGATTAACTGACCACAACAACGTCAGTTCTTATAATTATAGATGCCTTCTTTTATTTTTCTAAGTATGGAAAAACAAGTTCATAGAGAGAAATTTAGGATTAGTGAGATTAAAGAAGAAGAATTGTGGAAAATTAGAAGTTATTATCATCTTTGTGTAATCCAAGCGGAGTAATCAAGGGTAAACCCTTAAACTCAAGTTTTAATTTACGTTATTAAAGTTTTCATGAAAAATGGCTTTCAAGTCTCTGTTCAAGTCTCTGTAATTGATAAGAGTAATAATTTGTATATATATATATATATATGATAATATGATATCATAACATGTTTTTACCATATATGTATGTCTTCATAACATCAATTGCATACAAATATGTTATAAATAGATTTGTGAAGTTACTGAGTATAAGTTTCATATGTATGGCCCTTATGGGAATTGGTATGCTACGAATTATTGTTTAAACTTGAAATTTAACGGTAGATTATGTTATCACATGTTAAAACGAAGATAATAAACTTTGAATGGACATATTCAGTGTTATAACAAACCCGTAATGCCAATTTTTCTGTTTCATGTTCAATATTTTCAAAATCACCAAGAACACTTAAATTACATGATTTAATTCAAGTAATTGTATGTTTCACCTATTAAAATCATGCTAGAAAGGTTGAGCAGTGATTATGTGTATATTATAATGTCTGGGTATGTTTAAATTCATGTATGAATAAAGAAATTTGTAGATTTTGGGTTGTTTTGTGTGTTCTTCGCGAACTGCAGAATCTGGGTTTGCGTTGTAGCGTGGCCGCTCCGCTCCAAAGAACGAATGGAGCGCGTCCGCGCCGTGCAGCAGGCCCGCGCCACTTTAAAGAACAAATGTAGCGTGCCCGCGCCCTACCTGCAGAACTTCAGAAATTTTCTAAGTGTTCAAGTTTTGAAAATGTGTTTTTAAAACCTAATATAATGAACATGAAGACATGTCAAACATATAATAATATGTTAATTAACTTACGTTATGTGATCAATTAATAAGACTTAAAAAGTCCAATAACATATTCAAAGACTAATGTTGGGATTCGATAGGTATATCGAACTATTGATTAATGGGTATTGTGAATGTATTGATATGTAGGATTTAATAAAGAACGTGAATTAATCGTAGCTTGTGCAAGAGACAAGTTTCTAAATCTTACTTTTATATTGAGCAAGTATTCTATTCCTAAATTATTTTTGTGAAGCAAGTTCCTTAAATTCTAAATTATTCCTTGATCAAGTCTTAGACTTGTATTCTATATCGAGTAAGTTCTTATTCTTAATTGTTCAAGTTTAAGATTTCATATTAGAGGCTATAATTCTTTTAAAGCATGAATTCAGTCATATAATACTTATTCGATTGTATACTCTTTAGAATTGTTATTCAAATTGAGTATCAGTTTATTTTGAAACCTTATAATACTAGCGAACCCTTAATGATTCGACTAGTCCATAGTTGATGAGCGTTCTAAATTTCAGAACTATTGTTGAATTTATCCAAACCAAACTTCTTTTGGTGCGGACTCTAATGTCAAACTGAGACAAACAACTCTATTATAGGGGAGTACTTATGCATTAGCGTTAAGATATTGTGCACAATATGGTACTAAGGGTTGATCCCCCTAAGTATGAGTAGAAGAGTCCATAGTCTTATAACTGTTAAAGGTTTCAAGTTTAAACACTTGACAACCTAGGACATAGTTCAAGGTCTTATGACCCTCAGAAGTTCTTTTGATTCTTGTTATTCATTCTTGATTCAAAAGTTGTGTTTCTTATTCCAGAAGTCTTTGATTCACTCGCATGTTATTATATTGTTGTTACATTATTATACTTGTGGGCAATCGTGCTCACTCTTGCGTAATAATAACATTGCAGTTAAGAACGAAAGGTCCGACGAGCCTTCTACTAGCAAAGGTAAGGGCAAGATTAACAAGTGATGAAGACTTATATGATTATGTATTTATGTTTCAGACTTATGTCAATGTTGCGTAAGACTATTATTTGTTTATGTTTCCGCATTTGA
The DNA here is from genome assembly GCA_020205615.1 of Panax quinquefolius. Taxonomy (NCBI): domain Eukaryota; kingdom Viridiplantae; phylum Streptophyta; class Magnoliopsida; order Apiales; family Araliaceae; genus Panax; species Panax quinquefolius. The sequence goes on along the minus strand of CM035157.1, from coordinate 80,924,042 downwards.
GATTTAAGGTTAGTATGACCTGGGATGGATGTATCTTATTCAGATGATTGTAACTCCTTAAGGAGAGGATTTATTTCTATCTATTTTATGGTTTCATTTATTATGGGTAGATAGACATTAGATGTTTGTATAGTGAACACCAAATCATGTGGGAGTTGAAATACCCGGATTTGGGGGTGTCACAGTGTGACGCCCTAAAAATAGGTCCACATAACCCATTCTGAGTCGCCAAATACATGGTACAGAAACAACTACAACTTCATTATTACAATTGTCGTGCAAACTACGATAACACATATACTGTGAGTTTAAATACAAATATTGTCTTCTAGACAATATCCACACTAAAATAAGCCCTCAGTACAATTATTGATACACTATTTTGCAAAATAGTGAGGACTGCTTAAAACAACTGTCTCGAACCATCACTCCACACCCCGACTAGTTCCTGTTATATTCTCGTCTCCTGAGAAGAAAAATGGAACAAAAAGGAAAAGGATGAGCTCAACTAGCCCAATAAAGAATATTATGACTAAGATAATGTAGAACAAATTATCCTTAGTTCTCAACAGGAGAAAAAATCGATAGAATACAATAGATAACAAGTTTTAGATCAACAATTGCAGGGAAATAATAATTCATTAGAAGAGTTAAGTAGAGAATGAAGTCTACTATCTTCTATGATTTAAAAGTCCATCATCAATATTTTATCCCTGTAACATCAATCAATATACATCTTGAATCAAATATTCATCTTTGCACTACGGGCCAAAGATATTCATTTATTACCATTTGGTCATGTTCATATCAACACGTGTCCATCTTTGCATTACGGGCCAAAGATATTCATCAGGTAATCATTCATCTTTGCACTACAGGCCAAAGATATTCAGTTATATCACCATTTAAGACTGAGGATGATAAAAATATTTTCAAGAAAACAAATCCAGAGATATAAAAGGACAAAGATTAGGGATTCGTACTTTAGTTTATCCAAGTTCAAAAATACTCCATAATAAACAACTGTGGAGCAAAATTCAAGAATGAAGATCAAAACATGAATATAATCAAAGATAATAACCATAATAGACAACTTGGACAAAGAAAAGAATTTTTTTTTTCTATGAATAGTATTGTATACGTGAATAGTGATGTATACGTGAATAGTAACCCCGACATGAAAAGGTAAAAATTTCATAAGAAAAATCATACTTCGTGAATAGTACCGTATTCGTGAATAGTACAGTATACGTGAATAATACCGTATACGTGAATAGTAACCTTGACATGAAAAGGTAAAAATTTCATAATAAAATTCATAACAATATTTTGGTATAATAATATTGAAAGAAATAATATCATTTACGAAAAAATAACATCCCTTACCTCAAAAGAATATTACTTCTGGATGAAATATCGGATATAATGCTGAAGGAAACTTACACTGTATAGAAACATTCAAAGTATCTAAATACTCACAAAAATACGCTCGATATTATAGAGAGAGAAAATTCTGATTCTGGTGTGATTTTTAATTCTAACTTAAGCACCCTATTTATAGGAAAATACTTAGAACACCAAAGCAGAAAATTTAATAAAATAATATTTTATAAAAAAAAATTCACGCCCACCCTTGAAAATCAGATTTCAGCACACTAGTGGGGCCCACCAACATAAAAAAACATTTTTCTTTAAAAAAATATTTAAAACTCCAAAAATTAATTATTCTGGAACTTCAATAATTCATAATAAATAGTCCTGTTATCAGAAAAATTCAAATCTTATGTGCATTCCATAGGAAATTTAATTCTCTACAACTTTGTAGAAAAAAGTTTTTCCAAATTATAAACGAAAAATGACTGAAATCCACATACGGATGATTTTCAACACCTCTATTTTGCTAAAATACTGATAAAACATCTCAGCATTAATTCCTTCATTTATATCCATATAAAATAAATATTTTCTTATCATATAAATCAATAATTAATTATTCACAAATAATATTACAGAACTACAATATTGACAACCAGGTCGTTCTTAGGAAAAAGGGGGCTTTCCGATAAGGATTTCTCCTTACTAACACGCAATTAGGTGACCAAACCCCTTTCCTAGACAGAACTTCCTTAGACATTGCCAATAATGCTATCTAATAAAATTATTCAAATAATATGAATTATTGATCTGATAATGGGAAATACTGTGCAGTGACAATTATTGAATCAATAATATAAAATATCAACGTAGTTATTATTGAATAAATAAGATAAAATATTAAACAGTAATTACTGTAGCAATTATTGAGTATTGACTTCTTACATAAGAATCAATAATTGGTGCAATACCGTGTGCTATTGTGCAGCACCGCGTATTACTGTATTTTAACCACCGGGTATTCCAACAGTTTTAACGATAACCGTTACGCCGTTATTATTAAAAACTCATTCGTGTCATTTTCTTCATTTGACAATTTTTTGTTATAGGGCCCACAAATGGCTGCGCCGTCGTATGAATATTCTCCGACAACAATGAATATTTTATAACCACTTGCTTATTTAAAATATTTACGTATTTTACCCATAACTAACCTCATTAATCAAATCAACCCCTTACTATTTCAAAATAATAAATAGAGGAAATTCAATTTTATTAAAAAAAAATTGGGGTCTTAAACATGGTTCATCCTCATTTTTGATCAAATCAAACTCTTTGATTGTCTCATCAAAATAAATGTTCCATCTACGAGAAGCTTGCATCAATCCATAAATGGATCATTGTAGCTTACAAACTTGATTTGTTCCAACCGTTGAAACAAATCCCTCTGACTGTGTTATATACACATCCTCCTCAAGTTTCCCATTGAGGAAGGCTGTTTTCACATCCATTTACCAAATTTCGTAGTCATGGTGAGCTGCAATCGCAAGAAAAATCTGAATGGACTTAAGCATCGCTACTGGTGAGAAGGTTTCATCATAGTCAACTCCTTGTCTTTGTTTGAAATCTTTTACGACCAGTTGGGCCTTATAGGTCTCTACCTTGCCTTATGCTTCAATCTTTCTTTTAAAGACCCATTTACACCCAATAGGCTTAATGCCTTCAGGTGGTGAAACCAAGGTCCATACTTGATTTTCATATATGGAGTCCATCTCGGATTTCATGGCTTCTTGCCACTACTCTGAGTCTTTACTACTCATAGCCTGTTCGTAATTCAATGGATCATCATCATCTATGATGCATACCTTATCGTCATCCTCTATGATGAAAATTACCTATCAGGTATCTTTAGTACTCTTCCAGATTTATGAATAGGGTGTGTTACAATAGGTTTTTCCACTTGGTTAGGTACCTGACTTTGATCCATAGTATTTTGTAGTTCTTGAAATTCTTCAAGATATATCTTACTCCCACTGACCCCTTAAGGATAAACTCCTTTTCCAAGTAGGCAGCCTGTTTCACCATAAACACCTTTTGATAAGTTGGATGATGTAAATAATACCCTGATGTTTCTTTAGGTTATCCCATAAATCTATATTTGTCAGATTTAGTCTGTAGCTTATCGTTTTTAAACTTTTTCACATAAGCTGGACAACCCCAGGTCTTAACATGCTTAAGATTTGGTTTCCTCCATGTCCATAACTCATATGGTGTCTTGGGGACGGATTTGGTAGGTACCTTATTAAGTAGGTATGCAGCCGATTGTAGGGCATATCCTAGAAGGAAACTGAAAGATCAGTAAAGCTCATCGTGGATCGAACCATATCTAACAATGTTCGATTTCTCCTTTCAGATACACCATTAAGCTATAGTGTCCCTGGTGGAGTCCATTATGAGATTATACCATTTTCTTTGAGACAATTGAGAAACTCACTGCTTAAGTATTCACCACCTCAATTCGATCGAAGAATCTTAATACTTTTGCCAGTTTATTGTTCTACTTCACTTCTGACCTCTTTGAACCTTTCAAATGATTTAGATTTGTATTTCATTAAATACACATATCCAAATCTTGAGTGATCATCAGTGAATGTAATAAAATAAGAATACCCTCCTCGTCCAACAAACACCTTTTGATCAGTTAGATGATAGAAATAATACCCTGATGTTTCTTTAGGGTACCCCACAAATCTACACTTGCCAGATCTAGTTTGTAGATTATTGTTTTCAAACTTTTTGACATAAACTTGACAACCCCAAGTCTTAACATGCTTATGATTTGGTTTCCTTCTTGTCCATAACATATATGGGGTCTTGGGGATTCTAGGTCATCTCCCCAGAAAAAAATCTAGAAGATCGGTAAAACTCCTCGTCATGGATCAAACCATGTCCAACAATTTTCGATTTCTCCTTTTAGATACACCATTAAGTTGTGGTGTCCCTGGTGGAATCCATTGTGGGATTATACCATTTTCTTTGAGACAATTGAGAAACTCACCGCTTAAGTATTCACCACCTCGATCTGATCAAAGAATTTTAATACTTTTACCAGTTTGTTTTTCTACTTCACTTCTAAACTCTTTGAACCTTTCAAATGATTCAGATTTGTATTTTATAAAATACACATATCCAAATCTTGATGATCATTAGTGAATGTAATAAAATAAGAATACCCACCTCGTGCATTTGTTGTCATAGGTCCACATACATCTGTGTGTACCAACGCTAATAATTCTGTAACTCTTTCTCTTTTTCCACTAAAAGGAGATTTAGTCATTTTTCCCATGAGACAAGATTCACAAGTTGGATATGATTCATAATCCGATAACTCTAGGAGCCCATCTTTATACAACTTGGATAATCTTGTTTCATTTACATGACCAAGTCTACAGTGCCACATATAGGTATAATTAACATCATCTCTTTTCCTTTTCTTAGTTTATTCAATTTGAAGTATATTTTCATGCAAGTTAAGTATGTATAGTCCATTTTGCAAATTACCAACACCATATAAAACATTATTGTTATAGATAGAACAACTTTTGTTCTTTATTATAATGTCAAAACCATCCATATCCAATACAGAAATTGAAATAATGTTTCTAATGATATTCCAAACAAAATAACAATTATTTAAATTAATGAACTTGCCTATAGGCAGTGCTAAACAATAAGTCCCTACAGCTAATGCAGCAACCTTTGCTCCATTTCCCACTCGTAGGATAACCTCATCCTTGCTCAACTTTCTACTTCTGACCAGTCTCTACATATTATTACATATGTGAGAACCACATCCGATATCGAATACCCAAGTAGAAGATTGACTTTCTAAAAAATTAATTTCAATCATAAACAAACCTTGATTAGGATTCGAAGCTTCTCCAAGCTTCTTCTGCTTTTGCTCCGTAAGATAATCCTTGCAGTTCCTCTTCCAGTGACCCGACTAGTTGCAATGGAAGCAAATTCCTTTGCTAGATGGATTAGGTTTCTTTTGATCCTTCACTTTCGCCTTACCCTTAGCTTTCTTGGATTCCTTCTTTTCAGAAGATACCTTGGGCCTCTTCCTTTTCTTGGAAGAATCATCCACTATTAAGACATGGTCCTTCTTGGATGGGAAATGTCCTTCAACAATTTTCAACATGTTAAGTAATTCAGGCAAGCTGACATCTAACTTATTTATGTGAAAATTCACAACAAATTGTGAGAAGGTGTCCGGGAGTGACTGCAAGACTAAATCTTGACTTAACTCCCCATCCATGACGAACCCAAGTTATCCAAGACGTTCAATCTGATTAATCATGTTTAATACATGAGTCTAAATAGTAGTACCCTCGGTCATCCGAGATCGGAAGAGCTCCTTAGATATTTCATATCTAACAGTCCTACTTTGCTCACCATACAGCTCTTATAGGTGCAACAACATAGTAGGAGCATCCAGTATTTCATGCTGATGCTGAAGCTCGTTTCTCATGGATATGAGCATGATGAATTGAGCCACAGATGCATCATCTTGCCACTGTTTAAAAGTAGCAATCTCTTCCTCAGAGGCTGCTTCTGTAACTTTTGCAGGTACATGCGAATTTAGGACATAAAAAATATTTTCAGCAGTGAGAATAATTCTCAGATTCTTTAACCAGACTGCATAATTCGCTCTGATCAGTTTTTTAGCATCAAGTATGCTACGCAATGAAATTAGTGAGTGTGACATTTTTCAAATTTCTGCATGTGAAAAAAATAACATTTTAACAAACATTCATTTAATTAATTTATATATTACCAAAATAAATTAGGTCTTATTTTATATTGGTATCTCCCACTCTTTTCTTCAAACTATATTACCCTCATATATATTTAGTTCGACAAAATCTAATTAAGGTTTTTGCTAGTGAGAATAAAGATCCCATTTCAAATATATATAGCCTTGTGGTGACACAACAAACTATATATAAATAAATAGGTAGACAACTCCTTGTCAATTACATCATCATGTAACTCCTTATAGTTTTCCTCTTAGATTATTTTGATCAAGTGGTGGCACATTTGAATCAAAGTTATCTAAGTTAAGTCTATCCTAGCACTTCCGTATATTCAAAAAAGAAAAATATTGTCCTTGTGGTGACACACCAAAACAATATTGTTCAATTTTCTTTATAAGCATCAAATGTGATAAATTAACATCTTAAATACTTAATACTTGCATTGTGGTGACACAACAAACTCATATTAAATATTTAATACTCTATTAATTTTATCATGCTAGAAGGCGACGTTCGATATTCCAAATATCTTTGAACGCTTAGGACTTAATATAAACTCTTTGAGGGGTTTGTTATTATTAGTCTCATCTTGTTTAGCGCGCATGCACATATATATATATATATATATATATATATATATATATATATATAATATGTGTCATATTATAAAACATGCGAATCATGTTTGCATAATATGTAATACATATAATAATATCATGAAAATATAGAATACTATATTCTACTCGGATTGATTATGAACTTTAATTCAAGTATGGTTCACTAGAGCCACCAAGTGAACCACAAGGTCAAACCCTAGGGCGCAAGAATAAACATTTAAATATAACTACTACATTTAAACTCGGGCTCCATTAAAAACGGGTCTTAAAGCGCTCCTTGCTTCTTGATCTCTAGTTCTTCGAGAAATTCTACCTAATCCTATTACATTTACTATTTCATTTAAATAGAAACCTTAATCAGCAGTCAATGGGAAGTACATGTGAGAAACATAGAGTTTACATCAAGAAGAAAACCAGAAAAGACGAGGTACGCAGACTCCATTTAATAAAAACCCATACATTCAAGCATCCATCCAAAATAAAATCCAATCACATTGGTTATAGTCCATAATCAATCCCATTTATTTTTATACATATCAACATATGCATCAATAAATAACATTCATCTAATGAATAATAAATCCATTCTATATATGCATTAATATCAATTAATGGGCAAAAGTTTACTAAATTTTAGTTTTTGAAACAAAATAAACTCTTTTATTTTAATCAAAAATCAAATCCAAATTAAACTCTTTAATTTTACCAATCTGAAATCTTATCCCAGATAAAATAAACATCTTTATTTTAAACTTCTATCAATTAAACAAACCATTTATTTAATTAAAGAAAAAAAAAAGTTTTTCAGAATCACCTTTAGGGCAAATTGTTGTGCCAGAATGAGGCTGGGTCATGGCAAGCAACAAGGCTTCAAAGTCGTAAACCGATTTCTAAGTAATCACGAGAGCTGCGCCCAAAATGATTGGGATCGATAGCAATGAACAAGGCCGCTCATCCAGGAAATTGGATATGGGATATGGCGCAATTGCGCTCGAGAATGAACAGGAGACGGCGCAACTGCACTATATCGTAGATGTAGACACTCGAAATTTTTTGCACACCTCACTGACATTGCAGGAGGGCAGATTCGTCTTTCAAAGATAACCCTAGAAGATAGCTCACATCCAGTCCAAATACTACCGAAAGTTCAGCCTCAACCTCAGAACACACACCAGAAGTATCAGTTCCAACCTCAGAGATAACCTTGAGGCATGCAGTTCCAATACCGAAAATTCCACCGGAGAAGATCGATCCATCTCAGAGATAACCCCGGGATATTCAGTCTCAGTCCCAACACTGGGAGTAGCAAATACCAACCTTGGAGATAACCCCAAGGAATGCAGTTTCAGAGATAACCCCAAAAATGCTTGTTTTAAATGCATGCAATCAACTTCAACCTTGGCACTCACACCGAGGAACTCCGTACAAGACCCGAAGATAACACCGGGAAGATAGGTACACCTCAGAGATGACACTGAGGACCTTGAACACTTATAGCAGTCCAATCTCAGAGATAACCCTGAGCAATGTCTGCTTTATCAGCCCAAACCGGCGATAATCCCGATGAGAGGCAAAATCCTCATCTTGCCACCTTGACGCCACATCGCACCGTCTCAACATTTCATACATACATTTCTACACAGCAATGTCCCACAAGAACCAAGGATGTCCAATCTAATCCCACATTTCTATTACGCAAGATAACGGATAGAATTTGAAGCTTAAAGACCGGAGGACATGGTCCCATCTTCCTAACTTCGTACAACCTCTAATCCCATGTCATTACGTAACTCTTGATAACAGCGATCTGAAATAGGTATTACATACCTCAGTCGGATGCCCGAATTGCAATTTTGAAATTTCAAGCGGACATTACAGTGCATGCGTGCATGTCTTCGAAACGGCGTGACCCGAGAAGCCCGGGGCAACCCAGCCAGCCGCAGGTACATCTGCGGCCTGTGGCTCCCCCCTCTATAAATAGAGGGCTTGGGGTGGCCATTTTGTAAGAGAAAAAGGCGAGGAAGCCCTGTCCAATTTGCTTTGTACTCACCCTATATTGAGTGCTTTCTCATTTTAAACACTTGTGAGCTCACATATAGCTACTTTTTGTACCGGCGGGAGCCGAGTGTTCATCCCTTTAAAGATATAGAAGTCTTCTTTGGCAGCCCACTGTAAGCCTTCTCATACACTTTAAAGCCTTTCTCTTCATCTTTACATACACTATTCTTCACATTAAGAGTCGTGTTGCGTGTGTTTGCCCTGACTTTGGTCTGTGGTTTTATTTCAGTTTGTACATACATACATATATATATATATATACTTATATATATTTTTATATATGGACTAACATTATCGAGTTATGCCTCGATTGAGCCTAGACTTCGGTCTGGAGGATTTATTTGTTTTCATATATATATACTTATAAATATGAACTGTGTGTCGAACTTTGTTTCGATGAGTCTGGATTTTACATTCGGAGCATTTACTACTTTAATATATATATATATATATATATATATATTTACGTTTAGTCCCTTTGGAGTTTACTTGCCAAGTGGCGGTTGGCCGCCTCTTCTGACTTTCTTTACTTTTCGTCCCGCCTGGAGTTACTTCGTGGCGGTTGATTGCTTTTATAACTTTATTTACATTTCTGATCCCCCGTGGAGGTACTTCGTGGTGGTTGATCATGTCTGTATATATATATATAGCTTTTATATATATACCTGCTTATTGCATTATTATTAATTGCGGCATCATGTGAGCCTAGGAATCATGTGATCACAGATTTAGTCTATTGGATCTAGATTCGGTTCCCGTGATGGATATTTTCAGCTGTAAGTAGCTTGTAAATTTATTCACGGTGTTTGGATTTCCTCAGATGGTTTTCATACCCACGAGGAGTTCGGCACTATTTTGTACATTATTTTATCGAAGATGCTTCGTATCTCAAAAAATTAAAAACAATCAAGCCGAACACTTAATAAAAAATGGGAGTGTAAAAGGTCTCAATTACTATTGAGCACAAGGGTTTGAAAAACCTCTTTTTTAAAACATCACTGCCATATCTTGTTTAAAATTGAGTTTTTACACAAATTCAAACCCTGTGTATATAGGTGCGAACGAGGCCTCACACTACTTCCAAATAATAGCACATTGATCCACACACACACGCATACACATTCATATAACAGTTTCTTAAAAAGTGGCGGTCATTGTGGTAACACGGATGTCGGGGGGTGCCTGACACCTTCCCTCCACATAACCAAGTCCCCGGACCCTAATGAATCTCGGTTTCACCGACCTATTTAGCAGTGTCATATCACTGGGTCAATGTGCAAACCTTTTCTCGGTTGTATTGGTACAACCATATAAAAAACCAACTTGCGACTCTTAAAAGTCCATCGTCGACATTATACATGTCGAACCTTTTTCACTTGTTTTTCAAACAAATCTCACCTAACATGAGAACACCAAAGAACAAGTAACGAAAAGGGACAAATAAAAATCCCGATGTCGATAGGTGGCGACTCTGCTGGGGATGCCAGTAAGAGGACTTAATGCTTTTCAAAACTATTATATGCATGTGTATGAATGTTGCATTTACATTTATGATGAATGTCTACGAATACATATATTTTTGCGCTTAATGCTTTACACTATATCTAGTTGTGATATTAGTGCTCCGCACATGTCATCATTTTCATAAATGGTGAGATACGTTGTATGTGAATGTATGTTTTGTGGTTCCTCCATCAGGGGGCTATCCTGTCAGTGTTTGATTACTGGACTCGTAGGAAGACTAATTCTAACGAGGCTCAAGAAAGGCACCACCCAAATTCGCTCCAGTTGAAAGACCGGATTAACTTCCCGTCGAGTAAATTGTGATGATTTGGGAATTCATGCCAAAAATCCGTGAGAGTAACCTAAGATAGGTCAGCCTTTGATAAACCAAATGCAGAGGAAAGTCTCTTCATGCTTTCTCATTTCAAATTACTCATAAAGTCAAATACTTGTAATTTCATTCCATATTCATCTCCATGTAATGAGAAATACGAAGAAACATGTGTACATACATATTTAAATTAAACCTGCTATCCTGGATTATAAACAACTAACATCCGCCTTGCAGGATAATTTTCCTAGAACGGACATATAGCATGTAGACATTCATACATTCCCTAAAGACTAAACTACACAAGTCTTTTGCAGGGAAGCAATCAGACCTATCACCCGATCGAAATCCAAAAAGAACACGAGCCTACAGTCAATTATGTCATCATCAGACCAGACTGACCTTAATCTAGTTTCACGCAAAGAATTTAACGGATTAAGTAAACAAATCATAGATTTGGTTGTTCTGCTTAAAGAACTACACCAGTCTTCTCAGGGTACGAAGATACCCATACATGCTAAATCTTTTACATAAGGAGGAACCCAAGGTCCCGATAAAGCCATTACAGAACCTAAACTTCAGTTGGATACGACCAACAAGATTCATGATATCACCCATCTCAAACGAGATCCCGACACTAGTGACATCAGGAAGAAAGTCCTTCAAATGGAAGAAACCTTTCGTACAATAAAAGGAATTGGAGCACACGGAAGTGTTTCATATGCTGACCTTTGTATATTCCCTGGGGTTCATTATCCAGAAAAATTTAAAACTCCTGAATTCGAAAAATATGATGGGTTAGGAGATCCTTACACACATTTGAAGGTGTTCATGGGAGAACTTGGATCTTATATAGAGGATGAGAAGCTCATGATGCAGCTGTTCCAAAAGAGTCTGGCTGGAGAAGCCCGTTCGTGGTATACTTGATTAGACAACTCAAAGATCTATAGTTGGGAGGAGCTAGCTCACGCCTTCCTCACTCAATACAGCTTCCAGTCTCAGATGGATCCTGACCGGTACCAGATTACCAAGGTTAAGAAACAGTCCAATGAGTCTTTTAAGGAGTATGTTCAAAGGTGGAGGCGCCTTGCTGCTCAAGTTATTCCTTCCATGACAGAATCAAAAATGGTCATGACTTTCATAGACATACAAGAAGCTCTTTTCTATGAAAGTCTTAGCTGGCATTGGTAAACCATTTTCTGAAATGATTAAACATGGGGAGATGGCTAAGATGGGATTGAAGTCTGGAAAGATTCAAGACCTAGTTGCCCTTAAAGCTGTTGCTGAGCACATCCAATCTAGAAGTTATGGAAACAACCCCTGGAGGGTCCATAAAAAGAAAGAGGACGATGTTTCCTTGATACTACAGGGTTAAAAAGGCAATCAGAATATTCATATCCAGAGGAGAAATTACACTCCCTTTCAAGCACAGTCTTCAAACCCTCCATTACCAAAAGGTGGAGAAGTCAAACGCTCTCGAGTGTTCACCCCCTTAGGGGACTCGCTCGAGAGCATTCTCACTCTTCTGACAACTCAGAAGAAAATTACGCATCTTCTTCCACTAGACAACCCTAATGGGAAGGGTTTCAATGCTGCTCGAAAATGTGCTTATCATGTCGAGGCACCTGGACATGATACTCAAGATTGTTGGGCCTTGAAACACAAGATCCAGGATTTAATAGACAACAGTGAGATCGTGGTCACCAAACCAGATCAACCTCACGTACAAGACAACCCTCTTCCTCAACATAAAGAAGAAGAGGTCAACATTATTAATTAGAGCAGTGGACAGAGTTCTAATTTTAACGGTGAATCATCCCAAACCATCAAAGACGGTGTTGACAAATGGAATTATGCAAAGTTCCAATTCGTAGTGGAACGAAAGATGAAAGATCTGTGTAAACAGATTGAGCAATTTGCAGAACTGGGGACCTATCAGCATCAAGTCACACGCCAATTAGTCAGCCAGGAGCATGCTAGTCTGTTCCCTTTTGTTGTGAATACTCCCTCATCACCTTCAGAGAAAGAAACACTGGAAGACAAAGTGACAAATAGAGCAAGTGCAAAAGCCCGTAGGGATTTTGCCAATAGAAGGGAATTTACATACCTGGGCCAACCTATAGAGGAGATACTTCAGATGCTGATCAATGAAGGAAGGATCACTTCCCTTATGCATCCAATCAATCCTAGTTCAGAACGGTTTAATTCTGATGGAGTATGCCAATACCACTCCCATTCTCGCGGTCACAGCACTGAAGAATGCTGGGCACTCCACCACCTTATTCATAACCTAATTGACAGCGGTGTCCTGCAGCTAGCAGACGACGATACAGTGCTATTTGAGAGTGAGAATACTTGTCCTACTAAATGGAAGGGACTGGTAGCAGTTATATCCACTGAGGCTGCTGGGGCTATCAAACCTCTCAAAATACAAGCAATTCAACTTAAAGGAATTGACAATCCTTTGAAAGTGGCTGATCCAGAGCCAATCAACTTGCCATTTAGACCACAATATCCTGTTATCAGCTTACAAAAAGTTTCATGGAATTATGGAGATGCTGAAGGATCCACCTCTCATACAACTGCTGCAGTGTCGAAGGAGAATCCACTGTATCTTCCCCAACGGGTGATGAAGTCTACCATCAAATCAAAGGGGAAAATACCTATGTAAATGATTGAAAAATTCCTCTACACTATGGGTCATAACGAAGCCAAGGTGGTTTTAAGCTTAAGAGAAACTCCACATCAAATTTCAATCCTGGACTTGGTTTTAACTTCCGAGGATCACATGAAGATCTTACTGAAGGTTTTGGAAGAAGCCTACTTGTCGACATCAGTGGATGTGGAAAAATTTCAACATTTGATTGATCAAATTTTTAACAACAATGTGATATCTTTCACTGATGATGATATACCGCCCGAATGGACCGGTTATTGCAAGCCGTTACATATTGCGGTTTTGTCCTCTGGATATATGCTAGCTGGAGTCTTGATAGATGGAGGTTCATCTCTAAATATTTGTCCTTATGCTACTTTCCTGAAAATGAACATCAATCTCAAACAGATCCGAAGCAGCCATACGGTTATTAAAGCTTTCGACGGATCCCGCCGAAATTCAGTCGGAGAGATTGAGCTACCAATCGAGTTTGGTCCCCATACCTTCTGCGTATCTTTTCACGTTCCCAAAATATATTCAGGATACAACCTGCTATTGGGAAGACTGTGGATTCATATGGCTGGGGCCATCCCCTCTACTCTTCATCAGCAACTGAAATACATCATGAATGGCAGCTTAGTTACGGTTAATGCTGAGCCAGAATATCCTAAACAGAGTGACATACCACTCATCAGCTTCAATTCAAAAGTTGAGCCGGTTAGTTTTCATGCCCTGGAGGTGAGCAACACTCACTACCACCCGATTGGGGCGCCACCTCTCACACCCAAGATTTCTGCCGAAGTAATGTCGGCTACTCAAGAAATGATATCTTTGGGTCATCAGCCGGGACAAGGGCTGGGTAAAAGTCATCAAGGTATTAAGTACCCAATTTCAGTGATTAGTCAAACTTGGATAGCTGGACTGGGCTATTCTACCAGTTCCAGTCATAGGAATCCTCATAAGCATTATCAGATTCCTCCAGCTTCAGTTACACGACGATTGTCTCCACCTACAAATCCTGAGTCTGCACAACCTTCTATAAAGGTGCCAGCCAGCGTAATGGCTATGTTAATTCCCAAGCCGATGCCGGTAAAGGAGAAAGAAGTCTTTGTTCTAGACCCCAGAGTGGAAGAAGAGGAACAAAGAATTAAACAAGACATTGTCAGAATGATGATAAGCATACGCGTCATTATCCATGATGAATATACAAACAGATACACCCTAAACGATGATTGCCCAGATGTAATGGTCATCATTCGGGAGAAGGAGGACGATGACAACCCCTCCATCACTGCAGTCCACCAGGACTTTGCCCTCGACAATTGGAGCAACATTCCTTGCATTGGTCGACGAGGGTAAAACGGGCAGGAACTCTTTCTGCCCTGTAGATATCATATCTGCTTACTTTTCTGTAAAATATTAGCAGTTGTTTTGTCCGTACATGCTAACACTGTGACGCCCCCAAAACAGGTATACATCACCCATCTTGAGTCACCAAATACATGGTACAAAATTCAAATACAACTTAATTATACAACAGTCATATAAAATACGACAAAACATAATCTAAGAGTTTTAATAAGAATATTGTCATCTAGACAATATCCACACTCAATGGAGTCCTCATTACATTTATTGTCACTATTTAATAGAATAGTGAGGACTACTAATGCTATCATCTGGACCGTCACTCCGTTCCCCGACTAGTCCCGGCTACGTTCTCATTTCTGAAGAGAATAGTGAAAGAAAGGGTGAGCTCAACTAGCCCAGTAAGAAATATTATGACTAAGATAATGCAGAATAAATTATCATTAGCCTTCAACAATGTTAAACTGATAGAATATAATAGACAACAAGTTTAACTGCAGTGGAACAAGCAATCCATTAGAAGAGTCAAGTAGAGCATAAAATCTACTATCTTCTATGATTTAAAAAGTTTTTCATCAACTTTATCACTGAGACTCAGCTTAATAAATAAAATCAAATCATCCCTGTATCTCGGCCAAGGATATTTATGTAATCATCAATGGTCATGACTATACCGAATAATCCCTGGTCATAATCACACCAACAATTGTCCGTGTCATTCTCTCCTCATTATCAACCAAGTGGGACGCAAACTGAGACAACTCGGCAAACTTAGCTTCGTACTGCACCACGGTCATATTATTTTGCTCAAGCTTGATGAACTCTACTTCTTTCATGTGACAAATACTTTCAGGAAAGTACTTGTCGTTGAACAGTTCTTGGAACTTCTCCCAAGACATCTTTAGTGTGGCAAGTTGAGTACACTTTAAAGATTTCCACCAGTAATTTGCCTCTGTTCACAACATGAAGGTGGCAAAGGGAACCTTTTGCTACTCGGAGCATCCCAAGATATCAAATATCTTGTTGATCTGCTTTATCCACGTCTCCGCCTTAAGTGGATTTGGCTCTCCAAAAAACTCCGGTGGTCCCAGCTCCTTGAACTGCTTAGCGATGACCGTCCGAGAGTTGTCAGTGTTTCCACCTGCATTTTGGACAGGAGCCGCCCTCGCCTGATGTTGCATGAATTGCATAAAGCCTCTGAACATCCCATCGTTCATTATTTGATCATTGTTGTTTACCTGAGGATTATTGTCTTCCTGTTGCACATTATCCTGGGTATTAATCTGTGGTGACTCAACGGTCTCATGTGCTTCATTGCTTATCTCAACATTTTCGGATGCCATTTTCAAACACTTCCACAAAACAAGGGTTAATTAACATATCACATATTATCCCTATACTCTGACCGACCAATTAAATACCAAATAAACTTAGGTAGGTCATACTAGCAAAGGAATTCCCCGTCTCTCCCCTCTTAGTTCTTGTCTCACATCTTAGCCAGGGATCATATCCCTATGCTTTGATACCAACTGTGACGCCCCCAAAACATGTATACATCACCCATCTTGAGTCGCCAAATACATGGTACAAAATTTAAATACAACTTAATTATACAATATTCATATAAAATATGACAAAATATAATCTAAGAGTTTTAATAAGAATATTGTCATCTAGACAATATCCACACTCAATGGAGTCCTCATTACATTTATTGTCACACTATTTAATAGAATAGTGAGGACTACTAATGCTATCATCTGGACCGTCACTCCGTTCCCCGACTAGTCCCGACTACATTCTCATTTTCTAAAGAGAACAGTGAAAGAAAGGGTGAGCTCAACTAGCCCAGTAAGAAATATTATGACTAAGATAATGCAGAATAAATTATCATTAGCCTTCAACAATGTTAAACTGATAGAATATAATAGACAACAAGTTTAACTGCAGCGGAACAAGCAATCCATTAGAAGAGTCAAGTATTGCATAAAATCTACTATTTGCTATGATTTAAAAAGTGTTTCATCAACTTTATCGTTGAGACTGAGCTTAATAAATAAAATCAAATCATCCCAGCATCATGGCCAAGGATATTTATGTAATCATCAATGGTCATGACTATACCGAATAATCCTTGGTCATAATCACACTAACAACTGTCCATCAATGAACTACAGGTCAATGAAGACTTTTAACACATCATTCGTCACATTACGGTCATCATTATACCAAATAATCCCTGGTCATAATCATACTAAGTCCATCTATGCACGTAAGCCAAAGATGACTTTCATCACAATATAAGCATGAGGATGATGACAATGACATAATAATTCAATAAAACAAGTTCAAGGATAAATTTTAAAGATTTATAATTTTAATTTATCCAGAAATCAATAACGTCCAAATTGTCAACATGATACTTCTTTGTGGAGTAAAATTCAAGAATGCTTAGATGAATATTTCCATGAAAAGATACTGGATGAAGCGCAAATATCAAAGATATTCCACTAATTTCATGGAGTATAGAAGCCAAAACTTTAACCAACTGAGTATAATAGGATATATGAAACCGCAAATGTATTTTTGCTCGCCATTCGGTAATCCAAGTAGATAGATCATTTCCACAATTTAATAAGGAATGAATACGAATGATCATTCACCATGCATGCGGTAATCCACATAGACAGGTTATTCCAACAGAATAATAAAGAATGGAATAACAAAAGAATTCACCAGCGTGCGTAATCGCATGCAGACGAGTTATTCTAATGTAATAATAAAGAATCGAATAATGAAGAATTCACCAGCGTAATGTAATCCGCGCAGACAAGATATTCAATGTAATAATAATAAAGAATGGAACCGGTCATGCGTAATCCATGCAGACAAGATATTCCAATGAGAATACTAAAGAATGGAACCGGTCATGCGTAATCCGCATGATGTATGGGATATTCAATGAGAATAATAAAGAATGGAATAACAACAGAATTCACCAGGCATGCGATAGACCGCACAGATAGGTTATTCCAACAGAATAATAAAGAATGGAATAACAAAAGAATTTCACCATGTATGCGGTACTTCGCATAGATAGGTTATTCCAACATAATAATAAAGAATGGAATAACAACCCTTACGAGTATTGAAAGAAACTAACTCTCTTCATGAATACGAAAGAATAATACCCCCTACCTTAGAAAAAACTGGATACTGGAATGGTGAGGTAGCATACTTCTCTTCTTCTTTCTCTCTATAATTTCTATCTATAATAATTGCTCTATAACTTTTGTGAATTGGTTAGAAATGAATGAAGAATGAGCTTCTATTTATAGGAAAATATAGTTTCAATAATTTCACGTTTTGGGGCTCGAAATATTATAGTATAATACCTTCCTCTTTTTCTTCATTTTTAATTTAGTCCTGCAAGTATTATTAAACTTGCATCACCTCCCCTAATAGTAAATAATGTGAATCAATAGTTCAATCATGTGAATCAATAGTTATAATCATGTGAAAATATGAATTACAGTATAGTACCTCCATATATACCTCCATTTTTAACTTAGTCATTCAAGTATTATCAATCTTGCACTAACTCCCCTAATAGTACAAGAATGTGAATCAATAGTATACACATGTGAACAAATTGTTATAATCATGTGAATTAATAGCAATTAATTGCTCATTTATCCGATTAATTACCCGACTGGTCAGTATAACTTCCAGACATCAATTAATATCGAAATAAATGTCGATTTCCACTAACACTAATAATTTCAACACAATGGAACTATCAGTTTCATCTTTTAATCAACACGAACTTATTCATCATTAATATTATAACTCACAATATTTAACAACCATGTCTTTCCCAGGAAAGAGGGGCTTTTCGATAAGGATTTCTCCTTATTGGCGCGCAATTAGATGACCAAACCTCTCATTGATAGAACTTCTAGACATTGTAAATATTGCAATTTAATAATATGAATAACTTTGTCATCTCAATTATTGATTTAATAATATAACTTATTATGCAGATGATACTGTGACAATAATTGAATCAATAATATGAGAGATATGATGCAGCAATTACTGTAGCAATAATTGAGTATAACTGAGTGACTTCTCATGTAAGCATCAATAACCAATACCATGTGCTACTATGCAACCATGTGTATTACTGTACTTTTACTACGGGTTAGTTCAACAGTTTTAACGGTAACACTTCCGCCGTTATTTTTATAAAAAGATAATTTTGTCGTTTTCTTACTACGACAATACTTCCGTTGTGGGGTTCACTAATGATTGTGTCATCGTACGAATATTCCCTGATAAAACGAATATTCCCCGACCAATCGAATATTATATAACCACTTGCTTACTTTGCAAAATTTGTAAATATTACCCACAACTATAACATTATATCAAATCCACACCATAATATTTAAAAATATATTTCAAGAAAAATTATTCTTTATTCATAAAAGTTGGGATCTTACAAACACTATGTATGATCAAACCATTTCATATATACTAAGTGAAAGCATATTTTGTTTCAGGACCTTGAATTTAGATGTGCCTGTACTTGCTGATAAAATGCCTCTTCTCCACAAGGATTGTAACTTTGATGTAGAGATGAATTCAGTCTTGATAGAAATACATGAGGACATTGAGGTGCCTCTGGAGATTAAAGAATGGGTCGAAGATAAACCTAAACTCAACCTTGATCAAACCACTTCCTTCAATCTTGGAACCTTAAAAAGCCCTAAGTTAATATAGATTGGTTCAGACTTTACTCCAAACCAAAGGAATGACATGGTTACGATACTAACCTAATTCCAGGATGTGTTTGCATGGTCTCATGAAGACATGGTGAGTTTTTCCACTAACATTGTTCTTCATTGCCTTCCATTAAAGAGGGATTCAAGCCAGTCAAGCAGAAGCTCAGGAGATTGAAACCTGAGTGGAGTTTAAAGGTGAAAGAAGAAATTGTGAAACAATTTCAAGCTGGTATTATCATGGTGTCCACATATCCTGAATGGATATCCAACAAAGTTCCCATGCCTAAACCTGGAGGAAAGGTGCGAGTTTGCATGGATTACTGAGATCTAAACAAAGCTTGCCTTAAAGATAGCTTTCCCGTGCCATTTATCCACATTCTCATTGACAATACTGCTCAATACGACATGTACTCTTTTACGGATTGCTTTGCGGGGTACCACCAGATTATGGTTGCTGAGGAAGATCATGAGAAAATTGCTTTCATCACACCTTGGGGAACCCTTTGCTATAGACGGTTGTCATTCGGCCTCATCAATGCTGGAGCCACCTATCAGCGAGCTATGATGGCTCTTTTCCATGACTTAATGCATAAAGAGATAGAGATCTACGTGGATGACATCATTGTCAAGTCCCGAAGGGAAGAAGACCACTTAGACCATCTTAGAAAGCTCTTAAACAGGTTGCGTAAGTACAACTTAAAGTTGAATCCAGCCAAGTGCGCCTTTGGCGTTAAATCAAGTAAGTTGCTAGGATTCCTAGTCAGCCACAAAGGGATTGAGCTGGATCCTACCAAAATCCAGGCCATCACAGAAATGCCCATTCCTCATACAGAGAAGGAAATACGAGGATTTTTGGGAAGAGTCAACTTCATTAGCAGGTTCATTTCTCAACTCACAGCAACCTGTGAGCATATCTTCAAGTTGTTAAGGAAGAACTCCTCCATGAAATGGAACGACGAGTGCCAGAGAGCCTTCCTTACCATCAAAGAGCAGCTAGTCAAAGCTCCTATTTTGATACCACCCAGGGATGATGTTCCCCTATTCATGTACATGTCCATAAGTGACAATGCCATGGGCTGTATGCTAGGACAAAAAGACGATAGAGGCCAAGAACTAGCTATCTACTACCTCAGCAAAAGATTCAGCAGCAGTGAACACAAGTACACTCTGATTGAGAAGACTTGTTGTGCTTTAGCATGGGCTTCCATAAAGGTTACAACATTACCTCCATGGTCACACAACCCATCTCATATCCCGCTTGGATCTTCTCAAGTACGTGTTCAATAAACCCATGTTAAATTGCTGGCTGTCCAGATGGCAGTTGATCCTACAACAATTTGATATCATCTACATGACGCAAAATTCCAACATAGGTCAAGGAATTACGGATCAACTGGCCACCGCACCTTCAGGGGACTTCAAACCCTTGAAAACCTACTTCCTTGATGAAGGGGTAATGACAGTTCATCAACACCATCAGTATGATACATGCCATACATGGAAAATGTATTTCGATGGAGCTGTTAATATGGAAGGTTCTGGAGATGGAGCAGTTCTAGTGTGTAGGTGAGGGGGAGCGATATCCGTCGTAGTCAAATTGCGATTTGTCAAACACCAACAACACAATGAGTATGAAGGTTGTCTTATGGGGCTAAAACTTGCATGTTCAATGGGCATCAGGTGGTTAATTGTCTTTGGGGATTTAGAGTTGGTAAGCAAACAATCCATGGGAATTTATCAAACTAAAGAGCTACATTTGCTGCCTTACCATCGACAAGTTTTATAGATGGCTTTGGAGTTCGAAGAGATCTCTTTTCTACACATTCCTCATAATAGGAATGACTTTGCACACGTTAGCAACTTTGGCCTTCTTGATTCACATGCTGGACAAGGAACACATGCCAAGCCTCACATTTTCCTTGCATAAGGCACCAGCCTATGGGAACTATGTTGGAGAAGTATCAGATGAACTACCTCCCATCCATCACCCTTGGTATCAGCATATCAACGAGTACCTACGAGATGGATCTACACCCACTAAGGCGAGCCCGACTAAGAAAAGGCGGATCCATTGACTTGCTATGAAATTCTACTGGCCGAGGGGATCTTTGTGGCGCCCCAAAATAGGTATACATCACCCATTACGAAAGTTGTCAAATACATGGTATGTAAACAACTACAACTTTATTATTACAACAGTAAAATTGTGAGTTTGAATACAAATATTATCTTCTAGACAATATCTATACTCAAATAAATCCTCATCACATTTATTAATACATTATTTTACAAAAATGGTGAGGACTACTAAACAACTCTCTCTAGAACCTTCATTCCATACCCCGACTCATACTCGCTATATTCTCGCCTCCTGAGAAGAAAAATGGAACAAAAAGGAAAAAGGGTGAGCTCAACTAGCCCAGTAAAGAATATTATGACTAAGATAATATACAACAAATTATCATTAGTCTTCAACAGGGAAAAATCTAATAGAATACAATAGACAACAAGTTTTAAATCAATATTCGCAGCGGAAATAATAATTCATTAGAAGAGTTAAGTAGAGAATGCAAACTACTATCTTCTATGTATGAATTTAAAAGTTCATCATCTATCTTTTATCTCTGTAACATCAATAAATATATATCTGGAATCAAATATTCATCTTTGCACTACAGGCCAAAGATATTCATCAGTTGGTCATGTTCTCTAAACACCTGTCCATCTTTGCACTACGGGCCAAAGATATTCATCAGAAATCATTCATCTTTGCACTACAGACCAAAGATATTCAATAATATCATCATTTCAGACTGAAGATGATGAAAAATATTTTTAAAGAAACGAATCCAATGAAACAAAATGACAAGGATTAAGGATTAAGGATTCGTACTTTGTTTTATCCATGTCCAAAAATACCTCAAAAATAATTATAGTGGTGTAAAATTAAAGAATGATCAAAACATGGATACAATCAAAGCTAGTATCCACAATAGATATTTTAGACGAAAAGGGAAAATTTTCATTTTTTGATGAATAGTGTCGTATTCGTGAATAGTGTCGTACACGTGAATAGTGCCGTATATGTGAATAGTAACTCCGACACCAAAAGTTCCAAATTTGATAAAAACTTCAGATCAATATTTCAGCATAATGATATTGAAGAAATAATATCATTACAAAAAAAAATTATATCCCTTACCTCGAAAGATCAGTACTTCTAGCTGAAACAACGGATATAGGCTATAACTTGAACTTGCACCGTATATCAATACTCAAAATACTCACAAGAATAAGCTCGATAATATAGAGAGAGAAAACTTCAGTTTCTGGTGTGATTTTTAATTCTAACCTAAGCACCCTATTTATAGGAAAATGCTTAGAACACCAAAGTAGAAAATTTAATATAATATTATTATTTTTATTAACCATTCCTACGCACACCTTTGAATTGAGACCAAAGCAATTGCACACATGCAAAATGAGGCCCACACATTGAAAAAATGTTTTGTGAATATAAATATTTAAAACTTCCAAAAATCAATTATTTAGAATAACTCGAACTTCAATAAATCATAATAAATAGCCCTTTTATCGAGAAAATTTGAATCTCGCGACTTTTATAGGAAATTCAATTCTCTACAACTTTCTGTAAGAAAGTTTTTCCAAATTCCAAGCGTAAATGGACCGAAATCCACAAAGCAGAGCGATTTTATTAAAATTTATAATCAAATTTCTATGGCCAATAATTTGTGTCGACCAACACAAAAAATATATGTTAAACATTTAATGCCACAAAAATACTCTTCCTCCTCATATACTCATATATCCCACATTCATTATAAAAATATCACCATTAATATATTATTAAAATAATATATTTAAATGAATTATTTTATCGAAAAAGATAAAATATTAATTTTTAACAATTGTCACATTAAAATTTTTCCATCTATATCCACATAAAATCAATATTTACCTCATTATATAAATCAATAATTAATTATTCACAAATAATATTACAGAATCACAAGATCTTGCAACCAAAGTAGCCTTCACAGGAAAGAGGGGCTTTCCAAACCTCTCCTTAAATGTAACTTTCTAGACATTGCCAATAATGTTATCTAATAATATTATTCGAGATAATATGAATTATTGCTTCGATAATGAAAAATACGTGTAATGACAATTATTGAAATAATGAAGAATATAAAATATCAACGCAGCAATTATTAAATCAATAAAATCTTTGAGCGGTAATTATCGTAACCATTATTGAGAAGTGCCTTCTTACGTAAGAATCAATAATTGGTGCAATACAGGTATGTCTTCGTGTGTTTTAACCACCGAGTATTTTAACAAGTATTACTTGGTAATAACTACTGCAGATTATTTTTAAACAACTTATATTTGTCGTTTTCTTCATCCAATCGCTTTCCGTTATGGGGCCCATTAAAAGATCGCTTGTCGCATTGCGAATATTCCCCGACAATGAAGAATATTCCACGACCAAACGAATATTCCCAAACAACAATGAATATTTTATAACCACTTGCTTATTTTAAAATATTTGTATATTTTACCCATAACTATCCACATTAATCAAATCAACCCTTACTATTTCAAAATAGAGAAAATTAAATTTCATTAATAATAAGTTGGGGTCTTACAACCTCCCTCCTTATGAAATTTCGTCCTCGAAATTGACGTGACGCATTCAGTGTTTCAAAAGGTGAGGATACCTCGCTTTCATTTCCGTTTCTAACTCCCAGGTCATTTCCTCTATAGCATGATTCCTCCACAAAACTTTAAATTGTGGTATGACCTTTGCGCGTAGGACATGCTCCTTCCTATCCAAGATCTTGACAGGTACCTCCTCATAAGTTAAGTCTTCGGCTATCTCGTCAGGTTCTAACTCAATAACGTGGTTCGGGTCTTTCACATATTTACGAAGTACAGATATGAGAAACACATTATGAAAACGAGACATACTCGGAGGTAACGCAAGTCTATAGGCTACATTTCCTACTCGGTCAAGAATTTGAAATGGACCAATAAATCGTGGATTGAGCTTTCCTCTCTTTCCAAATCTTGTAACTCCCTTCCATGGAGCAACTCGCAACAATACATGATCCCCTATACTAAATTCCACGTCCTTTCGATGAAGATCCGCATAACTCTTTTGTCGATCTTGTGCCGTTTGTATACGTTGTCGAATTATTTGGATCTTTTCGGTGAGTCATACGTATTTAACTCGGGTCCCAACAATGTTGCTTCACCAACCTCATCCCAACATATTGGAGAAGCGACACTTTCGTCCATATAATGCTTCAAATGGAGCCACACCTATACTTGTCTCGATAAGCTTTGTTGTTGTAGGAGAATTCCACCAATGGTAAATACTTATCAACCGCCCTTGAAGTCTCAGGACACGAGTCTTAATAAATCTTCAAGAGTTTGAATAGTCCTCTCTCGATTGTCCGTCTGTTTGAGGATGGTATGCCGAATCAATAAATAAATCCGTGCCCATAGCTTTTTGCAAGCTAACCCAAAATCTTGAAGTGAATCTTGGGTCACGATCCGAAACTATGGATACTCGCATGCCATGCAACCTCACAATCTCATTTACATATATACTAGCAAGACGTTCAAGGGAATAAGTCTCCCGTATCGGCAAGAAATGAGCAGACTTGGTTAATCTATCAACAATAACCCAAATAGAATTGATGACTTGAGAAACCGTAGGAAGACCCGTAACGAAATCCATGGTAATGTGTTCCCACTTCCATTTCGGATCTCAAGTGGTTGCAACGGACCCTTAGGTACTAGATGCTCCGCCTTTACACGTTGGTAAGTTAAACACATCGAGATAAACTTTGCAATCTCTCTCTTCATATTGTTCCACCAAAATGTATGTCGAAGATCACGATACATTTTAGTACTTCCAGAATGGATTGTAAATGGTGTATTGTGTGCCTCCATCATAATCTTGTACTTCAAATCAGAGTCGTTAGGAACACAAAGTCTAGAGTGGACTCGAAGTATTACTTTTTCATCAATTCTCGCTTCCGGAATAGCTCCTTCTTGTACTTTTTTCTTCATACGCATCAGCTCCGGGTCGGTGACTTGAGCAACCTTAACTTTTTCTATTAAATTTGGCTCTGTCGTATACTTGACATCATCGCACTCATTCCGTATATGATCTTCTACTCAACGCGTACCACTACCACGTCGCTTTTCTAGGATGGTATTGAATAGTGTGGTCGTAGTCTTTCAATAGCTCGAGCCAACGTCACGCCTTGCGTGTTGAGTTCTTTTGAGTGAAGAAATATTTAAGGCTTTTATGGTGCGAATATATCTCCACTTTCTCCCCATATAGATAGTGCCTCCATATCTTTAGCGCGAAAACGACTGCTACCAACTCTAGATCATGAGTAGGATAGTGCCTCTTATATTCTTTAAGTTATTGCGAGGCATAGGCTATGACTTTCCCACGTTGCATGAGAACACATCCTAACCCTTTTCCTGAAGCATCGTTGTAGATAACAAATCCATCCAAACCAGATGGTATTGTTAGAACAGGTGCCAAAATAAGTCTCCTCTTAAGCTCTTGGAAACTGTTCTCACATTCTTCGCTCCAAACGAATTTTGTATCCTTCCGAGTTAGCTGAGTTAATGGAGTAGCGATTCGAGAAAACCCTTCCACAAATCTCCGATAATAACCACTAGACCCCGAAGCTACGTACTTGATCCACCGACTTTGGTTGCTCCTAACTTTGTATTGCTTCAATCTTCGCTTCGGGTCCACGGATACTCCATGTTTTGACACCACGTGCCCAAGAAATGCTACTTCCTCAAGCGTAACTCGCATTTCTTCAATTTGGCATATAGTTTGTTTTCACGAAGCCTTTGGAGTACCGACTTCAAATGGTGCTCATGATCTTCACGACTTTTGGAATATATGAGGATGTCATCAATAAAGACAACAACAAACCGATCCAAATATTGCTTGAATACTCGGTTCATCATATCCATGAAAGTCATAGAGGAGCATTAGTCATCCGAAAGACATGACTAAGAATTCATAATGCCCATACCGAGTTCAAGGCGTCTTTAGAATATCCTCGATTCTAATCTTCAAATTGATGATATCCGGAAGCTAAGATCAATTTTGAAAAGAATTGTGCCTCAGAATTGGTTAAACAAGTCATCAATACAAGGTAGAGGATACCTATTCTTGATGGTGACATGGTTTAATTCCGATAGTCAATACAAAGTCGCATACTCTCTGTCTTTCTTCTTTCTGAATAAAATAGGAGCACCCCGAGGAGATGTACTAGGACGAATGAAACCGATGTCCAACAATTCTCGTAGTTGGACCTTTAACTCTTGAAGTTCAATAGGAGCAATTCGATATGGGGTTTTAGAAATGGGCTTTGTACCAGTTCAAGATCAATAAAGAATTCAACTTCACGCTCGGGGTAGGACAAGGAAGTTCTTCAGAAATCGTGAAGGAAAGTCAATAACAACATGAATATTATTCAAATTTGACGTGTCTTTATTCAAATCCATAACATGGGCTAAGAAAGCTTGATATCCGTTTTTTTCAATAAGCGAATAGCTTTATGATTAGATATGATGTTGATTGATTTTAATAGTTTAGTTTCTTGAATTCGCATAACAACAGGTTGGTTAGGAATATGAAAACTAACAACCTTACGAAAACAATCAATTTTGGCATGATGAGTAGTTAACCAATCAATCCCTAAAATCACATCAAAAGCAAGTATCTTTAAAGAGATAAGGTCAACGGTAAGGTGATGATGCCAACTTGAATCAAACAAGATATATAAGCAGTGGATGTGATGAAAGTTTCTCTAACGGAGTTTCCACGAGATAGGTTAAAGTCTAATTTCTCCGAGTCAAGTTTAAGCGTTGAGCACAAGCGGAGAGATAAATGAATGGGTAGCACCCAGTGATCAAGTAAGGTATAAACTTTGCAAGAATTTATAAATAGCTTACCCGTGATCACCTCGTTTGGGTTCCTCGCATTTTGACCGGTCACAACAAACGCTCTTCCAAAACCGTTGACTTTAACTTTTCGGGGACGGTCTTTTGAGTCACCGTCCCGGATGAACTAGGTTTTCATTCTGCATAATCTCGAAGCGATATGTCCTTCCTTTCCACAATTATAGCATACCTTGAACTGTTGTGGACGGTTTGGTGATATGTCCCTCTTTCCGCATTTATAGCATATGACCCGGTGGTCGTTCTCCTCCCTTAGAACCAGTTGCTACCGGCACTGTCGTCTTCACATGGTCGTTGTTAAATCTCCTCTTTTTAAAATCTCCTCCTGATTCGCTTCTCTATTTTCATGGCCATGATTACCACCAGAGTGGTTACCATTTTTGTCAGTCTGTTTCTTTCTCCGCTGGTTATCGTTATTCTGTTGAATGCTATCTCTGGTATGATCCTGGTTATGGTCCCTCGGTTGAACATACTCGTTATATCGCTCTAACAATTGAGCCCTGTTAACAACATCTGAATAGAGAGAAAATTTATGAGAAATGAGATACTGACGTATGCCGGGTTTCAAACCTCTAAGAAACATCCGCGTCATACGTTCCTCATTCTCTACCAAATGAGGTGCAAACCTGGATAGCTCTGCAAACTTTGCCTCGTACTGAGACACCATCATGTTGTTTTGTTCTAATCGATGAACTCCACTTCCTTCGTATACGACGAACACTTTCGGAAAGTATTTGTCATTAAATAGTTTCAAACGTCTCCCAAGACATGTCGAGTGCGGCAATTTGGATGGGTACGCTTCACAGACTCTCACCCATGAGTGCCGCCTCGCCACGAAACATAAAGGTGGCGAATGGAACCTTCGTTCTCCGTGCATCCCAAGACATCGAATATCTTGGTAATTTGCTTGACCCATGTTTCCGCCATGATCGGATCGGCTTTCCTTAAATTACGGTGGTCCCAACTCTTTGAAGCGCTTAGTTGTGACAACCCGTGAATTGCTATCATTTCCTCCTCTGTATTTTGAAGATGAGTCTCCTAAATTCGATTTTGCATGAACTGCAAAAAGCTTCTAAACATCCCCTCGTTCATCATCTGCTCAGTGGTGTTGTTCACAGGAGGAACATTGCCAGCCTGTTGCACGTTCTCCTCGTTGGTGAGTACATGCGTCTCCACGGTCTCATTTCCACTGTTAATATTCTCAGTCGACATTCTCAAATACTATCATAAAACAAGGGTTAATTAAGGAAATCAACATATCACATAATATCCTTATATACTGACCAACTAACAAATAAGCTTAGGTAGGACACACTAGCGAAGGATTTACTCGTCTCTCCCCTCCTAGTTCTATTCCTCGATCTCCGCTTGGAGATCATATCCCTAAGCTCGATACCAAGCTGTGGCGCCCCAAATTAGGTATACATCGCCCATTACGAGTTGTCAATACATGGTACGAAACAACTACAACTTTATTATTACAACAAGAAATTGTGAGTTTGAATACAAATATTATCTTCTAGACAATATCTATACTCAAATAAATCCTCATCACATTTATTGATACATTATTTTACAAAAATGGTGAGGACTACTAAACAACTCTCTCTAGAACCTTCATTCCATACCCAGACTGCATTTTCGCTTATATTCTCGCCTCCCGAGAAGAAAAATGGAACAAAAGGAAAAGGGTGAGCTCAACTAGCCCAAGAAAGAATATTATGACTAAGATAATATACAACAAATTAAAATTTGTCTTGACGTAGGGAAAATCTAATAGAATACAATCGACAACAAGTTTTAAATCAATATTCAGAAGCGGAAATAATAATTCATTAGAAGAGTTAAGTAGAGAATGCAAACTACTATCTTCTATGTATGAATTTAAAAGTTCATCTATCTTTATCTCTCGTAACATCAATCAATATATATCCGGAATCAAATAATCATCTTTTGCACTACTCTGAGGCAAAGATATTCATCGATTAGTTATGTTCATCTAAACATACATTTCATCTTTGCATCACGGCCAAAGATATTCATCGAAATCATTCATCTTTGCACTTCTGCCAAAGATATTCAATAATATCATCATTTAAGCATCGAGGATGATGAAAAATATTTTAAAGAAACGAATCCAAAGGAAACAAAATGACAAGGATTAAGGATTAAGGATTCAGTATTTTGTTTTATCCATGTCCAAAAATACCTCAAAAAATAATCATAGTGGTGTAAAATTCAAGAATGATCAAAACATGGATACAATCAAAAGCTAGTATCCACAATAGATATTTTTTGATTTAAAAGGGAAAATTTTCATTTTTAGATGAATAGTGTCGTGATTCGTGAATAGTGTCGTATACGTGAATAGTGCACAGTATATGTGAATAGTAACTCAGACACCAAAAGTTCCAAATTTGATAAAACTTCAGATCGATATTTCAAAGATAATGATATTGAAGAAATAATATCATTACGAAAAAAATAATATCCCTTACCTCGAAAGATCAAGACTTCTAAATTTGAAACAACGGATATAGGCTATAACTTGAACTTGCACCGTATATCAATACTCAAAATACTCACAAGAATAAGCTCGATAATATAGAGAGAGAAAACTTCAGTTTCTGGTGTGATTTTTAATTCTAACCTAAGCATCCTATTTATAGGAAAATGCTTAGAACACCAAAGTAGAAAATTTAATATAATATTATTATTTTTATTAACCATTCCTACGCACACCTTTGAATTCAGAATTCAGCAATTGCACACATGCAAAATGAGGCCCACACATTGAAAAAACGTTTTTGTGAATATAAATATTTAAAACTTCCAAAAATCAATTATTTCGGAACTTCGGAACTTCAATAATTCATAATAAATAGCCCTTTTATCAGAAAATTTGAATCTCGCGTCTTTTTATAGGAAATTCAATTCTCTACAACTTTGCGGAAGAAAGATTTTCCAAATTCCAAACATAAATTCGATGAAATCCACAAGCAGGCGATTTTACAAGTTATAATCAAATTTCGATCAAGAATTGTGTTTAATCAACCAACACACAAAATATATGTTAAACATTTAATGCCACAAAATACTCTTCCCCTCATATATACTCATATATCCCACATTCATTACAAAAATATTACTGTTAATATATTATTAAAATAATATATTTAAATAAATTATTTTATCGTAAAAAGATAAAATATTAATTTTCAACAATTGTCACATTAAAATTTTCTCCATCTATATCCACATAAAATCAATATTTTCTTCATTATATAAATCAATAATTAATTATTCACAAATAATATTACAGAATCACAAAGATCGGGCAACCGGTAGTTCAGGAAAGAGGGGCTTTCAATAAGAATTTCTCCATCTTGGTAGCAATTAGGTGACCAAACCTCTCCTTAGAGCGTAACTTTCTAGACATTGCCAATAATGTTATCTAATAATATTATTAGGATAATATGAATTATTGCTTGATAATGAAAATCGTGTGTAATGACAATTATTGAAACAACAAAGAATATAAAATATCAACGCAACAATTATTAAATCAATAAAATACTGAACAGTAATTACTGTAACCATTATTGAGTAGTGCCTTCTTACGTAAGAATCAATAATTGGTGCAATACCTGAGTGTTTCTCGTGTGTTTTAACCAATAGAGTATTTTAACAAGATAAACTGTGTAACAACTACGCCAAGTTATTTTTAAACAACTTATATTTGTCGTTTCTTCATCCAATCGATTTAGTTATGGGGCCCATTAAAGATCGTGAGCCGTCGTACGAATATTCCCTGAAGTTAGAAGAATATTCCACGACCAAACGAATATTTCAAACAACAATGAATATTTTATAACCACTTGCTTATTTTAAAATATTTGCGTATTTTACCCATAACTATCCACATTAATCAAATCAACCCTTACTATTTCAAAATAGAGAAAATTAAATTTCATTAATAATAAGTTGGGGTCTTACAGATGAACTCTATAAAAGAGATGCATGACTAGGTCTCCTCAGATGTATGGACCAGGACCAAGCTCAGAGACTCATGGACGAGGTCCATGGTGGAGTATGTGGCCCACACATGAGTGGCCCCTTGCTTGTTAAGAAGATCCTCAGAATAGGACATTACTGGCTTACCCTCAAAGCTGACTGTGATGATCACGTCAAGAGGTGTTATCAATGACAAATTAATGGAAATTCCATCCACGCCCCTCTGAGAGAGCTCTACAATATGAGTTCACCTTGGCCCTTCTCAATGTGGGGAATGGACGTGATCAAACCCATCGATCCCAAAGATAGTAATGGGCATCGCTTTATATTCACCATGATCGACTACTTCACCAAGTGGGTAGAAGTAGCCTCCTTCCTCAGGGTTACCAAAGAAGTCATCATTGTTTTCATCAGAAACAATGTCATTTGTCGATATGGACAACCAGAGGTAATTATATTAGACAATGCTAAGAACCTCAACAACAGAATGACGGAGGAGTTATGCAGTAAATTCCACATCAAACATCTTAACTCCGTCATCTACCGTCCAAAGATGAATGGTGATGTTGAAGCGGCTAACAAAAATATCAAGAAGATCATGGAAAAGATGTCCGCCAACCACAAAGAATGGCCTGACTTATTGCCTCTTACTCTGTTAGCCTACAGAACATCAATGCGCACTTCCACTGGGGCAACCCCCTACTCATAAACCTATGGGATGGAAGCAGTGCTCCCAATAGAAGTTGAAATGGAATCCCTCAGAGTGTTGATAGACGCTCAGCTAGATGAAGACCAATGGGTACAAGACATGTATCACCAATTGTCTCTAATAGACGAAAGGCGAACCGCGATATCTTCCATGGTCAGTTATATCAACAAAGGATCGCCAGATCCTACAACAGAAAAGCCCGGCTATGGCAGTTTAAGCAACATGACTTGGTTTTAAAGAAGATCCTTGACAACCATGATCAGTCCAAGGGAAAATTCACCCCTAACTAGGAAGGCCCATTTATTGTCAAGGAGGTATTGACATGAGGCGCTCTAGATTGCAGGAAATGGACGGCGATGAATTTCCACAACTCATCAACTCGGACACCGTCAAACGGTACTATGTCTGAAGTTACCATCAAGAAAACATCCTGGTGTTGGATCATCAGATCACCAGTCATTCCGGTTCTTTAACCCTTCATCACATATAACTCTTCGCCACACTTTGCCTCTCAGGGAAACATACTCTTCAAGCCAGCAGCCTAGTTTCACTATGTTCATAAAACTTCGGTTATCGCCCCAGGGATTGAACCTTTCATACTTGCAGTTTATCCTGAAGATGGGATTAAACTTTTTTTACGCTTGCAGTTTGTCCTGAAGATGGGATCAAACTTTTTCACACCTGCAGTTTGTCCCAATCATGGGATCAAACTTTCTTTTCCCTGCAATATTGCCTGCACATTGGATTCATACTTCTCTTTGGCTACGAATCATCCTGAGGGGCGAACTACGTCGACCTAATCTCCTCTTCAATAGGAGTACGTAGGCAACCATTTTACATGGCCCGGTCGCAATAAAACAAAAAACAACAAAAACATTTCTTACACCCTTCTCCTTACAAAAACAAAAATAACAAAAACATTCCTACACCATTTCTGCCACATACAGCGTTGAACCTCTTCAATAGGAGTACGTAGGCTGCCATTTATGGTTCAGTCTCACCCCATACCAAAACACCAACACTTGTCAGCAGTACTGGGATCATCCTTCAATCTATCACATTTCATCGGCTTCAGACTAAAGGGGTGGAATTACCTGAACTCCTCCTAAATAGGAGATTCAGTGATCATCTAAGCTGCGGTTGTTCCTCGAAGAGCAATACAAATCCATAAGAGATGGAATTAACTAGGCTCCTCCAAAATAGGAGTACTGGCGACCATCTGTGGTGCGGTCAATCTCAGAGAGGAAAGCCACATTCCTCTCCATATTTCTATATAGAAACCAGTCCGAAGACACCAAATATGGTAGGGATCCACATAGATCAACGATCCATTCTGAACTATCCAGTGACAACTCAATATCCATCCATCAAGGAGGAAGTCAGAACACATCACGATCGCAAGCCCTGAAGAAATAGGCAAAATATCAAGCAAGTATCCAGACATATCTAAAAGGGAAGTGATCAAAAATATATCTCCCTACTATATATATAATGTTGTTTGATATACGCAATGTAAACTGTACATCACAAAATGGCTAAGCTAGTCTGTGCAAAAAAATACTAGCTCATCTACAAATCAGTGTATATGTGAGCTATCAAGCCCAACATGGCATCCCTCTCAGCAGAAGGAGGTAACGTTGTGGTCCCCTGTACAAGGGTATCCACACGAGCTAACAGATCTATTGCCAACAGCATGGTGACTCTATGCTCATCAATATACGTTCTCATCTCTGTAATCATGCCAGTGGTAAGAGACCTCACTATAGTACCATCTACAACGGCTATATCTCAGGCAGATATGGCACTATCCCTCTCAACTATCACAGCATCTCTGGCTGATCTGGCCTCATCCCGCTCAACAACAGCGGCATCTCTATGAGCTAATGCTTCGTCTCTCTCTAACAGAGTTGCGTCTCTCCCATCAAGGGCTATCAACATCAAGGCTCTAGCCTGATCTCTCTCAAAGGTCATCAGATGAAGACTATGCTCAAAGTACTGTGTCGAATGCTGGATCACAACAGTGCTAGTACTGAGAATCTAAAGGAGATGATGGAAACCTAGTAAGTGGCTCCTCATCGATGTGGGAATCAATGTCCTCCATGGGATCTCCATCATCTGAATCACTACTCGACACTATGGATACTGCCGTAGCCGATGAAGTCTCTGTCTCCATCCACGCAGAATACTCTGGCGAACAGCCCATATGGCTAATAGAGAAAGCAGCTATCTCATGCTGATCCCAACATGCATACAGCCAGGATCGGTCCACTGTTGATTGATGGAGAGAAGCTAAACGCTGACCTAGCGCCCCCTCAAAAGGATAGAAGTCCTGAAACTGGTCAAACTGCGACATCACGGCCAGCGGGTGATAGGTAGTCATGCCCCTCAAGCCAGCCAGAGGGAGATAGTCCATGCCCGAAGCATGAGTAATGAAGATGTAGGGTGACCTAAGCCCTATGCACGACAGAATGCCAAATGAATCTCTGATATCCGCCAAGAACATCGACCAAGATATAGCGTCTATACACTCTGATGGCTGAAAGGAGTAAGACATAGCTATATCATGGGTGAAGCAATACCCATGTCGGCGGAAGGTCCCCATCGGTCTCAAGTGTGACATAAACCACACGTACAACATGACCGAACTGCCAGTAAATACCCCTGCAGGGTAACTACTTCAAAACGTGGCCGACCTTAGCGTCTCCGCACTAATTATCGGAATGATGGTAAGACCCTCCCTGAGAGCTCTCACTGCCATGATAACACCAATATCTAGCTCGCCCATATATCATGGCATGTACACATACGCCACTATGCACATCAAGAATGCATCCACTCTGGCAAAATGCCATTGATCCTCTGGTATGGTGAAATCCCCAGAATGACGAGTATAGTTGTCCAATGAGCCAAACCTGTCTATCAGGAAACATTGGGATAGTACATGACCAGATGTAATCTCATCCTCAACCACTCTACTACGCCAGAATCCGATAAGGGTTAATGAGCTCGCCACAAGATATCTTAAATGACCATATATATGAGCGCAAGGTTTGTCTAAGGGCAAAGCCATCAACCACTCATACTCCTCCAATGTAGGAGTCAGCTCCTAGGTACCAAACCGGAAGACCTGTCTCTCTGGTATCCAATGCTCCAGCATACCCTCCACAAAACCTACAGGAACTTGAAACATCAAAAGGGTCATGGAATGCTGTAGTAGCAGATCTATGGTCACCCTATCTGGAGGTGACATACTATCATACCACGACCTCAGATGGGAGGCTACTAAGTCTGGTAGGGTGTGATCTATGCGGCTGACTGTCGAAGAAGACATCTCTGTGGGCCGTATCATAAGACCATCCAGGGGTCAATGATGAATATCTCTGGACATACATACATATGCATAACATGATACATGCATTACAGATAATAGATGGCAATATGATATAGGGAATGAAAAACTGTACATATATTCATAAGTATATCATCATCTAATACATCATCTCTGTAAAGCTAAAAAATACAGGGAAATAGGGCACAGATGCCCTACTACTAACAGAGGCCTATCAAAAGAGATAATGAGAATACACATCAGAAGAAGACAATGGTGTCAATATCTACATCATCAATCCTGTCCAGCTGATGTAACTCCTCCTGAGTCATTGGATCTCTATCAACAGGGATGTCTGGCCTATACAAATGAGGATCTGCGCCGGCAAAACCAAATGGGCCATCTAAGGGGCCAACGTCTGAGCTGGAAGGATCAAACGAATCAGCCTTTTCCGGATCTCTGCCCAAATACCGAATAAAGAAATGTTCCCGGTCCAGTTACTGGGTCAAACTGTCAATCTGTGTCAAATGAGTTGGATCTTGAACAAAGGCTAGCCAATCCGTCATCATCACGGATCCTAGAACCATATCCCCCATAAACTGAGTGGTGTGGGTTTGGGTTCTAATAGTGCAACGGGACCACCAACGCTGGAACATCTCCTGAGTGCAGGGACCCTCTGACAGTGCAAAACCGTCAACCCCCAACAATGCGATATCAATGACGGGTGACTGCGATACAAGCCAATAACGTCTAGCAGGAGGCAAGATCGGCATACAGATCTCTCTTGTGGTGCTCCTGATAGCACGCTCTCCTAAATAGAGCTCCCATCCTCCATTAGTGAAGAGAAGAACCTTACGGGTGGAAATCACGTACTCGACGCCAGTCGGGTACCCATCCTCAAAACCCATGGCCAAGTGCTCCCCAGAATAGGGAATCCATGTGATGACATCATCTATCAACAACTCCAGTTATAGGTTACAATGAGTAAAACCCTCAGCTACAGGGACCTTCTCTAGTATGGAATGATGCCATCGCCGTCCTCGTGGATAGGTATATAAACCTAACACGCTCACAGGACGCAAGCATGGATGCCTCTCATAGGCCCAAAACTGCCAACACAAAGGCAAACATCTACGGTCAGTAAACACTCTTAACCTATATATGGGAAATTAAAAGAGAAATACTCAGCATCAGAAATGGGTAGAATCCTAACCAAGCCTCGGCCAAGCCTTGCGAACGCATACGCATGCCCCTGAGGAAATAGGCAAAGGTGTAGGAACCCTAATCATACTCTCCTATACGGTCCACATGTCGCGTGGCGCTGATCAAAGTGAATGACACCGTAGAAGAGTTATTTGCTATGAAGCAGCCCCTAATGATCATCAGGAACAATCGCCGAAGAATGCGATCCCTGACTTTGACATCATCTGGCATGGACTCGCTCAACAGCCCACTCATAACATCTACGTTCAAAGGACCTGTACGGACGGTCCTACCCTTGAGCGCCTCCGCTAGAACTCCTAGCAAGGATCTGACGGCAGTAAGGGTAATATCCACAATACAAGGCACTGGTGCCCCTCCAAACTGCATACCTGTGATAAACCGCCAATCCATCGGCGTCATCATCACCTCACAGTCCAGTAAATGGAGTGTCTGAGTCTGCTGAAACTAGCGCTCAGATAATGCCCTGAGGTAACCCCAGGGACAGCGACGGGAAAGGATGGAAAAGAATGCCCCAAATCCCCAGTCATGCATAATCGCTCTATAGTCAGGATGTAGAGCCTGGTACATGGAGTGAATGCTAAACCAATTCCCTCAAGGTTGTGTAAAGCTGGGAACCTACATGAAATCCAGATCAACATCAAAATCCTTTACTCCTCATCAATAGGAAAGATGGAAGATCAAGATCTAACATCATACCTTGTTGGCATGCAAATACATCGAGGGATGTTAACTCAAATCACCCAGGAGCTTTGGGTTTGCCACCTGAATACTCGGGAGATCCCTACAGGGAACATGTGTAGCAGGAGTGGGGTACGCAGCCGGAACATCCTCCTCCTCGTCCTCGACGTCTGGCACATCAACCTGGATTGGACGTATCACCGCCTCCACTAACCGATGAGGCTGTCTAACAAAATGGGGTCTTTAGAAGCCCTCCTCCGTACACCAGAAGTGTTCCTGCGGGAACTACTCGGCTGATCCGGATCCATAATATTTGGACAAATGTCTCCAAATCACCTTAGAAAGGGTGTGGTAATTTCTAACCTGTAGCTTTCTTTTCAAAATGAATTTTATGACTACATGCATGCATGCATTACTTTAACAAACATCTACAATAGAGTTAAAAATGCATGACTATTCAATGCCTACATTTTGGAAAATTTTGCCATAGTCCCCTCTATAAATAGGACTATCCACATGCACATAGGCATGACTAGGTGGCCATTCAATAGCGCACCTGCCCACAATCATATACATACTATATGCATTAAAAATGCCACCATCCCAGTTGAACTTGACTTTACCACCAGACAAAATCGGGCTATGTGACTGTCTTTTCTGCAACTGAAACACACCTTGGAAGGCTGTGAACATTTTGTACTTATGTGCCCCTCCTCTCCACATCGGTAACATCTAACTAGTAGTCGTTCTCCTCCCCTAAAATATGTTGTTGGTGTTGGTGCTGCTGTCGACGTCTTCCCCTCATTGTTGAATCTTCTTTTCTTGAAATTTCCACTTGACTCACCTCTCCTGTTATCTTGGCCATGATTACCATCGAAGTGGTTACCATTTCTGGCACGTTGATTATCACTACTTCGATGATTGTTGCCACTGGTATGACTATTATCGTGTTGTCGGTTGCTGTCATTTGGTTGAGCTGACTCATAATCCTGCTCCAATAACTGAGCCCTATTCACTACGTCTAAATACAAGCAAAGTTTATGAGAGATAAAATGTTAAAGAAATTCAGGTTTCAAACCTCTTAGAAACATTCGCGTCATCCGCTCCTCATTGTCTACCAAATGAGATGCAAACCGGGATAACTCCACAAACTTTGCTTTATATTACGATACAATCATATTGTTCTGCTCTAGTTTGATAAATTCTACCTCCTTCATGTGACAAATACTTTCTGAAAAGTACTTGTCGTTGAATAATTCTTGGAACCTCTCCCAAGACATCTTAAGTGCGGACGGATGGGTACGTTTTACAGATTCCCACCAGTAATCTGCCTATCCGTGCAATATGAAGGTGGCGAAGGGAACCTTCTGCTCTTCAGTGCATCCCAAGACATCAAATATCTTGGTAATCTGCTTAATCCATGTCACTGCCTTAAGTGGCTCAGGCTTTCCCAAAAACTCCAGCAGTCCCAATTCCTTAAATTGCTTGGCAGTGACAAGCCGTGAGTTACCATTGTTTCCACCTACATTTTGAAAAGGAGTTTCTCTCATTTGGTTTTGCATGAATTGTTGAATGCTCCTAAACATCCCATCATTCATCATTTTGTTGGAGTTGTTGTTTACATGAGGATTATTGCCTTCCTGATGCACATTATCCTGGTTGTTGATTGCCAGTGTCTTAACGGTCTCATGTGCTCCATTGCTCATCTCAAAATTTTTAGATGTCATTCTCAAATACTACCACAAAATAAGGGTTAATTAAATAAATTGGCATGCCACATAATATCCCTATATTCTGACCGACCAAACAAATAAGCTTAGGTAGGACACACTAGCGAAGGATTTATTCGTCTCTCCCCTCCTAGTTCTAATCCCATATCTCCACCTGAGATCATATCCCTAGGCTCTGATACCAACTATGATGCCCCCAAAATAGGTACACACAACCCATTCTAAGTCACCAAATACATAGTACAGAAACAAAATACAAACTTCATTAATATAATTGCTGTGCAAAATACGACAACATATGTACTGTGAGTTTTAATACAAATATTGTCTTGTAGACAATATCAAAACTCAAATAAAGTCCTCATTACAACTATTGATACACTATTTTACAAAATAGCGAGGACTGCTATAATAACTGTCTTGAACCATCACTCCACACCCTGACTAGTAACAGCTATATTCTCGCCTCCTGAGAAAAAAAATGGAACAAAAAGGAAAAGGATGAGCTCAACTAGCCCAGAAAAGAAAATTATAACTAAGATAATGCAGAATTAATTATCTTTAGTCCTCAACAGGGAAAAATCTGATATAATACAATAAATAACAAGTTTTAGATCAACAACTGCAGCAGAAACAACAATCCATTAGAAGAGTCAAGTAGAGCATGGTGTATACTATCTTCTATGATTTAATAGTCCATCATCAATATTTTATCCATGTAACACCAATAAATAAATATTTCACATCAACGAAATTTCCATGCACTACGGGCTAAGGATATCCGTTTAAATCACCAGTGATCATGATCATGCCAAACACCTGTCCATCTTTGCACTACGGGCCAAAGATATTCATCAATCAACAACTCATCTTTGCACTACGGGCCATAGATAACTTTCAACAAAATTTAAGTCTAAGAATTATGATAATGATAATAAGAACGAATCAAGTGAGACCATAACATGGATTCAATTTCAAGAATAAGGGTCACAACAAATAACTTGGAAAAAGAAAAACAAATTTGTGAACAGTACTTGTGAATAGTACCGTATGTATGAACAGTACCTATGAATAGTACCCAGACATGAAAAGTTTCAAATTTAATAAGAAAGTGTAGACCAATATTCCAGTGAAATGATATTAGATAAAGCGAAATTTCTAATCATTTTAGGAATTATAGAAGCAATACTTACCATAGTAAGTTTAAATTTAGGAATACGAGATGAAATAATATAGCTCATGTAATATGAAGTATGAAAGAAAATGATATCCCTTACGAATATGAAAGGAAATAACATCATTTACGAGTATTGAAAGAAA
The DNA here is from genome assembly GCA_020205615.1 of Panax quinquefolius. Taxonomy (NCBI): domain Eukaryota; kingdom Viridiplantae; phylum Streptophyta; class Magnoliopsida; order Apiales; family Araliaceae; genus Panax; species Panax quinquefolius. Next base: position 80,883,500 of record CM035157.1, on the reverse strand, counting down.
ATAACCTCCTTTACGAAAAAAAATAATATCATTTACCTTAGTAGAAACTGGATTTGACTGGAATATCGGATATTATTATAAAAAAGTCTTGCACAAAAAGCTACACTCAAAGTATCCTTACACTCATAAGAAATACGCACAAAATTATAGAGAGAGAATTTTTTGATTCTGGTGTGAGTTTCATTGTTTAACTAAACAACCTATTTATAGAAAAGTGGTAGCACACCACTTCATACAAATTTTGCCTACGGAGGAATTTTGTAGCCTACTTATTTTGAAAACTAAGGTTTTCAAAACCAAGCTTCTCATTTTCACCATTTTTCACATGTTTTACTATTTAAACAATTATAATTTATAAAATTATACTATTATAATATATCTTAATAAATATTTTTCAGAGAAGATAATTTTGGTTCCACAAAAAAATTAATATGCCAAACTTTCAACAATTATCTCATGCTGAAATTTCTCCATTTATATCAAATTAAACAAATATTTACTTGTCATATTTATCAACAATTTTTATTTATTCATCAATTATCTACAACTCTTCAATCTTTCAATAATTATTCCTAATTAATATTATAGATTCACAATACTAATAACGAGATCATTCCCAGGAAAGAGGGGGCTTTTCGATAAGGATTTCTCCTTACTAGCGCGCAATTAAATAACCTAACCCCTTACCTCAACAAAACTTTCTAAACATTATCAATAATGCTATCCAATAATATTAATTCAATAATATGAGTTACTGTGTCGTGACAATTATTGTGACGCCCCCAAAATAGGTACACACAACCCATTCTGAGTTGCCAAATACATGGTACATAAACCAAATACAAACTTCATTAATATAACTGTCATGCAAAATACGACAACACATGTACTGTGAGTTATAATACAAATATTGTCTTGTAGACAATATCCAAACTCAAATAAAGTCCTCATTACAATTATTGATACACTATTTTACAAAATAGTGAGGACTACTATAATAACTGTCTTGAACCATCACTCCACACCCCGACTAGTCCTAGCTATATTCTCGCCTCCTGAGAAAAAAAATGGAACAAAAAAGAAAATGATGAGCTCAACTAGCCTGCTAAAGAATATTATGACTAAGATAATGCATAATAAATTATCCTTAGTCCTCGACAGGGAAAAATCTGATCGAATACAATAGACAACAAGTTTTAGATCAACAACTGCAGCAGAAACAATAATCCATTAGAAGAGTCAAGTAGAGCATCATGTCTACTATCTTCTATGATTTAAAAGTCCATCATCAATATTTTATCCCTGTAATACCAATCAATAAATATTTCACATCAACGAATTATCCATGCACTACGGACCAAGGATATCCATTTGTATCACCAATGGTCATGATCATGCTAAAACACCGTCCATCTTGCACACCACAGACAATGATGTCAATCAACAACTCATCTTTGCACTACGGGCCAAATATATTCATCAACCAACAGTTCATCTTTGGACTACGGCTGAAAGATAATTTTCAACATAATTTAAGTCTGAGAATTATGATAATGATAATAAGAACGAATCAAGTGAGACCATAACATGGATTCAATTTCAAGAATAAGGGTCACAACAGATAACTTGGGAAAAAAAATTTCGTGAACAATATTCGTGAATAGTACCGTATGTATGAACAGTACCGTATGAACAGTACTCAGACATGAAAAGTTTTAAATTTAATAAGAAATTTCAGACAACTATTCCAGTGAAATGATATTAGATGAAGCAAAATTTCTAATTAATTCAGAAATTATAGAAGCAATACTTACCATAGTAAGTTTAAATTTAGGAATACAAGATGAAATAATATCGCTTACGTAATATGGAGTATGAAAGAAAATGATATCCCTTACGAATATAGAAGGAAATGATATCATTTACGAGTATTGAAAGAAAATAACCTCCTTTACGAAAAAAAATAATATCATTTACCTTAGTAGAAACTGGATTTGACTGGAATATCGAATATCATTATGAGAAAATATTGCACAAAAAGATAAACTTAAAGTATCCTTATACTCCCAAGAAATACGTTCGATATTATAGAGAGGAAATTTTCTAATTCTGGTGTAAGTTTCATTGTTTAACTAAGCAGCCTATTTATAGGAAAGTGGAAGCACACCACTTATGACAAAATTTATATGCACATGATTTCTGGAAAATAATGCAACACACACCTTTTGAAAATGAGAATTAAAATTCAAAGTGATGACTCCCTCATTTATTTCAAATGTTTTACTATTTAAAGAATTATAATTTATAAAATTATACTATTATAATATATTATAATAATATATCTTAATAAATATATTATCAGAGAAGATAATTATGGTTCAACTGAAAAATTAATATGCTAAACTTTCAACAATTACCTAATGCTGAAATTCCTCCATTTATATCAAATTAAACAAATATTTACTTATCATATTTATCAACAATTTTTATTTATTCATCAATTATTTACAACTCTTCAATCTTTCAATAATTATTCCTAATTAATATTATAGATTCACAATACTGATAACGAGATCGTTTCCAGGAAAGATGGGGCTTTCCGATAAGGATTTCTCCTTATTAGCTCGCAATTAAATAACCTAACCCCTTACCTCGACAAAACTTTCTAGACATTATCAATAATGTTATCCAATAATATTAATTCAATAATATGAGTTACTATGTCGTGACAATTATTGTGACGCCCCCAAAATAGGTACACACAACCCATTCTAAGTCGCCAAATACATGGTACAGAAACCAAATACAAACTTCATTACTATAACTATCGTGCAAAATATGACAACATGTACTGTGAGTTTTAATACAAATATTGTGTTGTAGACAATATCCTGTGACAACCCGAATTTTTATAAGTTATTAAAATAAGAATTTAATAATTAAAATTCTTATTATGAGATATTTTGAGTTTGAGTATGTATATATATCTTTATATATATTTTGAAATATGTGATGCAGTGCTAAGAGAAATATATATTCATATATTGGGAAAGTGAGGTTTAATAGTTGATTTAACTATTGAAGGAATTAAATGAATTTTGTAATTAATCTTAAATATTTATTGAACTGAATAAATATTTTAAATAATTTATTTATTGAGAAAAATAAATAATATGAAATTGCGGTATAATAATTTAGTTACGTGTGTGTATGATAATTACGTTAAAGCAAATGTAAATTTTATTCTTTGAAGATTTAATTTAATGAATTAATTAAATTAAATGAGTTGTTTAATATTAAAGAAAATAAGTAAATTAAATAAAGCGATGTTTAAGTCTAATTTATTAATTAAATTAGATATATGATTATTTATTAATCATCGGAAGAATTATAATAAAAATTATAATTATTATAATTATCATTGTAAGTTATGTAAATTGATTTGTGTGTAGCAAATAAAAACTATATAATATAATATTATTAAAATAATCTAGTATGGGAGAAATTGTGTGTAATCAAACGCAAATTTTATGGCTTTTGGTTTATATAGAATGACACCTTTTTTATTTTCTTACTTTGACGACGTTGGGGAGGAGAGGGAGTCAGTTATATGTTACGCGTTCTTTTTCCTAAGGCTAGAACTGAGCTTGGTGAGGACGAGAGGAAATACAGAGGTTTTGAGAGAGAGAGAGAGAGAAAGAGTTTTCTGTGATTTTGTCAAGAGGAAAGAGAGTTCACCATCTCTTGCTAAGCCTACAACTAGGGTTTGAAGGTATACTTTACTTCTAATGTTTACAGTTTGAATTCTTATGATCATCTTCTGTAAATTGCTTATCACATGGGAATTATACATGTATGTATGTGGTTTATATTCTGTTAATCATCATTTGTGAGTATTATTTGATGATTAGGTTACAAGAAATTGGTTTGTAGGAAGAAATTGAAATAACAGTGATTATGTATGAAAATTGCTTAAGAAAGTACAAAATTTTATGTCTAATATGTGTTATAATTTGTAAATTGATGTTTGATTATGTTAGTATGTGAAGAAACGAAAACAACGAAAGTTGAATGAATCGAAATGGTTAAGAAACGAATTCGTAGTAAACATGAGCTTTAAATTCATATTTGGGTTCGTTAATGTTTATATTAATTGTTGGGTATTTGGTATGTTGTAGTTTTATGAGTTATAAACCCATAGAATTGAAAAAGAACTCATTTGGATGAGTATAACTCATGTTATGATGACTAGAAAGGAGTTTATAGGCCTAATTTGGCTTTCTGTAGTGTTCGGGATCAAAATTCGCGAGTTAGCAGAATGGACCCCCGCCCCGACGGGCCCCCTTAGTGTAAAAACCCCCGCCCCGGCGTGGGGTAGTCTCCCTAGCCAATTTTGGGAAAAAAAATCTGACAGAACATGCTTTACTAAAATAGCCATAACTTTTTCATACGAACTCCGATTGAGGTGATTCAAGATGATCCGGAATGAGGACGAATAGAACTACAACTTTTGTTCTTTAAGTGTTTTAATTTGAGATCTTTAGGAAGGGTCAGAATAGTCATATTTGTGACTATTACGTATTCGGAGGGCGTCAAATGAGCACATACGCAAGTATAGTGCTCTCGACGATGGAATATGTTATTCTAAGTGATGTAACATGAAAATGCATGATATTATACATGCCATATAAAATTTCCTTGCTCATAATAAAAAGCATTGGCATGACTTAGTATGTGTTTTGAAAAGAAACTTAAAGATTTTTAAAAAAAAACAAACCTTGTGGAAACTTATGTTCTATAAGTTCTGAACTTAGTAGTTTATATACATGATTGAGTTCAAATATAAATGAGCATGAGATGATGTTTATAGTGTCTTGTTCATGATAAAACTTGTTAGACCTTGTGTTGAAAAGTTTTGAAGAGAAACTTGATATAATAGAACTAAGGTGTATAAATGTTACATGAGGTAGGTTTTGAACTTGAGAAGACGTTATCATGACTTAGTTACTTATGATAAGAGTTTTTCAAAGTTATCTTATATATGTTATACTACATCATTAATGATAAAATGATTTCGAAGACAAACTCCATTATCTTTTGTAAACTAAGTATTAAAACATGAATGATATGTGCACTCAACTAGTCAAGTATGACATAAGTTATTAAGCATATTTTAAAAGTATGAACTATGCTATGTCCATGTAAATGAGATAGATACATGTGAGCATGCTATTAGAGGCTTATTAGTATAAATATATGGTTTAAAAGCTTATAACATCAAATCTTGTTAAAGAAAGTTGTTAAGCCTTATTGATTGAAATAAATCATTATGGAGCTAAGTAATGTGAATGTGAACTTGAAAATAGATCACAACCTATTTGATGTCAAGTACGGATGGTTAAGGTACTTATACATGCCTAGCTATTCTAAGAGTGTGATGAGAAAGTGAAATGAAGGTTTTACAAACCTAGTTAGGAAACAATGTAACGTTACTATTATATTAAGAATGTATGAAATATATGACTAATGGATGTGAATCCATGATTATATAACTGTGTAGGAATACACGAAGTGCAGATAAGCGTTAAGCAGTTAAGTCGTAGTTCATAAACTACGAATCAGTTAAGTCTTTCAGTTCTTATTTACTATGTGAACTTGATGATTAACTGTTTTAAATCTTTATTGCAAAGAGCATGATGTATTATATATATGTTAAAATTATGAAATGTTAAAGTCAATTTATGACTATGTTGATTGATTAAAGCACGCTGATTGAGTAAGGACTCAATCTTTATAGTTGTTATATGAACTGTAGCAAGTATGTTATATGTTGAGCATGTTATTATGTTCTATGTGATGCATGAAAACTGTTAGATTTTGCTAGGCTGTCGAGCTCAACCTTGCAAATAACCGCTTTTGCAAATTCAAGATTCAAGGTAAAGTTATGTGTTATTTGAAAGACATGAATCAGATGTGATACTTGAAGATTTATACACTTTGGTTGTGTTATTATTATTTGAACCATGTTTAAGGTTCTGAATAATGTATTAATGTTAAATTGTAATAATATTTTGCGATGTAAACTATTATAGTATTAAAATGATTCTGAGATATTTAGATGTAAAGGTTGAAGGTTTTGGGAACGAGGATAGTTTGTAATAGAAAATTTTAATTATTCCGCAGATTTCAATGGTTGTATTATCGTTTAATGATGTAAAATTAGAGGTTGAATGTATTATTAACGACCGAAGTCGAGAATTAAATTATATGAATTTTGGGGTTGTTACATATCCAAACTTAAATAAATTCCTCATTATAATTATTGATACACTATTTTACAAAATAGTGAGGACTATTATAATAACTGTCTTGAACCATCAATCCACACCCCGACTAGTCCCAGCTATATTCTCGCCTCCTAAGAAGAAAAATGGAACAAAAAGGAAAAGGATTAGCTCAACTAGCCCACTAAAGAATATTATGACTAAGATAATGCATAATAAATTATCCTTAGTCCTTGACAGGGAAAAATCTGATCGAATACAATAGACAACAAGTTTTAGATCAACAACTGCAGCGGAAACAACAATCCATTAGAAGAGTTAAGTAGAGCATGATGTCTACTATCTTCTATGATTTAAAAGTCCATCATCAATATTTTATCCCTGTAATACCAATCAATAAATATTTCACATCAACAAATTATCCGTGCACTACGGACCAAGGATATCCATTTGTATCACCAATGGTCATGATCATGCCAAACACATGTCCATCTTTGCACTACGGGCCAATGATGTCAATCAACAACTCATCTTTGCACTACGGGCCAAATATATTCATCAACCAACAGTTCATCTTTGGACTACGGCTGAAAGATAATTTTCAACATAATTTAAGTCTGAGAATTATGATAATGATAATAAGAACGAATCAAGTGAGACCATAACATGGATTCAATTTCAAGAATAAGGGTCACAACAGATAACTTGGAAAATGAAAAAAAAAATTCGTGAACAGTACTCGTGAATAGTACCGTATGTACGAACAATACCGTATGAACAGTGCCCATGAACAGTACTCTGACATGAAAAGTTTTAAATTTAATAAGAAATTTCAGACAAATATTCCAGTGAAATGATATTAGATGAAGCAAAATTTCTAATTATTTTAGGAATTATAGAAGCAATACTTACCATAGTAAGTTTAAATTTAGGAATACAGGATGAAATAATACCGCTTACGTAATATGGAGTATGAAAGAAAATGATATCCTTTACGAATATGGAAGGACATAATATCATTTACGAGTATTGAAAGAAAATAACCTCCGTTACGAAAAAAAGTAATATCATTTACCTTAGTAGAAACTGGATTTAACTGGAATATCAGATATTATTATGAGAAAATCTTGCAAAAAAAGCTAAACTCAAAGTATCCTTATATTCCCAAGAAATACACTTGATATTATAGGGAGGGAATTTTCTGATTCTGGTGCAAGTTTCATTGTTTAACTAAGCAACCTATTTATAGGAAAGTGGTAGCACACCACTTCTGACAAAATTTATACGCACATAATTTCTTGAAAATAATGCAACACACCCCTTTTGAAAATGAGAATTCAAATTCAAAGTGATGACTCCCTCATTTATTTCACATGTTTTACTATTTAAACAATTATAATTTATAAAATTATACAATTATAATATATTATAATAATATATCTTAATAAATATTTTATCAGAGAAGATAATTATGGTTCCAAAGAAAAATTAATATGCCAAACTATCAACAATTACCTCATGCTGAAATTCCTCCATTTATATCAAATTAAACAAATATTTACTTATCATATTTATCAACAATTTTTATTTATTCATCAATTATCTACAAATCTTCAATCTTTCAATAATTATTTCTAATTAATATTATAGATTCACAATACTAATAACGAGATCGTTCCTAGGAAAGAGGGGGCTTTCCGATAAGGATTTCTCCTTACTAGCGCGCAATTAAATAACCTAACCCCTTACCTCGACAGAACTTTCTAGACATTATCAATAATGTTATCCAATAATATTAATTCAATAATATGAGTTACTATGTCGTGACAATTATTGTGACGTCCCCAAAATAGGTACACACAACCCATTCTGAGTCACCAAATACATGGTACAGAAACCAAATACAAACTTCATTAATATAATTGTCGTGCAAAATACGATAACTCATGTACTGTGAGTTTTAATACAAATATTATCTTGTAGACAATATTCAAACTCAAATAAAGTCCTCATTACAATTATTGATACACTATTTTACAAAATAGCGAGGACTACTATAATAACTATCTTGAACCATCACTCCACACCCCGACTAGTCCCAGCTATATTCTCGCCTCCTGAGAAGAAAAATGGAACAAAAAGGAAAAGGATGAGCTCAACAATCCCACTAAAGAATATTATAACTAAGATAATGCATAATAAATTATCCTTAGTCCCCGATAGGGAAAAATCTGATCGAATACAATAAATAACAAGTTTTAGATCAACAACTGCAGCGAAAACAACAATCCATTAGAAGAGTCAAGTAGAGCATGATGTCTACTATCTTCTATGATTTAAAAGTCCATCATCAATATTTGAACTCTGTAACACTAATCAATAAATATTTCACATCAACGAATTATCCATGCACTACGGGTCAAGGATATCAATTTGTATTACCAGTGGTCATGATAATGCCAAACACATGTCCATCTTTGCACTACGGGCCAATGATATCAATCAACAACTCATCTTTTCACTACGGCCCAAAGATATTCATCAATAAATAGTTCATCTTTGCACTACGGGCCAAAGATAATTTTCAACATAATTTAAGTTTGAGAATTATGATAATTATAATTAGAACGATTCAAGGGAGACCCTAACATGGATTCAATTTCAAGAATAAGGGTTACAACAGATAACTTGGAAAAGAAAAAAAAAATTGTGAACAGTACTTGTGAATAGTACTGTATGAATCGTACCGTATGTATAAATAGTACCGTATAAACAGTGCCCATGAACAGTACTCAGACATGTAATGTTTTAAATTTAATAAGCAATTTTAGACAAATATTCCAATGAAATGATATTAGATGATGCGAAATTTCTAATAATTTCAGGAATTATAGAAACAATACTTACCATAGTAAGTTTAAATTTAGGAATACGAGATGACATAATATCGCTTAAGTAATATGGAGTATGAAAGAAAATGATATCCCTTACGAATATGGAAGGAAATAATATCATTTACGAGTATTGAAAGAAAATAACCTCCTTTACGAAAAAAAAATAATATCATTTACCTTAGTAGAAACTGGATTTGACTGGAATATCAGATATTATTCTGAGAAAATCTTGCACAAAAAACTACTCAAAGTATCAATATACTCCCAAGAAATACGCTCGATATTATAGAGAAGGAATTTTCTAATTCTGGTGTAAGTTTCATTATTTAACTAAGCAACCTATTTATAGGAAAGTGGTAGCACACCACTTCTGACGAAATTTATAAGCACATGATTTCTTGAAAATAATGCAACACACACCTTTTGAAAATGACAATTAAAATTCAAAGTGACGACTCCCTCATTTATTTCACATGTTTTACTATTTAAACAATTATAATTTATAAAATTATACTATTATAATAATATATCTTAATAAATATTTTATTAGAGAAGATAGTTATGGTTCCACAGAAAAATTAATATGCCAAACTTTCAACAATTACCTCATGCTGAAATTCCTCCATTTATATCAAATTAAACAAATATTTACTTATCATATTTATCATCAATTTTTATTTATTCATCAATTATCTACAACTCTTCAATTTTTCAATAATTATTCCTAATTAATATTATAGATTCACAATATTGATAACGAGATCGTTCCCAGGAAAGAGGGTGCTTTCCGATAAGAATTTCTCCTTACTAGCGCACAATTAAATAACCTAACTCCTTACCTCGACAAAACTTTCTAGACATTATCAATAATGCTATCCAATAATATTAATTCAATAATATGAGTTACTGTGTCGTGACAATTATTGTGACGCCCCCAAAATAGGTACACACAACCCATTCTGAGTCACCAAATACATGGTACAGAAACCAAATACAAACTTCATTAATATAACTGTCGTGCAAAATACGACAACACATGTACTATGAGTTTTAATATAAATATTGTCTTGTAGACAATATCCAAACTCAAATAAAGTCCTCATTACAATTATTGATACACTATTTTAAAAAATAGTGAGGACTACTATAATAACTGTCTTGAACCATCACTCCACACCTCGACTAGTCCCAACTATATTCTCGCCTCCTGAGAAGAAAAATGGAACAAAAAGGAAAATGATGAGCTCAACTAGCCCACTAAAGAATATTATAACTAAGATAATGCATAATAAATTATCCTTTATCCTCGACAGGGAAAAATCTGATTGAATACAATAGACAACAAGTTTTAGATCAACAACTGCAGCGGAAACAACAATCCATTAGAAGAGTCAAGTAGAGCATGATGTCTACTATCTTCTATGATTTAAAAGTCCATCATCAATATTTTATCCCTGTAACACCAATCAATAAATATTTCCATTTGTATCACCAGTGGTCATGATCATGCCAAACACCTGTCCATCTTTGCATCACGGGCCGATTATATCAATCAACAACTCATCTTTGCACTACAGGACAAAGATATTCATCAATCAACAGTTCATCTTTGGACTACGGGCCAAAGATAATTTTCAACATAATTTAATTTTGAGAATTATGATAAGGTTAATAAGAACGAATCAAGTGAGACCATAACATGGATTCAATTTCAAGAATAAGGGTCACAACATATTACTTGGAAAAAGAAAAAAAAAATTGTGAACAGTACTCGTGAATAGTACCGTATGAATAGTATCGTATGTATAAACAGTACCGTATAAATAGTGCCCATAAACAATACTCAAACATGTAATGTTTTAAATTTAATAAGCAATTTTAGAAAAAATATTCCAGTGAAATGATATTAGATGACGCAAAATTTCTAAACATTTCAGGAATTATAGAAACAATACTTACCATAGTAAGTTTAAATTTAGGAATATGAGATGAAATAATATCGCTAACGTAATACGGAGTATGAAAGAAAATGATATCCCTGACGAATATGGAAGGAAATAATATCATTTACGAGTATTGAAAGAAAATAACCTCATTTAATAAAAAAAAATTATCATTTACCTTAGTAGAAACTGGATTTGACTGGAATATCGGATATTATTATGAGAAAATCTTGCACAAAAAGCTAAACTCAAAGTATACTTATACTCCCAAGAAATACGCTCGATATTATAGAGAGGGAATTTTCTGATTCTGGTGTAAGTTTCATTGTTTAACTAAGCAGCCTATTTATAGGAAAGTGGTAGCAATCACTTCTGACTAAATTTATACGCACATGATTTCTTGAAAATAATGCAACACACACCTTTTGAAAATGAGAATTAAAATTCAAAGTGATGACTCCCTCATTTATTTCACATGTTTTACTATTTAAACAATTATAGTTTATAAAATTATACTATTATAATATATTATAATAATATATCTTAATAAATATTTTCTCAAAGAAGATAATTAAGTTTCCACAGAAAAATTAATATGACAAACTTTCAACAATTTACCACATGCTGAAATTCCTCCATTTATATCAAATTAAACAAATATTTACTTATCATATTTATCAACAATTTTTATTTATTCATCAATTATCTATAACTCTTCAATCTCTCAATAATTATTCCTAATTAATATTATAGATTCACAATACTGATAACGAGATCGTTCACAGGAAAGAGGGGGCTTTCCGATAAGGATTTCTCCTTACTAGTGCGCAATTAAATAACCTAACCCCTTACCTCGGCAGAACTTTTTAGACTTTATCAATAATGCTATCCAATAATATTAATTCAATAATATGAGTTACTGTGTCGTGATAATTATTCTGACACCTCCAAAATAGGTACACACAACCCATTCTGAGTCGCCAAATACATGGTACAGAAACCAAATACAAACTTCATTAATATAACTATCGTGAAAAATATGACACCACATGTACTGTGAGTTTTAATACAAATATTATCCTGTAGGCAATATCCAAACTCAAATAAAGTTATCATTACAATTATTGATACACTATTTTACAAAATAGTGAGGACTACTATAATAACTGTCTTGAACTATCACTCCACACCCCGACTAGTCCCAGCTATAATCTCGCCTCCTGAGAAGAAAAAAGGAAAAATATGAACTTAACTAGCCCACTAAAGAATATTATGAGTAAGATAATGCATAATAAATTATCCTTAGTCCTGAACAGGGAAATATCTAATCGAATACAATAGACAACAAGTTTTAGATCAACAACTGCAACGGAAACAACAATCCATTAGAAGAGTCAAGTAAAGCATGCTGTCTACTATCTTCTATGATTTAAAAGTCCATCATCAATATTTTATCCCTGTAACACCAATTAATGAATATTTTACATCAACGAATTATCCATGCACTACGGGCCAAGGATAGCCATTTGTATCACCAATGGTCATGATCATGACAAACACCTGTCCATCTTTGCACTACGGGCCAATGATATCAATCAACAACTCATCTTTGCACTACGGGCCAAAGATATTCATCAATCAACAGTTCATCTTTGAACTATGGGCCAAAGATAATTTTCAACATAATTGAAGTTTGAGAATTATGATAATGATAATAAGAACAAATCAAGTGAGACCATAACATGTATTCAATATCAAGAATAAGGGTTACAACAGATAACTTGGAAAAAGAAAAAAAATCATGAACAATACTCATGAATAGTACCGTATGTATGAACAGTACCGTATGAACAGTTCCCATAAACAGTACTCAGACATGAAAAGTTTTAAATTTAATAAGAAATTTCAGACAAATATTCCAGTGAAATGATATTAGATGAAGCTAAATTTCTAATTATTTCAAGAATTATAGAAGCAATACTTACCATAGTTAGTTTAAATTTAGGAATACAAGATGAAATAATATCGCTTATGTAAGACCCCAAATTTTATGAAATAAAAGTATTCAATTTTCTTATAATTATTATCTTATTTCGTAAATGGTTAAATTGATAAAAGGTTAAAGTTAAGGGTGATATATGAAAATTTTACAAAGTATGCAAGTTGTTGTAAAATATTCGATTGGTCGGGGAATATTCATTTTAACAGGGAATATTCGTACGATGACACTATCATTGGTGGACCCCACAATAGAAGTATTGTCGTAGTAAGAAAATGACATAATTATCTTTTTATAAAAATAACGGTAAAAGTGTTACTATTAAAACTGTTGAACTACCCGGTTGTAAAAGTACAGTAATACGCATGGTTGCATAGTAGCACACGATATTGATTATTGATATTTAAGTAAGAAGTCACTCAGTTATACTCAATTATTGCTACAGCAATTGCTGCATCATATCTCTCATATTAGTGATTCAATTATTGTCACAACATCATCTATATAATATGTTATATTATTAAATCAATAATTGAGATGAAAAAGTTATTAATATTATTATTTGCAATATTGACAATTTCTAGAAGTTCTATCAAGGAGAGGTTAGATAATCTAATTGAGCGCCAATAGGGAGAAATCCTTATTGGAAAGCCTCCTCTTTCCTGGGAACAATCTGGTTGTTAAATATTGTGAGTTATAATATTAATGATGAATAAGTTTGTGTTGATTAAAGATGAAATTGATAGTTCCATTGTATGGGAATTATTAGTGTTAGTGGAAATCGACATTTATTTCGATAATAATTGATGTCCGAAGGTTATATTGACCAATCAGGTAATTCACCGGATAAATGAGTAATTAATTGATATTAATTCATATGCTTATAACTATGTGTTCACATGTGTGTACTATTGATTCACATGATTTACTATTAGGGGAGTTGGTGCAAGATTGATATTACTTGCATGATTAAATTAAAAATGGAGGTATAGATGAAGCTACTATACTATAATTAGTTTTTTCACATGATTATACTATTGAGTCACATGAATGAACTATTAATTCACATGATTTACTACTAGGGGAGGTGGTGCAAGTTTGATAATACTTGCAGGACTAAATTAAAAATGAAGAAAAAGAGGAAGGTATTATACTGTAATATTTTGAGCCCCAAAATGTGCAATTATTGAAAATATATTTTCCTATAAATAGAAGCCATTCCTCCTTCATTTCTCACCAATTCACTAAGTCTCACAAGAACAATTATTATAGAGAAATTATAGAGAGAAAGAAGAAGAGAAGTCTACTACCTCACTATTCCAGTATCCAGTTTTCTTCAAAGGTAAGGGGTATTATTTCTTTTGTATTCATGAGGAGAGTTATTTTCTTTCAATACTCGTAAGGGTTGTTATTCTATTCTTTATTATTCTATTAGAATAACCTATCTACGCGGACCACAACATGCATGGTGAATTCTTCTGTTATTCTATTGGAATAGCCTATCTACGGTGACTACCGCATGCATGGTGAATTCTTCTATTATTCCATTCTTTATTATTCCATTGGAATAACCTGTCTACGTGGATTACCGCATGCATGATGAATTCTTTTGTTATTTCATTCTTTATTATTCTGTTGGAATAACCTGTCTACGCGGATTACCGCATGCATGGTGAATAACCCTTCGTATTCATTCCTTATTAAATTGTAGAAATGATCTATCTACGTGGATTACCGCATGGCAGGTGAAAATCAATTTGCAATTTCATATATTCTATTATAATCAGTTGGCTAAAGTTTTTGCTTCTATATTCCATGAAATTAGTAGAATATCCTTGATATTTGCTCTTCATCCAGTATCTTTTCATGGAAATATTCTTCTGAGCATTCTTAAATTTTACTCCACAAAGCAGTATCTTGTTGACAATTTGAACGTTATTGAATTCTGGATAAATTAAATTATAAATCTTTAAAATTTATCCTTGAACTTGTTTTATTGAATTATTATGTCATTGTCATCATTCTTATGCTTATATTGTGATGAAAGTCATCTTTGGCTTACGTGCATAGATGGACTTGGTATGATTATGACCAGGGATTATTCGGTATAATCATGATCGTAATGTAACGAATGATGTGGTAAAAGTCCTCATTGGCCTATAGTTCATTGATGGATAGTTGTTGGTATGATTATGACCAGGGATTATTCAGTATAATCATGATCATTGATGATTACATGAATATCCTTGGTCGTGGTGCAGGGATGATTCGATTTTATTTATTAAGTTGAGTCTCAATGATAAAGTTGATGAAAATCTTTTTAAATCATAGAAGATAGTAGATTTTATTCTCTACTTGACTCTTCTAATGGATTGCTTATTCCGCTCCAGTTGTTGATCTAAAACTTGTTGTCTATTGTATTCTATAAGTTGTTATACTGTTGAAGGCTAAGGATAATTTATTCCGCATTATCTTAGTCATAATATTTCTTACTGGACTAGTTGAGCTCACCCTTTGCTTTCATTGTTCTCTTAAGGAAATGAGAATATAGCTGGGACTAGTCGGGGAACGGAGTGACGGTCCAGATAATAGCATTAGTAGTCCTCACTATTCTGTTAAATAGTGTGACAATAAATGTAATGAGGACTCCATTGAGTGTGGATATTGTCTAGATGACAATATTGTTATTAAAACTCTTAGATTATGTTTTATCGTATTTTGCACGATTGTTGTATAATTAAGTTGTATTTGAATTTTATACCATGTATTTGGCGACTCAAGATGGGTGATGTATATCTATTTTGGGTGCATCACATCTTACGTAATATGGATTATGAAAGAAAATGATATCCCTTACGAATATGGAAGGAAATAATATCATTTACGAGTATTGAAAGAAAATAACCTCCTTTACAAAAAAAATAATATCATTTACCTTAGTAGAAACTAGATTTGACTGGAATATCGAATATCATTATGAGAAAATATTGCACAAAAAGATAAACTCAAAGTATCCTTATACTCCCAAGAAATACGTTCGATATTATAGAGAGGAAATTTTCTAATTCTGGTGTAAGTTTCATTGTTTAACTAAGCAGCCTATTTATAAGAAAGTGGTAGCACACCACTTCTGACAAAATTTATACGCACATGATTTCCTGAAAATAATGCAACACACACCTTTTGAAAATGAGAATTAAAATTCAAAGTGATGACTCCCTCATTTATTTCACATGTTTTACTATTTAAACAATTATAATTTATAAAATTATACTATTATAATATATTATAATAGTATGTCTTAAAAAAATATTTTATCAGAGAAGATAATTATGGTTCCACAGAAAAATTAATATGCCAAACTTTCAACAATTACCTCATGCTGAAATTCTTCCATTTATATCAAATTAAACAAATATTTATATATTATATTTATCAACAATTTTTATTTATTCATCAATTATCTACAACTCTTCAATCTTTCAATAATTATTCCTAATTAATATTATAGATTCACAATACTGATAACGAGATCATTCCCAGGAAAGAGGGGCTTTCTGATAAGGATTTCTCCTTACTAGCGCGCAATTAAATAACCTAACGCCTTACCTCGACAGAACTTTCTAGACATTATCAATAATGCTATCCAATAATATTAATTCAATAATATGAGTTACTATGTCGTTACAATTATTGTGACGCCCCCAAAATAGGTACACGCAACCCATTCCGAGTCGGCAAAAACATGGTATAGAAACCAAATACAAATTTAATTAATATAACTGTCGTGTAAAATACGACAACACATGTACTGTCAGTTTTAATACAAATATTGTCTTGTAGACAATATCCAAACTCAAATAAAGTCCTCATTACAATTATTGATACACTATTTTACAAAATAGTGAGGACTACTATAATAACTGTCTTGAACCATCACTCCACACCCCGACTAGTCCCAGCTATATTCTCGCCTCCTGAGAAGAAAAATGGAACAAAAAGGAAAAGGATGAGCTCAACTAGCCCACTAAAGAATATTATAACTAAGATAATGCATAATAAATTATCCTTAGTCCTCGACAGGGAAAAATATGATCGAATACAATAGACAACAAGTTTTAGATCAACAACTGCAGCAGAAACAACAATCCATTAGAAGAGTCAAGTAGAGCATGATGTCTACTATATTCTATGATTTAAAAGTCCATCATTAATATTTTATCCCTGTAACACCAATCAATAAATATTTCACATCAACGAATTATCTATGCACTACGGGCCAAGGATATACATTTGTATCACCAGTGGTCATGATCATGCCAAACACCTGTCCATCTTTGCACTACGGGCCAATGATTGTTAGGTTTGTAATATTCATGAACGCAATCAAATTGCACAAAGTAAGCGAAAACGTGGAAAATTAGAGTTTTAAAATTTTACAAACCATATACCCGGATCATCCTTTATGCATAATTATTAATTAAACAACAAGATAAAGAATAAGAATCATACCTTTGAAGATTCGAGTTTCCTCAAGTACAAGTTCACCTCCAAATCCTTTCGCGTTCAACTTGAATCCACTGGGTTTGGTTCCTTCTTTTGATCAATGTTAGACACCCAAGTGTTTGGCCTCTAGAGGTGATCCACAAAGGAAGAAGAAAGATTCAAGAAGATGAGTGTTTGGCAAAACCCTAGTTTTTCTAACTCTCATAGAAAAAGAGCGTACTCTCCAATAATTGGAATCACGTATATTTTGATATCTGATATAAGACTCCTCTTATAAAGATATCAGTTAATCCTTCTAATCCAATTAGAAAATAGGGTATTATTTAATTAATTAAATTCCTTTAATTAATTAAGCTCCCTAATCTTATTAGGGATAATTAATTAAACTCTTTTAATTAATTTAACCTCCTAATCTTATTACGATTATATGAGAGTACTTTTATTAATTAATTACCAAACTCCTTTACTTAATTAAATAATAATAATAATAGTAATAATAATAATAAAACTCCTCTTATTAATTTATATTTAATATTTCCAAAATATTAAATAATAATATTAAGCTATTTAATTTATTCTATCACCATAGATTAAATTAAATATACTTAACTTATTATTACGATTATGTCATTAACTTCTTAAGTAATTATTCTTCCTTTTATGATGTGACCATTTAGGTTCTCCATATATAAACCGGTATTGAATAAATCGATTAGAACAATTCTAATCTTAATTAAATAAATAAATTAAACTATTAATTTATTTAAACAAATAATATTTATTCTACAATAGGGATAAGCCTTCCTAGCGATTAACGACTTTCCAGATAATATAGATTTCAACATTAATCATAAAAGAACCTTTGAGTAAATAGTTACCGTACAATTCAATCCTTCCACCATACAATGTCCCAATTAAATATAAGATATGGAATTACTGTCAAGTCTTATTTTATTTAATTATATGTATTTCGATCCTTAAATGCACAACACCAAATAATGTAAATTAGAAACTCCTTTCTAATTTCATTCTGCCTTGGCCAAAGACTACTGGATTGTCATTTATCGAATCACATAGGACATTTCTCTTCTTTTTCTAAAAGTGGTAGATTCTTTATTGATCATACATTATCCCCATATACAACTTATTATACCCAAGCATACCCTTTGATATACCCTAAGGGTCTTAAGGAATAAGTTAAAGTATAACCCATCATACACAAGATACTATGATGATCTCAAGTCCAAGGATCACTTGTACTACTATCACTACAGGAATTCCTATTGACAAGCAAGTAAAAATCCATTAGGTATTCCTTAGCGACTCACGTTCAGTGAACTTATTCTCTAATAAGCACCTACATATTTGCCTTAGTATCTCCACACAAATGATCATGAGATCAATCATCCTCATCCAATGAGCAAGCAATGTATGTACCAATCTATCCGGATTCACTAATCCCCAATTTAGGAATCCAACGATTGGGAACTATTTTAGTTTTAAGCTTTCTAAGAATTTAGGTCTCATTAGAATGATCATCATCATTATTCTAAAAGCATTGCTTAAAACTATGGGCTTATCACATATTATAAAACAGCATCATGTAGATAATTAAAAGCCTTTAATAAATTAATACTTTTTATTAATAAATGAATAAGATTGTTACAAAGTATATGCTTTATCATCAAACATGATTGGCTTATGTGCATACTACTTTCAATCTCCCACTTACACTAAAGTCAATCGCCATGGTATCTCATACCCTTCTTCTTTAAGTGACGATTATCCTGCTGTTGAATAAACTTTAGTTAATGGATATGTAATGTTGTTCTTGAGAGTTCACTATCTCTATAGTGATTTCCCATCTTTCAATGATTCCTATAATCAAATAAAAGTGCCACAACACATGTTTAGATCCAATATGAGACTTAGGAACTATTCCTAGGTCTGTAATGAACTTTTCATCCAAACAATCAACTTGCAGCTTCATTTATAGCTATATACTTTGTATTTATCACTAAACCATCAACTCTTTATTGTTTGGAACCTTTCCAATTCACTGCACCACCGTTCAAGGTAACGTTTAACCTTAAAGTGGATTTTTTGTCGTCTTGGTCTGTCTGAAAAACTTGAGTCTGTTAAGCCCTCTAGTTTTAATTTAGACCCACCATGAATATGATTACATCCTTAGTGCCGGTTAGGTACTTTAAGATATTTTTCACTGACTCGTAGTGAACTTCTCCAGAATATGACTGATCAACATCAGGTCTCGTACATTTCATTGTATACATGATAGTTACTCATGTGATCTCTCTTTTATGAGTCTATGGGGACTATTAAGAGAGATACATTCCATGACTCATCAACATGAGACATCTATTGGAGTTTGCCATACTAAACGACTTTAGCATCAAATGAATATACATTCCTTGGGTTAAGTCGAGCATCCTTTTAAATTTATCTATATAGATTTGTATCCCCAATTACTGTGACGCCCCCAAATCTAGGTCCCTTCGAACCTCGAATCTAGTCTGCCACGATACTACTATCGTCAAACTATTCTATCTTTTATTCACAACTTAATGAATACAACCTTGCTTATTACAATTTAGAATATAAATTCTTTCCATCTCCAGGATCTTTGTAATGACCCCAAACTTTTATATGTTTCTAATCTTGGTCATTTATTATTCTTGTTTTACATCACATTCGATGTTATAAAAATATGCTGAATAATTTAAACTTTTTCAATCTCCTTTGAAAAATCTTTTATTGATTTCTTAAATTGAATCAATTACAAATCCCTGAATCCAATTATGCTATGATTCATTCTATTCTATTACTGTATAAATTTTTACATCTCGATTTGAATTTCTCTATGTACCGCCTAGTACAACTTTATAACTTAACATGTATTACATTCGTAAACTACTACCATGCACATCTACTAGAACCTAAACATGGTTCAAGAGCATCTAGTTAAATAAAAATCAATCTCCTTCGATACAATTGAACTTTAGCAATCAAATAGCACGTAACCTTTATCGTGTATCCTTAACATGCAAAAGTAGTTATTTTCAAGGGTGAGCTCGACAGCCCAGCAATTCTAATAGTTTTCATGCTGCACATAGCATATAATAACATATTCAGTTCATGTATTAATAATCAATTAATATTTACTACGCATGTTACTTCTCACATAACAGGCATATAGGTTTCATTCACAAGCATATCATTAAAGATCAACTTTCACATTTCATACATATCTCATATGAATTTCATATATATCAACATTTGCATAGCATAATATAGCTCAACAAATAGTTATAGAATTCATATATCAAATAGGAACTGAAAGACTTGTCTGATTCGTAGTTTATCAACTACGACTTAACTGCTTAAAGCTTATCTGCATTGCGTGTATTCCTACACAGTTATATAATCATGGATTCATATTCATCGGTCATACATTTCATACATTCTTAATATAAGAACAAATATTGTTTCCTAACTTGTTTTCATTTTTACTTGAACTTATAACCATGAGACTAGCTCATTCTACTATCATATTTATCTAAAAAATCTTGTTTCATATCTTGTAGTCTTTAAAGACAACATATAACCATAACTTAAGACCATGCAGTTAATAAACTGCTCTTGGTCACTCTGCAGAATGGCGCGGTCGCACTGCATTTAAGCTTGGGAGTGGCGCGGCCGCGCTACTCCCATGCAGAACCAGACTTAGGCTTTTCATTGCTCAGTTTAGTCCTAACCTACTATGCAATCTGATATATACTATAAACATACATCAAGTAGGTTGTGATCTATTTTCAAGTTCATATTCAAAGTACTTAGCTCCATAATGATTTATTTCAATCAATAAGTCTTAACAATTCTCGTTGATAAGATTCGATATTATAAGTGTTTAAACCATATATTGGTACTAATAAGCCTCTAATAGCATGCTTCACATGTATATATCTTATTTACATAGACATAACATAGTTCATTATTTGAAAACATATTTTAAACTACACTTGAAAGGTCCAATTCATGCTTAGCTAGACGATGAACATATTCATCATGTCTAGAGGCATAAGGCATTCAAGTTCGCTTTCAAAAGTCATTCTAGGCCAAGTTAAAGCAACTAGGTGCAACTCTAAATCTCATTTCATAGCTAACTAAGCCATGTATGTATGTTATTACATTTAGAACTCTAAGTCCACAAATTACTTTGAGTTCGTTCTCAAAGTTTCAAGTTTCCTTTAGAAATCATTTTCAACTAAGCTATTGTAAGTTGATAATAAGTAACGTAACTTTAAATCACTTCTCATGCTTAGGTATACTCATAACTCATCAATATGTATGTGTTAAAGTATCATAACTTCAAAGACTCAAGGTTCGTCAATATTCATTTTTCAAAACTCCAAGTTTCTTTTCAAAACACATACTAAGTCATGCTAAAGAATTCCATTATTAGTAAAGAATTCTTAGCTAGATGACATGTCTATTATCATGCATATTTATGTTTTATCACTTAGAACAACATATTTCATCGTCGGGAGCACTATACTTGCGTATGTGCTCGTTTGACGCCCTCCGACCGCCTTTTATTACATAATAGTCACAAAGATTACTATTTTGACCCTTCCTAATGACCTCAAATTGAAACACTTAAAGAATAAAAGTTGTAGGTTTATTCGTCCTCGTTCCGGATCATCTTGAATCACATCAATCGGAGTTCGTATAAAAACGTTATGGTTGTTTTACCAAAATAAGTCATAGCAGTGACAATTAGCACACATGGGGCGCGACCGCACCCCTTTTCCTCACCATTACCGCACGCCCGCGCCAATGCCTAGACCAATTGCGCTGGCGTGGCGTAACGGTGGCACGCTACGCACATGAGGCTTCACACAGATAACAGTTTTGGTCATAACTTTCTCATTTTAAGTCCGAATTAGTTGGTTTTCGATTTGTTGGACTTGTTAAACTCTTAGCTGCCCATCTACAGAGTAATTATAACACTTCAAACACATTAACTAACCCAAAGATTAATCCAAAACTCATATTCATACTAAATTTTCATGTTTTGAAAAGTTTAGCGAATTCATTCACTACGAATTCGTTTCTCAACCAAATTGGTTCGTTTTATTTTCGTTGTTTTCGTTTCTAACTATATTAAAAGTATCTAGCAACAACTCATGGATTACAACAATCCTTAGCCATCAATTTTTGGACTTAAAAGTGACTATTTCTTACATTTCTAAGAATTCAAAACTTGAAATGAAGAACATGTATTATAATCACCCAATCATCATGCTCAACACATTACATTGATACATAATACACATGTAAACTATGTTAACCCCATAGCACTAAATTTTCAACCCACTTAACAGAGAATTTTGGAGAATTATTAGAATTTATCAAACTTTGGAATTTAGAACATCTATGATAGTAAGGTTACCTCTTGAAGCTTTAATTAGTAACTATAACTCCTCAATTCTCCAATTGCTCCTTAATTCTACCACACTCACTCTCCAATTCTACTAACTTTTAATAGCAAAACTCAGACATTTCAACAAACGGGAATGAAGAGGAGGAGTCTCTATTTATAGAGGAAATCATTGTCCATACAATGATTTTGCCCAAAGATTTAAACTAAGAGGAAGAAGAAGAAGCCAATGGGCAATAAACGATTGTTTACCTGCTCCTTCCTCTCCATTCTTCACTTCATCATCACCCTATCTAGCCTTTTGATTTCACTGAGTTTTGAGCATAGAGAAATAGACTAGGCCAATGGCTTAGTTGTGAGACCCCAAATTTTATGAATAAAGATTTAAATTTCTCGAAATATTTTTTTAAATATTATGGTGTGGATTTGATATAATGTTATAGTTGTGGGTAATATTTATAAATTTTACAAAGTACGCAAGTTGTTATATAATATTCGATTAGTCGGGGAATATTCGTTTTAATAGAAAATATTCATACAACGGCACAATTATTGGTGGACCCCATAACGGAATTATTGTCAGATTGAGAAAATGACAAAATATTTTATAAAAATAACGGCATAAGTTTTACCGTTAATTGTTGAAACACCCGGTGTTAAAAAAATACGAATATCTGGCGTGGTTGCATAGTAGCACACGGTATTGATTATTGATGCTTACGTGAGAAGTCACTCAGTTTTGTTCAATTATTTCTACAGTAATTGCTGCATAATATCTCACGTTATTTGATTCAATTATTGTCAATATTTTATATATTATTAAATCAATAATTGAGACGACAAAGTTATTAATATTATTATTTGCAATATTAACGATGTCTAGAAGTTCTGTCAAGGAGAAGTTTGGTCACCTAATTGTGCGCCAATAGGGAGAAATCCTTATTGGAAAGCCCCCTCTTTCCTGGGAACGACCTGATTGTTAAATATTGCGAATTATAATAATGATGATATATGTTGTTAAAAATATTGAGGTGATTTTTATGAAGTTTTGCTTATTTTATGGACCCCTATTTACCTATTTTTCAAAATAATCGGTAGAAATTTCTTAAAACGTGGGTCCACATGCGGGGGGCCACATGTGGGGACCACGAAAGAACAATAGGGGGAATTTGGGAAGTCACGGAAGTTTATATATCTATATATATTATATAAATTTTGTTTTATTATTATTATAAATGTAATAAAATAGAAAACTTTTTATATAAAACAGAATACTTTTTATAAAGTTTTATTTTATTTGATTATAAATAGAATATATTATATTTTATTATGCATAGTGTTTGCATAGTACCTGCATAGTATTTGTATAGCAAAATCTTTTTATATAAAATAGAATACTTTTTATAAAGTTTTGTTTTATTTGATTATAAATAGAATATATTATATTTTATTATGCATAGTGTTTGCATAGTGCCTGCATAGCGTTTGCATAGTAAAATCTTTTTATATAAAACAGGATACTTTTATAAAGTTATTTGGTTTATTAGATTTTAAATAATATATATATATATATATAGTTTATAAATTTTGTTTTATTATATAATTATAAATAGAATATATTATATTTTATTGCATAGTATCCTTTTCATTCTCCTATAAATAGGATGCTTAGTTAGAATTGAAAAACACACCAGAAATTCAGAGAATTCTTCTTCTATAATCTTGAGCGTATTTCTTTAAAGTTTAAGAAAGCTTTGAGCATAGAAAATAGTGCAAGTTTTCTTCAAGTATATCCCCGCCCTACCCGTCGAAATACTCTTCTTTTTAAGGTAAGGGGTATTATTCTTTCATATTCATGAAGAGAGTTATTTTCTTTCAATACTCGTACGGGTTGTTATTCCATTCTTTATTATTATGTTGGAATAACTTGTCTACATCAAATACCGCATACATGGTGAAATTTTACTGTTATTCCATTCTTTATTATTATGTTGGAATAACCTGTCTGTGCGGTCTATCGCATGCTTGGTGAATTCTGTTGTTATTCCATTCTTTATTATTCTGTTGGAACATCCTGTATGTGCAGATTACACATGACCTGGTTCCATTCTTTATTATTCTGTTGGAACATCATGTATGTGCGGATTACGCATAACCTGGTTCCATTCTTTATTATTCTGTTGGAATATCCTGTCTGTGCGGATTACGCATGACCTGGTTCCATTCTTTGTTACTCTATTGGAATAACCTGTCTATGTGGATTACCGCATGCATGGTGAATGATCCTTTGTATTCATTCCTTTTTAACTTGTGGAAATGATCTGTCTAAGTGGATTACCGCATGGCGAGCAAAAATTCATTTACAGTTTCATATATTCTATTATACTCAGCTGGTTAAAGTTTTGGCTTTTATACTTCATGAAATTAGTAGAATATCCTGGATATTTGCGCTTCATCCAGTATCTTTTCATGGAAATATTCTTCTAAGCATTCTTGAATTTTTACTCCACAAAGCAGTATCATGTTGACAATTTGGACGTTATTGGTTCCTGGATAAATTAATTTATAAATCTTTAAAATTCTTGAACTAGTTTTATTGAATTATTATGTCATTGTCATCATCCTCATGTTTATATTATGTTGAAAGTCATCTGTGGCCTGTAGTGCGTAGATGGACTTGGTATGATTATGACCAGGATTATTCGGTATAATCATGACCGTAATGTTATAAATGATGTGGTAAAAGTCCTCATTGACCCGTAGTGAATTGATGGACAGTTCTTGACATGATCATGACCATTGATGAAAACACGAATATCCTTGGCCCGTAGTGCATGGATAATTTATAGTTGTGATACTAATGAATATCCTTGGCCGTAGTTCAGGGATGATGTGGATTATTTAATGAGCCGAGTCTCAGCGATAAAAGTGATGAAAAACCATTAAAATCATAGAAGATAGTAGATTTTATTCTCTGCTTGACTCTTCTAATGGATTGCTTGTTCCGCTGCAGTTAAACTTGATGTTTGTTATATTGTATCAGTTTAACACTGTTGAAGGCTAACGATAATTTATTCTGCATTATCTTAGTCATAATATTTCTTACTGGGCTAGTTGAGCTCACCCTTTTGCTTTCATTATTCTCTTCAGGGAATGAGAATGTAGCAGGGACTAGTCGGGGAACGGAGTGACGGTCCAAATGATAGCATTAGTAGTCCTCACTATTCTATGAAATAGTGTGATACTAAATGTATTGAGGACTTATTTTGAGTTTGAATACTGTCTAGAAGACAATATTTGTATTAAAACTCATAACTCATGTTGTATATTTAAGATTGTATTTGTATTCTATACCATGTATTTGGCGACTCAAAATAGGTTATGTATACCTATTTTGGGGGGGTCTGATTAGTATCAAAGCCATAGAAAAGAGGCCCGAGTGTAAGACCTCAACTTATTATTAATGAAATTTAATTTTCTCTATTTATTATTTTGAAATAGTAAGGGTTGATGTGATTAATGTGGATAGTTAGGGGTAAAATACGCAAATATTTCAAAATAAGCAAAGTGGTTATAAAATATTCATTGTTGTCGGGAATATTCGTTTAGTCGTGGAATATTAAATCTGTCGGAGAATATTAAATGCGACGCAGTACTTGACCATGTATGGGCCCCATAACTAGGAAAGCGATTGGATGAAGAAAGCGACAAATATAAGTTGTTTAAAAATAACGACGTAGTTGTTATTATTATCTTGTTAAAATACTCGGTGGTTAAAACACACGGTAGCTACACGGTATTGCACCAATTATTGATTCTTACGTAAGAAGGCACTACTCAATAATGGTTACGATGTAATTCTTATTCGATTATTTTATTGAGTTAATAATTGCTGCGTTGATATTTTATATTCTTTGTTGTTTCAATAATTGTCATTACACGGTATTTTTATTATCGAAGCAATAATTCATATTATCTCGAATAATATTATTAGATAACATTATTGGCAATGTCTAGAAAGTTACATCTAAGGAAAGGTTTGGTCACCTAATCGCGCGCCAAGAAGAAGAAATTCTTATTGGAAAGCCCCCTTTCCCGAAGCTGCACGGTTGTCAATATTGTGATTCGTAATATTATTTGTGAATAATTAATTATTGATTCATATGATGAGAAAAATATTGATTTTATGTGGATATAGATGGAGAAAAATTTTATTGTGACAATTGTTGAAAATTGAAATTTTATCTTTTTACGATAAAATAATTATTTAAATATATTATTATATTTTAATAATATAATAATGGTGATATTTTTACAACGAATGTGGGATATATGAGTATACGAGGAGGAGTATTTTTGTTGCAATAAATGTTTAAAACATGTTAAACATGTCGGTGGACCCCATTTATTCGATCGAAATTTGATTATAACTGTAAAATCGTCTGTTTGTGGATTTGGCCAATTTCTATTTGGAATTTGGAAAAACTTTCTTACGTAAAGTTGTAGAGAATTGAATTTCCTATAAAAACTCGTGAGATTCGAATTTTCTGATGAAAGGGCTATTTATTATGAATTATTGAAGTTCGAAATTCTTAATAATTGATTTTTGGAGTTTAAAATTTTTTTTGTAAGAAAAACGTTTTTGTTGTAATTGAGTGGCTCACATGTGTTATAAATGATCTGAAATCAGATTTCTAAGGTGGGCTTGAATATTTTTAAGAAATATTATTATTTTATTAAATTTTACTGCTTTGGTGTTCTAAAGATTTTCTATAAATAGGTGCTTAGGTTAGAATTGAAAATCACACCGTAAGCTCAAGTTTTCTCTCTATATTATCGGCGTATTCTTGTGAGTATTTTGAGTATACTTTGAGTATTGTTAGGCGGTGCAAGTTCCCTCAAAGACTATACCCGGTATTCCAAATTAGAAGTACTAATCTTTTGAGGTAAGGATGTTATTTTCTTCTCAAATGATATTATTTCTTCAATATCATTATCTTTGAAATATTGGTTGGAACTTTTATCAAATTTGGAACTTTTTCATGTCGGGGTTACTATTCATGAGTTACTATTCACGAGTTACTATTCACAGTACTATTCATGAAGCGTGAAGATGTTTTTGTGGAATTTCTATCTTTTGGTGTCTGAGTTACTATTCACATATACTAAGACTATTCACGATATCTGCACTATTCATAGAAAAATAAAATTTCTTCTTTTTTGTCCAAAATATCTATTACGGATACTAGCTTTGATTGTATCCATGTTTTGATCATTCTTGAATTTTACACCACTATGATCATTTTGAGGTATTTTGAACATGGATAAAACAAAGTACTGAATCCTTAATCCTTAATCCTTGTCATTTTGTTTCCTTTGGATTCGTTTCTTTAAAAATATTTTCATCATCCTCGGTCTTAAATGATGATATTATTGAATATCTTTGGCTGAGAAGTGCAAAGATGAATGATTTGAAGAATATCTTTGGTAGTAGTGCAAAGATGAAGCAGTGTTTAGATGAACATGATTAATCGATGAATATCTTTGGCTCTGTAGTGCAAAGATGAATATTTGATTCGGATGTATATTGATTGATGTTACGGGGATAAAAGATAGATGATGAACTTTTAAATTCATACATAGAAGATAGTAGTTTGCATTCTCTACTTAACTCTTCTAATGAATTATTATTTCAGCTGCGAATATTGATTTAAAATTTGTTGTCTATTGTATTCTATTAGATTTTTCCTGTTGAAGAGTAACTTGGTAATTTGTTGTATATTATCTTAGTCATAATATTCTTTCTTGAGCTAGTTGAGCTCACCCTTTTCCTTTTGTTCCATTTTTCTCGGGAGGCGAGAATATAAGCGAAATGCAGCCTGGGGGTATGGAATGAAGGTTCTAGAGAGAGTCGTTTAGTAGTCCTCACCATTTTTGTAAAATAATGTATCAATAAATGTGATGGGGATTTATTTGAGTATAGATATTGTCTAGAAGATAATATTTGTATTTAAACTCATGCTTTTTCTTGTTGTAATAATAAAGTTGTAGTTGTTTACATACCATGTATTGACAACTCGAATGGGTGATGTATACCTATTTTGGGGCGCCGCGGTTGGTATCGAGCTTAGGATATGATCTCTGGCGGAGATCGGGAATAGAACTAGGAGGGAGAGACGAGTAAATCCTTCGCTAGTGTGTCCTACCTAAGCTTATTTGTTAGTTGGTCAAGATATAAGGATATTATGTGATATATTGATTTCCTTAATTAACCCTTGTTTTATCACAAGATTTGAGAATGTCAATCGAGAATATTAACAATGGAAATGAGACCGTGGAGACGCAGCATACTCACCAACGAGGAGAACGCGTACAGCAGTGGCAATGTTCCTCCCGTGAACAACACCATCGAAAGCGAGATGATGAAGCGAGGGATGTTTAAAAGTTTTTTGCAGTTCATGCAAAATCGACGACGAGGATACTCGTGTTCAAAATCTGAGGAGGAAATGATAGCAATTCACGGGTTGTCACAACCAAAGATTCAAAGAGTTGGGACCACCGAATTTAAGGGAAAGCCGGATCGATCATGGCGAAAACATGGGTCAAGAAAATTACCAAGATATTCGATGTCTTGGGATGCACGGAGGAACAGAATGTTCCATTCGCCACCTTTATGTTCCGTGGCGAAGGTGATCATCTGGTGAGATTCGTGAAGCGTACCCATCCAACCGCTTTTCGGCATGTCTTGGGATACGTTTGAAGCTATTTAATGACAAATACTTTCACGAAAGTGTTCGTCGTATGAAGGAAGTGGAGTTCATCGATTAGAACAAAAAAACAACATGGCGGTGTCTCGATGACGAGGCAAAGTTTGCAGAGTTATCGAGTTTGCACCTCATTTGGTGGAGAATGAGGAACGTATGACGCAGATGTTTCTGAGAGGTTTGAAACCCGGCATACGACAATATCTTATTTCTCATAAATTTTCTCTCTATTTAGATGTTGTTAACAGGGCTCAATTGTTAGAGCGAGATAACAGTATATTCAACCAAGGACCATAACCGAGGATCGTACCGGAGATAGCGAACAATGCGAGAATAATGATAACCGGCGGAGAAAGAAAAGCAGACGGACAAAAATGGTAACCACTTTGGTGGTAATCATGGCCATGAAAATAGAAGAAGCGAGTGAGGAGATTTTAAAAGAGGAGATTTAACAACGACCATGTGAAGACGACAAGTCTTTTAAATAACCGGTTCTAAGGGAGGAAACGACCATCGGTCCATATATGCTACAAATGCGGAAAAGAGGACATATCACCAAAGCGCCCACAACAGATTCAAGGTATGCTATAATTATGGAAAGGAAGGACATATCACTCGAGATTAGTACGGTGGCGAAACCTAGTTCAGTGGGGACGGTGACTCAAAAGATCGTCCCGGAAAAGTCAAAGTCAAGCGATTAGGGAAGAGCGTTTGTTGTATTTGGTTAAAATGCGAGAAACCCAAACGAGGTGATCACGGGTAAGCTATTTATAAATTCTTGTGAAGTTTATACCTTACTTGATACCAGTGCTACCCATTCATTTATCTCTCCTACATGTGCTCAACGTTTAAACTTGACTCCGGAGAAATTAGACTTTGACCTATCTGTGGAAACTCCGTTAGGAGAAACTTTCATCACATCCACTTTGTTTATAAATCTTGTTTGATTCAAGTTGGCACCATCACCTTACACCGTTGACCTTATCTCTTTAAAGATACTTGCTTTTGATGTGATTTTAGGGATTGATTGGTTAACTACTCATCATGCCAAAATTGATTGTTTTTCGTAAAGTTGTTAGTTTTCATATTCTAACCAACTTTGTTATGTAATTCAAGCAACTAAACCATTATAATCAATCACTATCATATCTAATCATAAAGCTATTCGTTTATTGAAAAACGGATGTCAAGCTTTCTTAGCCCATGTTATGGATTTGAATAAAGACACGTCAAATTTGAATAATATTCCTGTTGTTATTGACTTTCGACGACGTATTTCTGAAGAACTTCCGGTCTACCCCGAGCGTGAAGTTGAATTCTTTATTGATCTTGAACTGGTACAAAGCCCATTTCTAAAACCCCATATCGAATGGCTCCTATTGAACTCGGGAGTTAAAGGTCCAACTACGTGAATTGTTGGACATCGGTTTCATTCGTCCTAGTACATCTCCTTGGGGTGCTCTGTTTTATTAAGTAAAGAAGAAAGCGGGAGTATGCGATTTTGTATTGACTATCGGGGAATTGAACCATGTCACCATCAAGAATAGGTATCCTCTACCTCGTATTGATGACTTGTTTGACCGATTGCAAGGGCACAATTCTTTTCAAAAATCGATCTTCGATTACGGATATCATCGGTGAAGATTAGAGGCGAGGATATTCCAAAGGCGCCTTTAGAACCCCAGTACGGACATTATGAATTCTTAGTCATGTCTTTCGGATTGACTAATGCTCCTGCGGCTTTCATGGATATGATGAACCGAGTATTCAAGGAATATTTGGATCAGTTCGTTGTTGTCTTTATTGATGACATCCTTATATATTCCAAAAGTCATGAAGATCATGAGCACCATTTGAAGCTGGTACTCCAAAGGCTTCGTGAAAACAAACTATATGCCAAATTGAAGAAATGCGAGTTCTGGCTTGAGGAAGTAGCATTCCTTGGGCACGTGGTGTCAAAACATGGAGTATCTGTTGATCCGTGAAGATTGAAGCAATACAAAGTTGGGAGCAACCAAGTCGGTGGATCAAGTACGTAGCTTTTGGGCTTATTTGGTTATTATCGGAGATTCGTGGAAGGTTTTCTCGAATCGCTACTCCATTAACTCGGCTAACTCGGAAGGATACAAAATTCGTTTGGAGCGAAGAATGCGAGAAAAGTTTTCAAGAGCTTAAGAGGAGACTTATTTTAAGACTGTTCTAACAATACCATCTGGTTCGGATGGATTTGTTATCTCAAATGATGCTTGAGGAAAAGGGTTAGGATGTGTTCTCATGCAGCGTGGGAAAGTCATAGCCTATGCCTCATGACAACTTAAAGAGTATGAGAGGAATTATCCTACTCATGATCTAGAGTTGGCGGCGATCGTTTTCAGCGCTAAAGATATGGAGGCACTATCTATATGGGGAGAAAGTGGAGATATATTCGGACCATAAAAGCCTTAAATATTTCTTCACTCAAAAAGAACTCAACATGCGGCAATGACGTTGGCTCGAACTATTGAAAGACTACGACCACACTATTCAATACCATCCACAAAAAGCGAGCGTAGTGGTGACACATTGAGTAGAAGATCATATGCGGAACGAAAAGTGCGATGATGTCAAGTATACGATAGAGCCAACTTTAATAGAAAAAGTTAAGGTTGCTCAAGCCACCCAATCTTGAGGTGATCGCGTATGAAGAAGAAAGTACAAGAAGGAGCTATATTAGGGCGAGAATTGATGAAGAAGGAATACTTGAGTCCACTCTAGACTTTGTGTTCCTAACGACTACGATTTGAAGTACAAGATTATAATGGAGGCACATAATACGCCATTTGTAATCCATCACGGAAGTACTAAAATGTATCGTGATCTTGACATACATTTTGGTGGAACAATATGAAGAGAGAGATTGCAAAGTTTATCTCGATGTGTTTAACTTCATAACGTGTAAAGGCGGAGCATCTAGTACCTAAGGGTCCGTTGCAACCACTTGAGATTCCGAAATGGAAGTGGGAACACATTACCATGGATTTCGTTCACGGGTCTTCCTACGGTTTCTCAAGGCATCAATGCTATTTGGGTTATTGTTGATAGATTAACCAAGTCCGCTTCATTTCTTGCCGACACGGAGACTTATTCCTTGAACGCGTCTTGCTAGTATATACGTGAATGAAATTGTGAGGTTGCATGGCATGCCTATATCCATAGTTTCGGATCGTGACCCAAGATTGATTCAAGATTTTGGGTTAGCTTGCAAAAAAGCTATGGGCACGGATTTGCGATTTAGTTGGCATACCATCCCCAAAGCGGACGGACAATCGAGAGGTCTATTCAAACTCTTGAAGATTTATTAAGACTCGTGTCCTAGACTTCAAGGGCGAGTTGGGATAACTATTTACCATTGGTGGAATTCTCCTACAACAACAGTTATCAGGCAAGTATAGGTGTGGCTCCATTTGAAGCATTATATGGACGAAAGTGTCGTTCTCCAATATGTTGGGATGAGGTGGGTGAAGCAACATTGTTGGGACCCGAAAAGTTAGTACGTATGATCACCGAAAAGATCCAAATGATTCGACAACGATACAAACGGCACAAGATCGACAAAAGAGTTATGCGGATCTTCATCGAAAGGACATGGAATTTAGTGTAGGGGAACATGTATTATTGCGAGTTGCTCCATGGAAGGGAGTTACAAGATTTGGGAAGAGAGGAAAGCTCAATCCATGATTTATTGGTCCATTTCAAATTCTTGACCGAATAGGAAATGTAGCCTATAGACTCGCGTTACCTCCGAGTATGTCTCGTGTTCATAATGTGTTTCACATATCGCACTTCAGTAAATATGTGAAAGACCCGAACCACGTTATAGAATTAGAACCGCACGAAATAGCCAAGACTTAACGTATGAGGAGGTACTTCGTCAAGATCTTGGATAGGAAGGAGCATGTCCCACGCTAAGAAAGGTCATACCACAAGTTAAAGTTTTGTGGAGGAATCATGCTATAGAGGAAATGACACAGGAATTGGAAACGGAAATGAAAGCGAGGTATCCTCACCTTTTCGAAACACCAGGTACGTACGTCAATTTCGAGGACGAAATTTCATAAGGAGGGGAGGTTGTAAGACCCCAACTTATTATTAATGAAATTTAATTTTATCTATTTATTATTTTGAAATAGTAAGGGTTGATGTGATTAATGTGGATAGTTAGGGGTAAAATACGCAAATATTTCAAAATAAGCATATGGTTATAAAATATTCATTGTTGTCGGGAATATTCGTTTGGTGTCGTGGAATATTAGATCGTTGGGGAATATTAAATGACGACAGTAGCGACCATGTGTAGCCCCATAACTGAAAGCGATTGGATGAAGAAAACGACAAATATAAGTTGTTTAAAAATAATGACGTAGTTATTACTCAATTATCTTTGTTAAAATACCGGTGGTTAAAACAAGAAGACACACGGTATTGCACCAATTATTGATTCTTACGTGAAGGCACTACTCAATAATGGTTACGATAATTATTATTCGGTATTTTATTGAGTTAATAATTGTTGCGTTGATATTTTATATTCTTTGTTGTTTCAATAATTGTCATTACACAAGATATTTTTATTATCGAAGCAATAATTCATATTATCTCGAATAATATTATTAGATAACATTATTGGCAATGTCTAAAAGTTACATCTAAGGAGAGGTTTGGTCACCTAATTGCGGCCAAGAAGAAGAAATTCTTATTGAAAGCCCTCTTTCCGAGAGCGCACTCGTCATCAATATTGTGATTACGTAATATTATTTGTGAATAATTAATTATTGATTCATATGATGAGAAAAATATTGATTTTATGTGGATATAGATGGAGAAAATTTTTATTGTGACAATTGTTGAAAATTGAAATTTTATCTTTTTTCTGATAAAATAATTCATTTAAATATATTATTATATTTTAATAATATAATAATGATGATATTTTTACAACGAATGTGGGATATATGAGTATACGAGGAGGAGGAGTATTTTTGTTGCAATAAATGTTTAAAACATGTTAAACATGTCGGTGGACCCCATTTATTGACTGAAATTTGATTATAGCCTGTAAAATCGTCCGTTTGTGGATTTCGGTCAATTTCTATTTGGAATTTGGAAAAACTTTCTTCCGTAAAGTTGTAGAGAATTGAATTTCCTATAAAAACTCGTGAGATTGAATTTTACGATGAAAGGGCTATTTATTATGAATTATTGAAGTTCGAAATTTTGGAATAATTGATTTTGGAGTTTAAAATATTTTTTGTAAGAAAAACGTTTTTTGTTGTAATTGAGTGGCTCACATGTGTTATAAATGATCTGAAATCAGATTTCTAAGGTGGGCTTGAATATTTTTAAGAAATATTATTATTTTATTAAATTTTCTGCTTTGGTGTTCTAAGCATTTTCCTATAAATAGGGTGCTTAGGTTAGAATTGAAAATCACAATTTAAATCAAGTTTTCTCTCTATATTATCGAGCATATTCTTGTGAGTATTTTGAGTATACTTTGAGTATTGTTAGACGGTGCAAGTTCCTTCCAAGACTATACCCGGTATTCCAGCTAGAAGTACTAATCTTTTGAGGTAAGGGATGTTATTTTCTTCTCAAATGATATTATTTCTTCAATATCATTATGCTGAAATATTGGTTGGAACTTTTTATCTAATTTGGAACTTTTTCATGTCGGGGTTACTATTCATGAGTTACTATTCACGAGTTACTATTCACGAGTACTATTCATGAAGCGTGAAGATGTTTTTATGGAATTTCTATCTTTTGGTGTCGGAGTTACTATTCACGTATAAGGCACTATTCACGTATACGACACTATTCACCAAAAAATAAAATTTCTTCTTTTTGTCCAAAATATCTATTCTGGATACTAGCTTTGATTGTATCCATTTTTTGATCATTCTTGAATTTTACACCACTATGATCATTTTGAGGTATTTTTGAACATGGATAAAACAAAGTACGAATCCTTAATCCTTAATCCTTGTCATTTTGTTTCTTTGGATTCGTTTCTTTAAAAATATTTTCATCATCCTCGATCTTAAATGATGATATTATTGAATATCTTTGGCTGTAGTGCAAAGATGAATGATTTCTGAAGAATATCTTTGGTCAGTAGTGCAAAGATGAGCAGTGTGCTAGATGAACATGTCCAATCGATGAATATCTTTGGCTCAGAGTGCAAAGATGAATATTTGATTCCGGATGTATATTGATTGATGTTACGGGGATAAAAGATAGATGATGAACTTTTAAATTCATACATAGAAGATAGTAGTTTGCATTCTCTACTTAACTCTTCTAATGAATTATTATTTCACCATGAATATTGATTTAAAATTTGTTGTCTATTGTATTCTATTAGATTTTTTCCTGTTGAAGACTAACGGTAATTTGTTGTATATTATCTTAGTCATAATATTCTTTACTGAGCTAGTTGAGCTCACCCTTTTCCTTTTTGTTCCATTTTTCTCAGGAGGCGAGAATATAGCGAGTACGAGTCGGGGTATGGAATGAAGGTACTAGAGAGAGTCGTTTAGTAGTCCTCAACATTTTTGTAAAATAATGTATCAATAAATGTGATGAGGATTTATTTGAGTATAGATATTGTCTAGAAGATAATATTTGTATTTAAACTCACAGTTTTACTGTTGTAATAATAAAGTTGTAGTTGTTTCTGTACCATGTATTGACAACTCAGAATGGGTGATGTATACCTATTTTGGGGGCATCACACCGAGCCTTTATCTGGTGACTTCCAAGTCTTGGGATGCACCAAAGCCAGACTTTCCGTAGGGGACACCGTGAGTAACGGTGGCAAGTTGATAGGTATCATTGTGAGGTGCTATCCAAGTTCTGGATGCAGGTCACAGTTGGTATCAAAGCCATAGAAAAGAGCCCCGAGACTTTATCTCGTGACTTCCAAGTCTTGGGATGCACCGAAGCCAGACTTTCCGTAGGGGACGCCGTGAGTAACGATGGCAAGTTGATAGGTATCATTGTGACGTGTTATCCAAGTCTTGGATGAGAGTCACAGTTTTGAATGATATTTCTATTGTTAATAAATTTCCTGACGTATT
Organism: Panax quinquefolius; assembly: GCA_020205615.1. NCBI lineage: Eukaryota > Viridiplantae > Streptophyta > Magnoliopsida > Apiales > Araliaceae > Panax > Panax quinquefolius. Next base: position 80,846,534 of record CM035157.1, on the reverse strand, counting down.
CTTGAAGACTTCTTATGTGAGACCCCAAATTTTATGAAATGAAAGTATTCAATTTTCTTATAATTATTCTATTTAGTAAATGGTTAAATTGATAAAAGGTTAAAGTTAAGGGTGATATGTGAAAATTTTTCAAAGTAAGTAAGTTGTCACAAAATAATCGGTGATAAAAGTACAGTAATACGTGTGGTTGCATAGTAGCACACGATATTGATTATTGATGCTAACGTAAGAAGTCACTCAGTTATACTCAATTATTGCTACAATAATTGTTGCATCATATCTCTCATATTATTGATTCAATTATTGCCAATAAGGAGAAATCCTTATCAGAAAGCCCCCTCTTTCCTGGGAACGACCTGGTTGTTAAATATTGTGAATTATAATATTAATGATGAATAAGTTCATATTGATTAAAGATGAAATTGATAGTTCCATTGTGTTGGAATTATTAGTGTTAGTGAAAATCGACATTTATTTCGATAATAATTGATGTCTGGAGGTTATATTGACCAATCGGGTAATTAACCGGATAAATGAGCAATTAATTGTTATTGATTCACATGATTATAACTATTTGTTCACATATGTGTACTATTGATTCACATTCATTTATTATTAGGGGAGTTGGTGCAAGATTGATAATACTTGCATGACTAAGTTAAAAATGGAGGTATAGATGGAGGTACTATACTATAATTCGTAATTTCACATGTCTAGAAATATTGAGTCACATGATTTACTATTGATTCACATGATTTACTATTACGGGAGGTGGTGAAAATTTGATAATACTTGCAGGACTAAATTAAAAAATGAAGGTAAAGATGAAGGTATTGTACTGTAATATTTCGAGCCCCAAAATGTGCAATTATTGAAACTATATTTTCCTATAAATAGAAGCTCATTCTTCCTTCATTTCTCACCAATTCACTAAAACTATAGAGCAATTATTATAGAGAGAAATTATAGAGAGAAAGAAAAAAAGAAGTCTGCTACCTCACTATTTCAGTATCCAGTCTTCTTTTGAGGTAATGGGTATTATTCTTTCGTATTCATGAAGAGAGTTATTTTCATTCAATACTCGTAAGGGTTGTTATTCCATTCTCTATTATTATGTTGGAATAACTTGTCTATGCAAAGTACCACATACATGGTGAAATTCTTCTATTATTACATTCTTTATTATTCCATTGGAATAACCTGTCTGTGCGGTCTATCACATGCCTGGTGAATTCTGTTGTTATTCCATTCTTTATTATTCTATTGGAATATCCTGTTTGTGCGTATTATGCATGACCTGGTTCCATTATTTATTATTCTGTTGGAATAACTTTATTCTGTATGCGGTCTATCGCATGCACGGTGAATTCTTACATTATTCCATTCTTTATTATTTTGTTGGAATAACCTATCTATGTGGATTACCGCATGCATGGTGGTGACCTTTTCAGTATTCATTATTTATTAAATTGTGGAAATGACTTTTGTCTCGTGGATTACCGCATGGCAAGGTGAAAATCCATTTGCGCTTTCGTATATTATATTATACTCGAATGAGATATCATTTCTTTTGTACTCGTCATGGAATATCATTTTCTTTGGTATTTTTTTTACAAGTTACTATTCACAGGTTACTATTCACCCGGCTACTATTCACTCTAGTATTATTCACTCGGGTATTCGGGGAACTTTTTGTGTCGGAGTACTATTCACGAGTTACTATTCATGGGTTACTATTCACCCAAATATTATTCACTCGGGTATTTGGGGTACTTTTCATGTCGGGGTACTATTTACGAGATACTATTCCCGAAGTACTATTCACGGGGTACTATTCACGATGAAAAATTGATTCTTTTCTGTCCAAATTATTTTTGGTACATGAATATTATTCTTAAATTTTACTCTACAAAGCAGAATCATGTTGACAATTTGGAAGTTACTGATTTCTGGATAAATTAAATTATAAATCTTTAAAATTTATCCTTGAACTTGTTTTATTGAATTATTATGTAATTGTCATCATCCTCATGCTTATATTGTGATGAAAGTCATCTGTGGCTTACGTGCATAGATGGACTGTTGATTATTGATTTTATAGTTTTATATTTTTGGCTTACGCAAAAGATGGACAGGTGTATGACATAATCATAACCACTGGTGATAATAACGAATATCCTTGGCCCGTAGTGCATGAATAATTCGATGATATGATTGGCAGGATCATGACCATTAGTTAACAGTTGAATGTCTTTGGCCGTAGTGCACTGATAGACAATTGATTGGTATGATCATGACCATTGGTTTTGTAGTTGAATATCTTTGGCCCGTAGTGCAAAGGTAGACAACTGATTGGTATGATCATTGTTATTACATTTGAATATCTTTAGCCTTAGGGGTAAGGATATTGAGTAAACGTTCTATTAAGCCTTTGTGGCAAGGAGAAACTGTTGATTTACATGATTATAAATATGAATTGTGGATTTAACTATAATCTTTGGTGGTTTAGGTGAAGACAGGTGATGATAGTTCTTTTTGTCTTAGGTATAACAAAGAACTGTTGTTGAGTATTACAGGAATGAAATATTAACGATGGACTTTTAATCTAGAAGAGATAGTAGACATTATGCTTTACTTGACTCTTCTAATGGATTGCTTATTTCCGCTACAGTTGTTCATCTAAAACTCATTATCTATTGTATTTTATCAGTTGTTCTACTGTTGAAGGCTAAGGATAATTTATTCTGCATTATCTTAGTCATAATATTTCTTACTGGGCTAGTTGAGCTCACCCTTTCTTTCACTGTTCTCTTCAGAAAATGAGAATATAGCTGGGACGAGTCGGGGAACGAATTGGCGGTCCAGATGGTTATTTTAGTAGTCCTCACTATTCTGTGAAATAGTGTGATAATAATTGTAATGAGGACTCCATTGAGTGTGGATATTGTCTAGATGACAATATTCTTATTAAAACTCTTAGATTATGTTTTGTCGTATTTTACACGTTTGTTGTATAATTAAGTTGTATTTGTATTCTGTACCATGTATTTTTTGGTGACCCAAGATGGGTGATGTATACCTGTTTTGGGGGCGTCACAGTTGGTATCAAAGCTTAGGGATATGATCCCTGGTTGAGATGTGAGACAAGAATTAGGAGGGGAGAGACGGGGAATTACTTCGCTAGTATGACCTACCTAAGTTTATTTGATATTTAATTGGTCGGTCAGAGTATAGGGATAATATGTGATATGTCAATTAACCCTTATTTTTAAACTATATTCTAAAATGATATCGAAAATACAGGAGATGAGCAATGTGAAAATCATGATAGAGAGGAAATAACCGGGAAGGTACAATCCGAAAAGAAAGCGAGGTATTCTCATTTCTTCGAACTACCAGGTACGTAAATTTCGAGGGCAAAATTTCATAAGGAGGGGAGATTGTGAGACCCCAAAATTTATGAAATGAAAGTATTCAATTTTTTTATAATTATTCTATTTAGTAAATGGTTAAATTGATAAAAGGTTAAAGTTAAGGGTGATATGTGAAAAATTTTCAAAGTAAGTAAGTTGTCACAAAATAATCGGTGATAAAAGTACAGTAATACGTGTGGTTTCATAGTAGCACACGGTATTGATTATTGATGTTTACATAAGAAGTCACTCAGTTATACTCAATTATTGCTACAGTAATTGCTGCATCATATCTCTTATATTATTGATTCAATTATTGTCACGGTATCATCTGCATAATATGTTATATTATTAAATCAATAATTGAGACGACAAAGTTATTCATATTATTAAATTGCAATATTTACAATGTCTAGAAGTTCTGTTAAGGAGAGGTTTAGTCATCTAATTGCGCGCCAATAAGGAGAAATCCTTATCGAAAAGCCCCCTCTTTCCTGGGAACGACCTAATTGTTAAATATTTTGAATTATAATATTAATGATGAATAAGTTCGTATTGATTAAAGATGAAATTGATAGTTCTATTGTGTTGGAATTATTAGTGTTAGTGAAAATCGACATTTATTTCGATAATAATTGATGTGTGGAGGTTATATTGACCAATCGGGGAATTAACTAGATAAATGAGCAATTAATTGCTATTGATTCGCATGATTATAACTATGGAAAGTTGATAGGTATCATTGTGACGTGTTATCCAAGTCTTGGATGAGAGTCACAGTTTTGAATGATATTTCTATTGTTAATAAATTTCCTGACGTATTCTTGAAGACTTCTTATGTGAGACCCCAAATTTTATGAAATGAAAGTATTCAATTTTCTTATAATTATTCTATTTAGTAAATGGTTAAATTGATAAAAGGTTAAAGTTAAGGGTGATATGTGAAAATTTTTCAAAGTAAGTCAGTTGTCACAAAATAATCGGTGATAAAAGTACAGTAATACGTGTGGTTGCATAGTAGCACACGGTATTGATTATTGATGCTTACGTAAGAATTCACTCAGTTATACTCAATTATTCCTACAATAATTGCTGCATCATATCTCTCATATTATTGATTCAATTATTGCCAATAAGGAGAAATCCTTATCGGAAAGCCCCCTCTTTCCTGGGAACAACCTGGTTGTTAAATATTGTGAATTATAATATTAATGATGAATAAGTTCATATTGATTAAAGATGAAATTGATAGTTCCATCGTGTTGGAATTATTAGTGTTAGTGAAAATTGACATTTATTTCGATAATAATTGATGTCTGGAGGTTATATTGACCAATCGGGTAATTAACCGGATAAATGAGCAATTAATTGCTGTTAATTCACATGATTATAACTATTTGTTCACATGTGTGTACTATTGATTCACATTCATTTATTATTAGGGGAGTTGGTGCAAGATTGATAATACTTGCATGACTAAGTTAAAAATGGAGGTATAGATGGAGGTACTATACTATAATTCGTAATTTCACATGTCTAGAAATATTGAGTCACATGATTTACTATTGATTCACATGATTTACTATTACGGGAGGTGGTTCAAATTTGATAATACTTGCAGGACTAAATTAAAAAATGAATGTAAAGATGAAGGTATTGTACTATAATATTTTGAGGAGCCCCAAAACGTGCAATTATTGAAACAATATTTTCCTATAAATAGAAGCTCATTCTTCCTTCATTTCTCACCAATTCACTAAAACTATAGAGCAATTATTATAGAGAGAAATTATAGAGTGAAAGAAAAAAAGAAGTCTGCTACCTCACTATTTCAGTATCCAGTCTTCTTTTGAGGTAATGGGTATTATTCTTTCGTATTCATGAAGAGAGTTATTTTCTTTCAATACTCATAAGGGTTGTTATTCCATTCTTTATTATTATCTTGGAATAACATGTCTATGCTAAGTACCGCATACATGGTAAAATTCTTCTGTTATTCCATTCCTTATTATTCATTGGAATAACTCGTATGCATCTTGATTCTATCGCATGCCCGGTGAATTCATTGTTATTCCATTCTTTATTATTCTATTGGAATATCACGTCGTATGTGTATTACGTATGATGACCGGTTTCATTATTTATTATTCTATTAGAATAACTTTCATGCATCTGGGATCTATCGCATGTACGGTGAATTCTTACATTATTTCATTCTTTATTATTCTGTTGGAATAACCTATCTATGTGGATTACCGCATGCATGGTGAATAACCTTTGGTATTCATTCTTTATTAAATTGTGGAAATGATCTGTCTACGTGGATTACTGCATGGCGGGTGAAAATCCATTTGCAGTTTCGTATATTATATTATACTCGTATGAGATATCATTTCTTTTGTACTCGTCATGGAATATCATTTTCTTTGGTATTTTCTTTTACAAGTTACTATTCATGGGTTACTATTCACCCGGTTACTATTCACTCTAGTATTATTCACTCGGGTATTCGGGGAACTTTTCGTGTCGGAGTACTATTCACGAGTTACTATTCATGGGTTACTATTCACCCAAATTACAATTCATCAAATATTATTCACTCGTGTATTTGGGGTACTTTTCATGTCGGGGTACTATTCACGAGGTACTATTCCCGAAGTACTATTGTGACGCCCCCAAAATAGGTATACATCACCTATTCTGAGTCGCCAAATACATGGTACAGAATACAAATACAATCTTAAATATATAACAATATTCAAACTCAAAATAAGTCCTCAATACATTTATTATCACACTATTTCATAGAATAGTGAGGACTACTAATGCTATCATCTGGACCGTCAGTCTGTTCCCCGACTAGTCCTTGCTACGTTATCATTTCCTGAAGAGAACAATGAAAACAAAAGGGTGAGCTCAACTAGCCTAGTAAGAAATATTATGACTATGATAATTCAGAATAAACTATCGTTAGCCTTTAATAGTGTTAAACTTATACAATATAACAAACATCAAGTTTAACTGCAGCGGAACAAGCAATCCATTAAAAGAGTCAAGTAGAGAATAAAACCTACTATCTTTTATGATTTAAAAAGGTTTTTCATCACTTTTATCGCTGAGACTTAACTTAATAAATAATCTACATCATCCCTGCACTACGGCCAAAGATAATCATTAGTATCACGACCACAAATTATCCATGCACTACAGGCCAATGATATTCGTGTATTCATCAATGGTCATGATCATGCCAACAACTGTCCATCAATGCACTACGGGCTAATGAGGACTTTTACTACATCATTTGTAACATTACGATCATGATTATACCGAATAATCCCTGGTCATAATCATACCAAGTCCATCTATGCACTACAGGCCACAAATGACTTTCAACATAATATAAAAATGAGGATAATGACAATGATATAAGAATTCAATAAAACAAGTTCAAGAATTAATTTATCTAGGAACCAATAACGTCCAAATTGTCAACCTGATACTGCTTTGTGGGGTAAAACTCAAGAATGCTCAGAAGAATATTTCCATGAAAAGATACTGGATGAAGCGCAAATATCAAAGATATTCCACTAATTTCATGGAGTATAAAAGCCAAAACTTTAACCAACTGAGTATAATAAAGAATGGAATAACAAAAGAAATTACCAGGTATGCGATGAGAATATGCAGACGGAGTTATTCCAATAGAATACTAAATAAGCGGAACCGGTCGTAATGTAAAAGCATTGCACAACGAGGATATTCAACAGAATAATAAATAATGGAACCGGTCATGCATAAACGCATGCACGAGGATGTTCCAAATGAATAATAAAGAATGGAATAATGAAGAATTTCACCATGTATGCGGTACTCAGCATAGATAAAAGTTATTTCAACATAATAATAAAGAATGGAATAATGGAAGAATTTCACCAAGTATAGGGTAGTCGCATTATACAAAGTTATTCTAATGAATAATAAAAAATGGAATAACAGAAGAATTTCACCATGTATGTGGTACTTCGTATAGACAGGTTATTCCAACATAATAATAAAGAATAGAATAACAGTAGAATTTCACCAAGTATAGGGTAGTCCGCGTATACAGGTTATTCTAATAGAATAATAAAGAATGGAATAACAGAAGTTCTCTTCATGAATACAAAAGAAATAATACCCCTTACGAGTACAACAAATAATATACTTTACCTTAGAAGAATCTGGATATAGGAGTAGTGAAGTAGCAGAATACTTTTCTTCTTTCTCTCTATAGTTTCTCTCTCTAGAGTTTCAGTGAATTCGTAAGAAATAATGAAGGAATGAGCTTCTATTTATAGGAGAATGGACTGAATAGTAACTAATTCATGAACAAAATCCATATTGATTTACTTTTAAGCTAATAAGACGAATCCATATTGATTTACTATGCAATTATTAATAAAATATTCTAATAAAACAAAATCTTTTAAATAAAATATAATATATTCTATTTATAATCTAATAAAACGAATAACTTTATAAAAGTATTACATTTTATATAAAAAATAAATATTTTACTAAAAAACTATGCATAATAGAATATTATATATTTTATTTATAGTCTAATAAAACAAATAACTTTATAAAAGTATTATGTTTTATATAAAAAGTTTTCTATTTTATTACATTTATAATAATAATAAAACAAAACTTATCACCTTTATTATTAATTCACAATATTAATCGACCAGGTCGTTCCCAAGAAAGAAGGGGCTTTCCAATAAGGATTTCTCCCTATTGGCGCGCAATTAGATTATCTAACCTCTCCTTGACAGAACTTCTAGACATCGTTAATATTGCAAATAATAATATTAGTAACTTTGTCGTCTCAATTATTGATTTAATAATTTATAAAATATTGACAATAATTGAATCAAATAACGTGAGATACTATGCAACAATTACTGTAGCAATAATTGAACAAAAAGCGAGTGACTTCTCACATAAGCATCAATAATCAATACCGTATGCTACTACTATCTGAAAACCACAGCGTATTCTTTGTACTTTTAACACCGGTGTTTCAGCAGTTAACGGTAAAACTTCCGCCGTTATTTTTTCATAAAATATTTTTGTCGTTTTCTCAATCCGATAATAATTCCATCATTGCGGGGTCCACTGATGATTGTCTTAGTTATCACGAATATTCCTTGTTAAAGCGAATATTCCCCAACCAATCGAATATTATATAACAACTTGCGTACTTTGCAAAATTTATAAATATTACCCACAACTATAACATTATCTCAAATCCACACCATAATATTCAAAAAATATTTCGAGAAAATTAAATCTTTATTCGTAAAATTTGGGGTTTTACAATCTCCCCTCCATATGAAATTTCGCCCTCGAAATTTACGTACGTACCTGGTATGCCGAACAGATGAGGATACCTCATCAGATTCTAACTCTTGAGGTATAACATTTGAGTATCGAATATGATCCTTCTTATCAAAGATTTTAACACGTATCTCCTTATACGTTAAATCTTTTGCTATTTCCTCTAGTTCCAATTCAATAATGTGGTTCAGGTCGTCCACATAATTACGTAACATCGATACGTGAAAAATGTTATAAACACGAGACATACTTAGTGGTAAAGCAAGTCTATAAGCCACAGTTCCTACTCGATCGAGGATTTCAAATGGGCCAATTAAATCGAGGGTTGAGATTTCCTCTCTTCATAGATTCTTGCTTCTAGAATAACGCCCTCTTGAACCTTCTTCTGCACATTCACCAGCTCTGAGTATGTAGCTTGAGCGGCTTTAACTTTATCGATTAAAGTCAATTTTACTCGTATATTCGCTATCTTCACGTGGGTCTCTAGAGTCTTTAACTCTATCTTCATCATTTGTAAGTTATCTGAAATGGGTTTTGTGTTAATAACATCCTTTTCAAATACGCAGCATCGATCTTCTACTCAACGCGTCAGCTACTACGTTCGCTCTTCCATGATAATATTGAATGGTATAGCCGTAATCTTCAACAGCTCGAGCCAACGTCCTTGGCGCATGATACGTTCATTTTGGTTGAAGAAATATTTAAGGGTTTTAGAAATGGGTTTTGTACTAGGGTCAATACAAAATTAGATTTCACGCTCTAGGGGTAGGCTAGGAAGTTCTTCGAGAATACGTCAGGAAATTTATTAATAATAGAAATATCATTCAAAATTGTGACTCTCATCCAAGACATGGATAGCACGTCACATTGATACCTATCAACTTGTCATCGTCATTCATGACGTCGCCTACAGAAAGTATGGCTTCGGGGCATTCCGCACAAGGAAGTCACCAGCGAAAGGCTCGAGGCTCTTTATTTATGACTTGATATGACAATGATTGACTTTAGTGGTTTGGTTGCTTGAATTCGCATAACAGGATGGTTAGAAATATGAAAGCTAACAACCTTACAAAAAGCTTGATGAGTAGTTAACCAATCGATTCCTAAAATCACATCAAAGGCAAGTATTTTCAAAGAGATAAGATCGACAAGTAATGTGAAAGTGTCAATTTGAATCAAAAAGATTTATAAACAGTGGAGGTAACGAAGGTTTCTACTATCGAAGTTTCAACCAATAAGTCAAAGTCTAATTTCTTCGGAGTTAAATTTAAACGTTGAGCGCAAGCAAGAGAGATAAAAGAAATGGGTAGAATCGGTATCTAATAAGGTATAGACTTCGCAAGAATTTATAATTAACTAACCCGTGCTAAATTCATTCGGGTTACTCGCTTTTTGAGAAGTCACGAAAAACGCTCTTCCTGAAACCACCGACTTTGTTTTGTCCGTATCCACCTTTGGTGCCACCGTCCCAGCTGGAATTGACTTTGGTGCATGATAAAATCGGGCTAGGTGACCTTCTTTTCCACAATTCTAACATGCTTTGGATCGCTGCGTACAGTTTGGACGGATGTGTCCCTCCTGTCCGCATTTAAAACATACGACCGGTGGTCGTTCTCCTTCCTTAACAATAGGTGCTGGTGCTGACGTCTTTCCATCATCGTTAAATCTTCTATTCTTGAAATTTCCAGTCCTATTATCTTGGCCATGATTACCACTGAAGTGGTTACCATTCTTGGCATGATAATTTACCCCACGATGGTTATCCTTGTTCCGATGGCCGTTGCCACCGGTACGATTATTATCGTGTTGTTACTCATTACCTTTTGGTTGTGCTGACTCATTATCGTGCTCCAATAACTGAGCCCTATTCGCAACATCTTAATATAAACAAAGTTTGTGAGAAATGAGGTATTGACGTATATCGGGTTTCAAACCTCACAGAAACATTCACGTCATTCGTTCCTCATTATAGACCAAATGGGACACAAATTGGGATAACCCGGCAAACATTGCTTCGTATTGTGACACAGTCATATTATTTTGCTCCAGCTTGATGAATTCCACCTCCTTCATGTGATGAATACTTTCAGGAAAGTACTTGTCATTGAACAATTCTTGAAACTTCTCCCAAGACATCTTGAGTGCGTCAGGCTGGGTACGTTTTATAGATTCCCACCAATGATCCGCTTCTTCACGCAACATAAAGGTGGCAAAGGCAACCTTTTGCTCCTTAGACCATCCCAAGACATCAAATATCTTGGTGATCTGCTTTAACCACGTCTTCGCCTTAAGTGGTTCTGGCTTTCCCAAAAACTCCGGTGGTCCAAGCTCCTTGAACTGCTTAGCAGTGACCGACCGTGGGTTGCCATTATTTCCACCTATATTTTGAATAGGAGTCTCTCTTACCTGATGTTGTATGAATTGCATAAAGCCTCTGAACATCCCATCGTTCATCATTTGGTCAGTGTTGTTGTTTGTATGAGGATTGTCGCCTTCCTGATGCACATTATCCTAATTATTGATCTGTGGAAACTCAACGGTCTCCTGTGCTCCATTGCTATTCTTAACATTCTCGGATGTCATTTTCAAATACTGCCACAAAACAAGGGTTAATTAACATATCACATATTATCCCTATACTCTGACCGACCAATTAAATACCAAATAAACTTAGGTAGGTCATACTAGCGAAAGAATTCCCCGTCTCTCCACTCCTAGTTCTCGTCTCACATCTCAGCCAGGGATCATATCCCTAAGCTTTGATACCAACTGTGATGCCACCAAAATAGGTATACATCACCTATTCTGAGTCGCCAAATACATGGTACAGAATACAAATACAATCTTAATTATACAACATAAGATGTGAGTTTTAATACAAATATTGTCTTCTAGACAGTATTTAAACTCAAAATAGGTCCTCAATACATTTATTATCACATTATTTCATAGAATAATGAGGACTACTAATGCTATCATCTGGACCGTCACTCTATTCCCTGACTAGTCCCTGCTACGTTCTCATTTCCTGAAGAGAACAATGAAAGCAAAAGGGTGAGCTCAACTAGCCCGAGAAGAAATATTATGACTAAGATAATGCGAGAATAAATTATCGTTAACTTTTAATGAGTGTTAAAGCGATCAATATAACAAACATCAAGTTTAAGCTGCGGTGGAACAAGCAATCCATTAAAAGAGTCAAGTAGAGAATAAAATCTACTATCTTTTATGATTTAAAAGGTTTTTCATCACTTTAATCATTTGAGACTCGACTTAATAAATAATCTACATCATCCACCTTTTCTGACCAAAGATAATCATTAGTATCACGACCACAAATTATCCATGCACTACAGGCCAATGATATTCGTGTATTCATCAATGGTCATGATCATGCCAACAACTGTCCATCAATGCACTACGGGCTAATGAGGACTTTTACTACATCATTTGTAACATTACGATCATGATTATACCGAATAATCCCTGGTCATAATCATACCAAGTCCATCTATGCACTACAGGCCACAAATGACTTTCAACATAATATAAAAATGAGGATAATGACAATGATATAAGAATTCAATAAAACAAGTTCAAGAATTAATTTATCTAGGAACCAATAACGTCCAAATTGTCAACATGATCTTTGCTTTTGTGGGTAAAACTCAAGAATGCTCAGAAGAATATTTCCATGAAAAGATACTGGATGAAGCGCAAATATCAAAGATATTCCACTAATTTCATGGAGTATAAAAGCCAAAACTTTAACCAACTGAGTATAATAAAGAATGGAATAACAAAAGAAATTACCGGTATGCGATAGGACCGCATGCAGACGAGTTATTCCAACGTAATAATAAATAACGGAACCGGTAAATGCGTAAATGCAAACGGATATTCCAACGAATAATAAATAATGGAACGGTCGGACATGATATTCTAACGAGATAAAAGAAATAATAAATAATGGGTCATGCGTAAAAGCATGCAGACGGGATGTTTCAATGAGAATAATAAAGAATGGAATAATGAAGAATTTCACAATGTATGCGGTACTTGCGCATAGATGAGTTATTCAACATAATAATAAAGAATGGAATAATGGAAGAATTTCACCAAGTATAGGGTAGTCGCGTATCATGAGTTCTTCCAATGAGAATAATAAAAAATGGAATAATGGAAGAATTTAACCATGTATGCGATTACTTAGCATACACGAGTTATTCAACATAATAATAAAGAATGGAATAATGGAAGAAGAATTTTACCAAGTATAGGGTAGTCGCAGATATCTGAGTTATTCAATAATAATAAAGAATAATAAAGAATGGAATAATGAAGTTCTCTTCATGAATACAAAAGAAAGAATACCCTTACGAGAACAACAACAAATAATATCCCTTACCTTAGAAGAATGCGGATATAGGAGTAGTGAAGTAGCGAGAATACTTTTCTTCTTTTCTCTCTATAGTTTTCTCTCTAGAGTTTCAGTGAATTCGTAAGAAATAATGAATGAATGAGCTTCTATTTATAGGAGAATGGACTGAATAGTAACTAATTCATGAGTGGTCCATATTGATTTACTTTTAAACGGACGGTCCATATTAATTTACTATGCAATATTAATAAAATATTCTAATAAAACGAAATCTTTTAAATAAAATATAATATATTCTATTTATAATCTAATAAAATGAATAACTTTATAAAAGTATTACATTTTTTATATAAAAAGATTTTACTATGCAAACACTATGCATAATAGAATATTATATATTCTATTTATAGTCTAATAAAACAAATAACTTTATAAAAAAGTATTATGTTTTATATAAAAAGATTTTACTATATGCAAACACTATATACGTGCACTTTATGCAAACACTATGCATAATAGAATATTATATATTCTATTTATAGTCTAATAAAATAAATAACTTTATAAAAGTATTTTGTTTTATATAAAAAGTTTTTACATTTTATTAAATTTATAATAATAAAAAAAACTTATCACCTTTATTATAATTCACAATATTAATCGACCAAGTCGTTCCCAGGAAAGAGGGGGCTTTCCAATAAGGATTTCTCCCTATTGGCACGCAATTAGATTATCTAACCTCTCCTTGACAGAACTTCTAGACGTCGTTAATATTGCAAATAATAATATTAATAACTTTGTCGTATCAATTATTGATTTAATAATATATAAAATATTGACAATAATTGAATCAAATAACGTGAGATAATATTCAGCAATTACTGTAGCAATAATTGAACAAAACTAAGTGACTTCTCACGTAAGCATCAATAATCAATACCGTGTGCTACTATGCAACCACGCGTATTACTTTACTTTTAACACCGGGTATTTCAACATTTAACAAGAAAAAATTTTTTCATAGTTATTTTCATGATTATTGTCATTTATGCGAATATTCCTTGTTAAAATAAATATTCCCCGACCAATCGAATATTATATAACAACTTGCGTACTTTGCAAAATTTATAAATATTACCCACAACTATAACATTATCTCAAATCCACACTATAATATTCAAAAAATATTTTGAGAAAATTAAATCTTTATTCGTAAAATTTAGGGTTTTACAACTATTCACGGGGTACTATTCACGATGAAAAATTGATTCTTTTCTGTCCAAATTATTTTTGGTACATGAATATTATTCTTAAATTTTACTCTACAAAGCAGAATCATGTTGACAATTTGGACGTTATTGATTTCTGGATAAATTAAATTATAAATCTTTAAAATTTATCCTTGAACTTGTTTTATTGAATTATTATGTAATTATCATCATCCTCATGCTTATATTGTGATGAAAGTCATCTTTGGCTTACGTGCATAGATGGACTGTTGATTATTGGTTTTATAGTTGTATATTTTTGGCTTACGGACAAAGATGGACATGTGTATTACATGATCATATCCACTAGTGATAATAACGAATATCCTTGGCCCGTAGTGCATGGATAATTTGATGATGTGATTGGTAGGATCATGACCATTAGTTAACAGTTGAATGTCTTTGGTCGTAGTGCACTGACAGACAATTGATTGGTATGATCATGACCATTGGTTTTGTAGTTGAATATCTTTGGCCCGTAGTGCAAAGGTAGACAATGGATTTGTATGATCATTGTTATTACATTTAAATATCTTTAGTCTTTGGGGTAAGAATATTGAGTAAACGTTCTATTAAGCCTTTGTGGCAAGGAGAAACTGTTGATTTACATGATTATAAATATAAATTGTGGATTTAACTATAATCTTTTGTGGTTTAGGTGAAGACAGGTGATGATAGTTCTTTTTGTCTTGGGTATAACAAAGAATTGTTGTTGAGTATTACAGGAATGAAATATTAACGATGGACTTTTAATCTAGAAGAGATAGTAGACATTATGCTCTACTTGACTCTTCTAATGGATTGCTTATTTTCGCTGCAGTTGTTGATCTAAAACTCGTTGTCTATTGTATTCTATCAGTTGTTATACTGTTGAAGGTTAAGGATAATTTATTCTGCATTATCTTAGTCATAATATTTCTTACTGTGCTAGTGAAGCTCACCCTTTCTTTTCACTGTTCTCTTCAGGAAATGAGAATATAGCTGGGACGAGTCGGGGAACGGATTGACGGTCCAGATGGTTGTTTGAGTAATCCTCACTATTCTGTGAAATAGTGTGATAATAATTGTAATGAGGACTCCATTGAGTGTGGATATTGTCTAGATGACAATATTCTTATTAAAACTCTTAGATTATGTTTTGTCGTATTTTACACGACTGTTGTATAACTAAGTTAAATTTATATTTTGTACCATGTATTTTCTGGCGACCCAAGATGGGTGATGTATACCTGTTTTGGGGGTGTCACATCTTAGCCTACCCTTAGAGCGTGAAATTGAATTTTGTATTGACCCCAGTACAAAACCCTTAAATATTTCTTCAACCAAAACGAACGTATAATGCGCCAAAGACGTTGGCTCGAGCTGTTGAAGATTACGATCATACCATTCAATATCATCGTGGAAGAGAGAACGTGGTAGCTGATGCGTTGAGTAGAAGATCGTATGCATTTACGAGTGTGCTGTTGTTAACACAAAAACCCATTTCGTATAACTTATAAATGATGAAGATAGAGTTAAAGACTCTAGGGACCCACGTGAAGATAATGAATATACGATTAGAATCGACTTTAAGCGATAAAGTTAAAGCCATGCAAGCTACATACTCAGAGCTGATGAATGTGAAGAAGAAGGTTCAAGAGGGTGTTATTCTAGAAGCAAGAATCGATGAAGAGAGGATATCTCAACCCTCGATTTTATTGGCCGATTTGAAATCCTTGATCGAGTAGGAACTGTGGCCTATAGACTCATTTTACCGCTAAGTATGTCGCGTGTTCATAACGTTTTTCATGTATCGATGTTACGTAAATATGTGGAAGACCCGAACCACGTTATTAAATTAGAACTAGACGAGATAGTAGAAGATTTAACGTATGAGGAGATACGTGTTAAAATCTTAGATAAGAAGGATCATATTCAACACTCAAAGGTTATACCTCAAGAGTTAGAATCTGAAATGAAGTCAAGGTATCCTCATCTGTTAGGCATACCAGGTACGTACGTAAATTTTGAGGGCGAAATTTCATAAGGAGGGGAGATTGTGAGACCCCAAATTTTATGAATAAATATTTAAATTTCTCGAAATATTTTTTTTGAATATTATGGTGTGGATTTGATATAATATTATAGTTGTGGGTAATATTTATAAATTTTGTAAAGTACGCAAGTTGTTATATAATATTCGATTGGTCGGGGAATATTCATTTTAACATGGAATATTCATATAACGGCACAATCATTGGTGGACCCCACAACGGAATTATTGTCGGATTGAGAAAACGACAAAAATATTTTATGAAAATAACGGCGGACGTTTTACCGTGAATTGTTGAAACACCCGGTGTTAAAAGTACAATAATATGCGTGGTTGCATAGTAGTACACAATATTGATTATTGATGCTTACGTGAGAAGTCACTCAGTTTTGTTCAATTATTGCTACAGTAATTGCTACATAGTATTTCACGTTATTTGATTCAATTATTGTCAATATTTTATATATTATTAAATCAATAATTGAGATGACAAAGTTATTAATATTATTATTTGCAATATTAACGATGTCTAGAAGTTACGTCGCCGGGGAGAGGTTTGGTCACCTAATTGCGGCATGATAGAGAGAAATCCTTATTAGAAAGCCCCCTCTTTCCTGGGAACGACCTGGTTGTTAAATATTGCGAATTATAATAATGATGATATATGTTGTTAAGAATATTGAGGTGATTTTTATAAAGTTTTGCTTATTTTATGGACCCCTATTTACCCATTTTTCAAAATAATCGATAAAAATTTCTTAAAAGGTGGGCCCACATGTGGGGGCCACATGTGGGGCCCACAAAAGAAAAATAGGGAGGAATCTGGGAAGTCACTGAAGTTTATATATATATATATATATATATATATATATTATATAAATTTTATTTTATTATTATTATAAATGTAATAAAATGTAAAACTTTTTATATAAAATAGAATACTTTTATAAAGTTTTGTTTTATTTGATTATAAATAGAATATATTATATTTTATTATGCATAGTGTTTGCATAGTGTACGCATAGTGTTTGCATAGTAAAATCTTTTTATATAAAGCAGAATACTTTTTATAAAGTTTTGTTTTATTTGATTATAAATAGAATATATTATATTTTATTATGCATAGTGTTTGCATAGTAAAAAATTTTTATATAAAATGAATACTTTTATAAAGTTATTTGTTTTATTAGATTTTAAATAATATATATATATATATATATTATAAAATTTAATTTATTATATAATTATAAATAGAATATATTATATTTTATTGCATAGTATCCTTTCCATTCTCCTATAAATAGGATGCTTAGTTAGAATTGAAAAACACACTAGAAATTCAGAGAATTCTTCTTCTATAATCTTGAGCCTATTTCTTTAGAGTTTAAGAAAGCTTTGAGTGTAGAAAATAGTGCAAGTTTTCTTCAAGTATATCCCCGCCCTACCCGTCCGAATACTCTTCTTTTTAAGGTAAGGGGTATTATTCTTTCGTATTCATGAAGAGAGTTATTTTCTATCAATACTCGTAATGGTTGTTATTCCATTCTTTATTATTATGTTGGACTAACCTGTCTATGCGAAGTACCGCATACATGGTGAAATTCTTCTGTTATTCCATTCTTTATTATTCTATTGGAATAACTTGTCTGTGCGGTATATCGCATGCCTGATGAATTCTGTTGTTATTCCATTCTTTATTATTTTGTTGGAACATCCTGTTTGTGCGGATTACACATGACTTGGTTCCATTCTTTATTATTCTGTTAGAACATCCTGTCTGTGCGGATTACGCAGGACCTGGTTCCATTCTTTATTATTCTGTTGGAATATCCTGTCTGTGTGGATTACCCATGACCTGGTTCCATTCTTTGTTACTCTGTTGGAATAACCTATCTATGTGGATTACCGCATGCATGGTGAATGATCTTCTGTATTCATTCCTTATTAACTTGTGGAAATGATCTGTCTACGTGGATTACCGCATGGCGGGCGAAAATTCATTTGCAGTTTCATATATTCTATTATACTCAGTTGGTTAAAGTTTTGGCTTTTATACTTCATGAAATTAGTAGAATATCCTGAATATTTGCGCTTCATCCAGTATCTTTTCATGGAAATATTCTTCTGAGCATTCTTGAATTTTTACTCCACAAAGCAGTATCATGTTGACAGTTTTGACGTTATTGGTTCCTGGATAAATTAATTTATAAATCTTTAAAATTCTTGAACTAGTTTTATTGAATTATTATGTCATTGTCATCATCCTCATGTTTATATTATATTTGAAAGTCATCGTATTCGGCTGTAGTGCGTAGATGGACTTGGTATGATTATGACCAAGGATTATTCGGTATAATCATGACCGTAATGTTATAAATGATGTGGTAAAAGTCCTCATTGGCCTGTAGTGCATTGATGGACAGTTGTTGGAATGATCATGACCATTGATGAAAACACGAATATCCTTAGCCCGTAGTTCATGGATAATTTGTGGTTGTGATACTAATGAATATCCTTGGCCGTAGTGCAGGGATGATGTGCATTATTTATTGAAAGCTGAGTCTCAGCGATAAAAGTGATGAAAAACCTTTTAAATCATAGAAGATAGTATATTTTATTCTCTACTTGACTCTTCTAATGGATTACTTGTTCCGCTGCAGTTAAACTTGATGTTTGTTATATTGTATCAGTTTAACACTGTTAAAGGCTAACGATAATTTATTCTACATTATCTTAGTCATAATATTTCTTACTGGGCTAGTTGAGCTCACCCTTTTGCTTTCATTTCTCTCTTCGGGGAATGAGAATGTAGCAAGGACTAGTCGGGGAACGAAGTGACGGTCCAGATGATAGCATTAGTAGTCCTCACTATTCTATGAAATAGTGTGATAATAAATGTATTGAGGACTTATTTTGAGTTTGAATACTGTCTAGAAGGCAATATTTGTAATAAAACTCACAGCTCGTGTTGTATATTTAAGTTTGTATTTGTATTTTGTACAATGAATTTGGCGACTCATAATAGGTGATGTATACCTATTTTGGGGGCGTCACATTAGTCACGTGGGTAAGAAAAATGACTTAGAAATTAGGACAAAGCTTTTTAGCTTATGATTTTAGCAACAAGGCCACTTAATATACCAAGGTTATTTCCTTTTGGGGCTCCTTAAGTCAATTATAATGACTTAGTATTACTACGTTAATTTAAGTTATGGGCACATATTTACACATATATATGTACCTACCCACATATAAGAAATATATTTTTTTTATTTTAAATATACACCAATATAATCTTATATCCCATGTACATTGGGCTAGTCCAAATAATATTTTAATTGGGATAAATATATATCAGTTGGGTACTCTCAACCCATTATTCCCTATCAGACTTTAATATCACAATGATTATTATCAATCATTTAATTTCTTCCCATTAATTCTCTTTTAATAATTTTAGTTAAACCTTCAGTTTAGTTTAACTTTAATACTCAGGCCACACAAGGCGCATTTATCTAACTCATTTACTAGAGTTATGTATAACTCAAGCTCATTATTCCTATAATAAATTATTAGGGTTTAGGTCACTTTGGCTTTTCCCCAATTCCACATTATTTTATTATTTATTTAATATAGAGTTTATGTCACACTTTATCAGAATGCTAAATTATTTAGCTTACTTAAATAATTACATACTTAAAGTATGCACAACCTTTACACTTAGAATAATTAATATTTACTCTATTAATTATTTAAATTATACACTGTACGTATACTTATTCGATTGTCCCAAGACAACATCCTCAATCTTTATATTCACAGCTTTCAAATATTAACCCTTTCACATATTACCATATTATGTAATATATAAAAATACTAACATTACTTAACATAATCATTTCATTTTCTTCATGTAAAGCACATATATTAATTCACTATCCTATTTAAGGAATTAACTCTTTTATTTGATTTACTATCACGCCCTTTATACACAAGGCTTTATACTCAAATTATATTATAATATTACATAATATAACTTAATTAACCAATATTAATTTCCATAAATAACTTCTCATTCAATTCATGATTCGTTATCTCAATCCATTCATGAACGGTTGGAGCACCAATTATGGTCCTTATTATAACATATTAGTTACTAATACACAAATCCTAAAGTTCAGATTACAAACTCATCATTAATTGTCTACAGGCCGGCGCGGCCACTCTAGTCTTAGGCTTGAGAGTGGCGTGGCCGCGCCACCTCAAGTTAGGACGCAGAAAAGTTATGCTTTAATAGAAACAGAACTTAACTCGCAAATCTTTTAACATGCTCCATACATGCTATCTCATTATACTAACCAAAATATATCTCCAATGACTACATTCTTGAATAACTTAGAGATTAAACTTCAAGTTCAAACTCTTCTTTCTTTAATCTATACATTTAACAAAATCCCAATAATAGTCAATAAATCTCTAACCAATATTTATCTAAAGATAAATTGATTTTCTTCTCTCGTCGACAACGTACATATATACAAGTCCAAACCTAGCACACATTGAGTCTTTAATGGTATTTAGTATAGTACACTGAGTGATTTCCCACAAACAACCAACAAATTAGTTTTCGTCTCGTCTACACTATTTTCACAATGAGTTAGATCGGTTACTAATTCGTATATACCTCCGCTCTCTAAAGGAATTGTTTAGCCCAGCTCCTATACATCCACCATTAAAGGGTACGGTTGCACTGCCTTAGACTTGATACATACTCATACATATAATCAAGAAATTGGTGGTTATCAAGGATATTTAAGGTCACCAACTTACTATGATAAAATAATTCTATAAATTATTTAATGCCGATATATAAATCTTATCCATCTTCTTACTAATTCATCCCTACCATTTATAACAAATATATAATAATGATATATATTTATTAAACACAACATCACTTACTACATGGCTCATATTACCCTATGTAACACAATACCACATACCTCGTAGCACATTTATATATTCTTGTTTGAACCCATCTCATGCTTTAAGAATTTTATTTACTAAATTCTTATTTTAATATTTTCTAAAAATTCTAGTTCTTACATCCTCTCCCCCTTATAAGGATTCCGTCCTCGGAATCACCAAAACCTCCTCTACTCGATGTTATTTCAAATATTACATATTCTTTTGAATAATTTTATTCATTCTTTTTTCGGAAGTCTTATTATAACTTGTTCACTTGCATTCTACCACATTCTCCTTTTTAAGGAACACTCTACTCATTACATTCATCACACAGAAGAATTAGTCTTCCACGATTTTTTAATAATCGGGAAGTAGTATCAATAACTAAGATTCCAATTTATGCTGAGGGGTCACACTAGACCGTGAACCAGTGCTTCATCACAATCCTTCGTACTACAAACTAGAGTGTTTATCTATCACGAAGACTGAAAACACCCTCCACACGTACGCTAGGTGGCCCGCCTATTGTACCACTACGTTGGGCCGCAACGTAGTATTTTGTAACAACTACATGTGTTACGTTCGGAACCATTGTCCCCGAAAACATGTCCCCTTATAGGGTTGTTCAACTCAGTTTTTCAACATCTAAATCCTCACCAGAGCAATCTGGTTTGGCATAAATACTCAAGAATGCTTGAATTCAACCAATATTTTTCAACAGTCGTCTAGCCGAATCAAATAGCTTAGACTTTTATCAACAATTCGGACATCAATCAAAATAATTTGTCCAACTTAATTGACCTTCTTCATAACTTAAAAGAAAACCAAAATTCTTTTATGACGTCATGATACCGTACCAGATTAGTAGTACGTTAAGAATTCCGCCATTAGGTGACTTTGTCATATTAGATCATACCATAGTGGGCTGACGATCTTTCGATCACAACCAACACTAGGTTCAACTGCATCAATGACTCCATCGTTTCCCATTTCTACACCATACCAAATGATGTAATTGGTCAGAAATACATTTTGAAAATTTTTAAATCATTTAATCTTAGCCGAAACAATTAGCATAGACATATGGATGACGATATTATTTTTAAAACATCATTGATTCAATCACATGACCCAAAGTTTTTTTTTCGAGAAAACAGAATGCAAACTTCAGCACGAAGTCAATAATTTTGAAAATCTAGCAGAGCTAGAAGATTTAGAAAATTCATGTTTCTCCATCAACTTTACTCCTTGCCTCATTCCATCAATCTCGAACACCGTCAATGCTTACTATACCAAAATTTCTAACTTCATAACATATATATACCCGATATAGTTCATCAAACTTACCACACTTTAGAAATTCAAGAACTTGCCATAATCATATGAGTTTAAGAACTTACCCTAGTCAGACCATAGGCGTCCATTCGCTGAGGGGTTCAAAAATATTTCTTATAATGATGAGTCCTGAACGTACCATAAGTATGAATTTTAAGAACTCGTAACTTAACCTTATATTCTCTAACTATAACCTATCTATCTGTTATACACATGAGAAAAGAATTACCTTCTCAATAGGTATATAGCAAATAGCGCGACACAAACATTTCAACGATTATCAGTGCCAGAACTAAGTGGTTTTTACACCAAGTACAATTCCCCGCTCACAACAAGGAATCATACAACTCAGCTGCTGACATGGGTCCTCAATTGAAATCTCACTTAACTCTATCTTACACTTTACTTGATACGAATTCTTTCTATCTCATCACATACAACTCCTCATGAGTTCATATCGTACCATTTCATAGTACATTCTCTTATAGCATCAAGCTATACACACTTAGTCGTTACAGACTATTTATCACCTTCTAGCTCATTCTGATCACGTCGTGATCATCGGTTTACCTTAGGGTTCTTTCCCTATTATCAACAAAACTCCAATCGAGTTCATTCTCATTATCTTTGTCATATTCATCTTAAAGACATCATCTTAACACTTTTATTACCAGAGTTAGGAAACTCCTAAATTCTCATTCTCTAGATACTTCAAGATTCTTCTTTGAATCTTCACTTATATATTTTTAATCTTTATCTTTCTCTCTCTCTCTCTCTCTCTCTCTCAGGTTATAGCCTGTGACAACCCGAGAATTTAGAAAAAAAATTAAAATCTTAAATGATTGATTTAGGGTCAAATAATAGACCTTTACAGAATATAAGTGTATGCGTTTGATATTTTTGGGATGGAATTTTGAGGATTTCAAAATTTTGTGTAGGATTTTGGAGAATTATTCAGGATTAAATATATATATGTGTATATGTTCTGTGGATATGGTATTATATGTGTTCAGAATATGTGGTTAGGGGTGAGGTTGACGGATAAATTTTATCAGTGTCAAACCCTAATATTATTAAGAACGTCAACGTTCAGTTAGAAAACCCTAACGTCTAACAAGAAACCCTAGAAATCGGTTCTAAAACCCTAATTTCAGTTCCGGGAATCCGAAACCCTAATTCGGAAATTGAAGACCCTAATTCTGAAATGTAAATGCTGTGTATAAGGTTTAAACGTCATTAATTATAATTTATTAGGGAAAACCCTAACGAATTACTTAAAACCCTAATTGCTTATTAGAAAGCCCTAATATCAAATCTGGGAACTCTAATTACAAATTTTGGGTATTTGAAACCCTAATCTGGGAACTTAAAGGATGATTATATTGCGTAAGTGTTATTAATTATAATAGTAATTAGGGTAAAGCTTAATTAATTAGCAAACCCCAATTTCAAATTTTTAAACCCTAATTATTCTGTCAAGAACTCTAATGTACAATTATGGATTTAATTGCTAAATTAGCAATCTTAATTAGGAAATATTAATCCTAATTTGTGTTAGCCCTTTTGTGATTAGGAAAGTATACTGTAATTAGGAAACTCTAATTATAATTTAAAAATGTTAGTTTTCATTTTTGAAAACCCTAATTTAGAAATCCTAAAATGTGAATTATGGAAAGCTTAAGTTTTAACCCTAAGGGTTAAGCCCTAAGGGTTTGCAACAAATGACAATTCTAGAAATAAAATGGTATGGAAATGACTAGTTTACCCTTATTGCATTATTTAGTAGATTGCTTGTAGATCTAGCCCTAAAATGAGTTGGTACACTATTCTAACTCTAGACCTAGATGCGTGTCCAAATATCAGCCACAACTTGCTAGCAAATATCTTGAATCATATATATTATATAGATCAAAGAGAGAGAAAATGTCACTTTACTTCTCATTTTCTCCAACCCTTTCTCTCTCTTCCAAATCCGAAATTAAGAGTGAGAAAGTGAGATATGATAAGCTTATATCAGTCTCTAACTTGGCAAGATCAGATCATCAAAGTCAGATTCAGATTCATAATTAAAGTTACAAAAAGGTATAAGAACCCTAATCTTAGAAATCTGATGATTTGATGTTAAATGTTGTTGTTGATTTGTTAAAGTTGTGTATTAAGGTGTCTTTAAGTGATCTGAGTTGTTAAATCCCAGATCCATAACATCAAAGTGCTCGAAATGAGCATTTCTTGAAATCTGGAAAAACTTTGAAAAATTATCTGACAGTCATATGTCAGACCTCATAGATCTGTGTGTGTTTGTTGTTTGTTGTGTTTTATGTTATAGATATGCTCTTTGATGTTAGGTCTTTGCTCTGAGACTTGAATCAAACTCAGATCATGTCTGGATTGCAAGATATGATCGGTCAATGTTCATTGACTGAGCAAAAAACTTAGAATCTGGGCAACCCAGATTTTTGAGAAGTGTTTAACAATCTTTTTATGCTTATAGAACTCACATATCATGTATAGAATCAAAGATAGGAACGGTCAAAGTAGCATTGACCGTCTGTTTTTGCATATTTCTGGAAAACCTAGAAATCTTCATGAACGAATTTTCTGACAAGGTTTGACTGCCTTGGATCTTATGATTTCAATGTTGTTATATTTATCTGTTGATGTATTATTATACCTTGACATCTGGTCTACAATCTAGAATTTATAGACCACCCAAAATAAACCCAGAACCCAAGATATATGGATTTAAAGATCTTTAGAATCGCTGTTCTTTATTTACGGAAAACCCGAAATGAAGAACAGTCCGCCAATAAGCGTTTTACTGACCTAAATCTCATGGAATTGTTGTGTAATGGCCATGGACTTGGTGTAGAGTTGTAGTACTACATTAGTACTACAACATTAAAACTTTTACAAACCCAGAAATCATAAGGAACTTAGATCAAAGTGTGTTCAAAGTTACTAACTCGATCACTGACTTGAATTTTTGGAAAATGGCCAAGAACACCAAGAACACCATTAGCGACAGTTTTGTCGCCTATGGTACCTTTTAGCGACAGCTTACTTAAAAAATGAATTAATTAATTAAATAAAAAATTAGTTTTTAATTATTAAAAATACATAATAAATTATGAAAAATTATTTTAAAGGCTGAAAAATAGTTTTTAATTATTTTGAGTATATTTAGAAATATTTAATATTTTGGAATATAAAAGGTATTTATTTATTTAATTATAATATTAAATAAATTATTTAAAATGGTTTTAATTCATGAAAAATCATGAAAAATTATATTATGGTGCTAGAAAATATTTTAAGTTATTTTGATGACTTTTAATAGTTTGTGATGAATTTTATTAATAATTTAATATTAATGATAATTAATTTATTTAATAAATATATTAAATAAATTATGTAAAATTAAATAAATCATGGATTCATATTCATCAGTCATACATTTCATACGTTCTTAATATAAGAACAAATATTGTTTCCTAACTTGTTTTCATTTTTACTTGAACTTATAACCATGAGACTAGCTCATTCTACTACCATATTTATCTAAACAATCTTGTTTCATATCTTGTAGTCTTTAAAGACAACATATAACCATAACTTAAGACCATGCAGTTAACAAACTGCTCTTGGTCACTTCTTGTAAGCAACACCACAGTCTTTGATTTAAGCTTTAGGAGGAGTGGCGCTAGCCTACTCTCCAAAGCCGAAACTAGACTTAGGTTTTTCATTGCTCAGTTTAGTCCTAACCTACCATGCATTCTGATACATACTATAAACATACATCAAGTAGGTTGTGATCTATTTTCAAGTTCATATTCAAAGTACTTACCTCCACAATGATTTATTTCAATCAATAAGTCTTAATAACTTTCTTTGATAAGATTCGATATTATAAGCGTTTAAACCATATATTGGTACTAATAAGCCTCTTATAGCATGCTTAACATGTATATATCTTATTTACATAGACATAACCTAGTTCATTATTTGAAAACATATTTTAAACTACACTTGAAAGGTTCAATTCATGCTTAGCTAGACGATGAACATATTCGTCATGTCTAGAGGCATAAGGCGTTCAAGTTCGCTTTCAAAAGTCATTCTAGGCCAAGTTAAAGCAACTAGGTGAAACTCTAAATCTCATTTCATAGCTAACTAAGCCATGTGTGTATGTTATTACATTTAGAACTTTAAGTCCACAAGTTACTTTGAGTTCGTTCTCAAAGTTTCAAGTTTCCTTTAGAAATCATTTTCAACTAAGCTATTGTAAGTTGATAATAAGTAACACAACTTTAAATCACTTCTCATGCTTAGGTTTACTCAGAACTCAACAATATGTATGTGTTAAAATATCATAACTTCAAAGACTCAAGGTTCGTCAATATTCATTTTTCAAAACTCCAAGTTTCTTTTCAAAATACATACTAAGTCATGCTAAAGAATTCCATTATTAGTAAAGAAATCTTAGCTATATGACATGTCTATTATCATGCATATTTATGTTTTATCACTTAGAACAACATATTTCATCGTCGGGAGCACTATACTTGCGTATGTGCTCGTTTGACGCCCTCCGACCGCCTCTTATTACATAATAGTCACAAAGATTACTATTTTGACCCTTCCTAATGACCTCAAATTGAAACACTTAAAGAACAAAAGTTGTAGGTCTATTCGTCCTCGTTCCGGATCATCTTGAATCACATCAATCGGAGTTCGTATGAAAAAGTTATGGTTGTTTTACCAAAACAGGTCATAGCAGTCACAGTCAGCACACATGGGGCGCGGCCGCAACCCTTTTTCTCACCATTACAGCATGCCCGCGCCAATGCCTAGACCCAGCTGCGCGCCCGCGTGCACGGGCGGCGCGCGCACATGAGGCTTCACACAGATAACAGTTTTGGTCATAACTTTCTCATTTTAAGTCCGAATTAGTTGGTTTTCGATTCGTTGGACTTGTTAAACTCTTAGCTACCCATCTACAGAGTAATTATAAGACTTCAAACACATTAACTAACCCAAAGATTAATCCAAAACTCATATTCATACTAAATTTTCATGTTTTGAAAAGTTTAACGAATTCATTCACTACGAATTCGTTTCTCAACCAAATTGGTTCGTTTTACTTTCATTGTTTTCGTTTCTAACTATATTAAAAGTATCTAGCAACAACTCATGGATTACAACAATCCTTAGCCATCAATTTTTGGACTTAAAAGTGACTATTTCTTACATTTCTAAGAATTCAAAACTTGAAATGAAGAACATGTATTATAATCACGCAATCATCATGCTCAACACATTACATTGATACATAATACACATGTAAACTATGTTAACCCCATAGCACTAAATTTTCAACCCACTTAACAGAGAATTTTGGAGAATTATTAGAATTTATCAAACTTTGGAATTTAGAACATATACTTTGTAACAATCATTAAAGGCTTTTAATGATAAAGCATATACTTTGTAACAAACTTATTCATTTATTAATAAAAAGTATTAATTTATTAAAGGCTTTTAATTATCTATATGATGTTGTTTTATAATATGTGATAAACCCATAGTTTTAAGCAATGCTTTTAGAATAATGATGATGATCATTCTAGTGAGATCTAAATTCTTAGAAAGCTTAAAACTAAAATAGTTCCCAATCATTGGATTACTAAATTGGGGATTAGTGAATCCGGATAGATTGGTACATACGTTGCTTGCTCATTGGATGAGGATGATTGATCTCATGATCATTTGTGTGGAGACACTAAAGCAAGTATGTAGGTGCTTATTAGAGAATAAGTTCCTTTGAACGTGGCTCGCTAAGGAATACCTAATGGAGTTTTACTTGCTTCTGTCAATAGGAATTCCTATAGTGATAGTAGTACAAGTGATCCTTGGACTTGAGATCATCATAGTATCTTGTGTATGATGAGTTATACTTTGACTTATTCCTTAAGACCCTTAGGGTATATCAAAGGGTATGCTTGGGTATAATAAGTTGTACATGGAGATAATGTATGATCAATAAAGAATCTACCACTTCTATTAAAAGAAGAGAAATGTCCTATGTGATTCGATAAATAACCCAGTAGTCCTTGGCCAAGGCAGAATGAAATTAGAAAGGAGTTTCTAATTTGCATTATTTGGAGTTGTGCATTTAAGGATCGAAATACATATAATTAAATAAAATAAGACTTGATAGTAATTCTATGTCTTATATTTAATTGGGACATTGTATGGTGGAAGGATTGAATTGTACGATAACTATTTACTCAAAGGTTCTTTTATGATTAATGTTGAAATCTATATTATCTGGAAAGTCGTTGATCGCTAGGGAGGCTTATCCCTATTGTAGAATAAATATTATTTATTTAAATAAATTAATTTTTTAATTTATTTATTTAAATAAGATTAGAATTGTTCTAATTGATTTATTCACAACCGGTTTAATATGGAGAACCTAAAGGGCCACACCATAAAAAGAAGAATAATTATTTAAGAAGTTAATGGCATAATCGTAATAATATGTTAAGTATATTTAATTTAATCTATGGTGATAGAATAAATTAAATAGCTTAATATTTATTATTTAATATTTTAGAAATATTAAATATAAATTAATAAGAGGAATCTTATTAATATTATTACAATAATTATTATTATTTTAATTTCTAAAAGAGTTTAGGAATTAATTTAATATAAGTACTCTCATTTATTAAGTAATAGGATTAGGAGGGAAAATTAATTAAATGAGTTTAATTAATTATCCCTAATAAGATTAGTGAGCCCATTTAAGTAAAAGAGTTTAATTAAATAATACCTTATTTTAATAAGGTTAATTGATATCTTTATAAAAGAGTCTTATATCAGATATCAAGATGACGTTATAATTCCAATGGTTGGAGAGTACGCTCTTTTTCTATAGAGATAGAAAAACTAGGGTTTAGCCAACCACCCATCTTCTTAAATCATTCTTCTTCCTTGGTGGATCACCTCTAGAGGCCAAACACTTGGGTGGCTAACGTTGATCAAAGGAAGGAACCAAACCCGGTGGATTCAAGTTGAACGCGAAAAGGATTGGAGGTGAACTTGTACTTGAGGAAGCTCGGATCTTCAAGGGTATGTTTCTTATTCATCTTTTTCGTTTAATTAATAATTGTGCATAAAGGGTGATCCGGGTAATATGGTTTATAAAATTTTTAAACTCTGATTTTTACACGTTTCCGTTTATTTTGCAATTTGATTGCGTTCTTGAATATTACAAACCTAACAGTGGCATCAGAGCCAAACCTTTATGCAAATTATTAATTGTTCAAATTTGATATGTATATTGATATGTGTTTAGAACAATTTAATTGGGCATAATTTTATTATATAAAATTTATTAAAAAAAAACGATAATCTTGTTTTTTTTTTTTGTTCACGTTTCTTATGTTTATGATCATGTTAATTTTTTTTTTTCAATGGAAATGGGCCACGTGAATCCTTTTTTTTTAAGGAAGGTACGGATATATATATATATATATATATATATATATATATATTATATTCTAACCGCACGGAATTAAAAAAAAACCTAAATGGAAATCAAGGGCAACCATGTTATCAAATATCTCATTTCAACCTTTTTTTCAAGGTGGTGGGTTGTTGGCTAGTGGCTACGTAGGATTTTTTTTTATTTTTTCATTAACATGGATTCAGGTGATATTTTAGTTATAATATATATATATATATATAATTAACGGTTATTATATATTTATATATATTAATTCTGTTATATATATATATATATATATATATAATATTCTTAATTATTTTATAATTAAAATAAAATATTTATTTTAATTTTAAAATAAAAACTTTATTTTAATCTTTTAATAAAAAGAGTTTATTTTAATTTTAAAATTAAATTTCATGCTAACTAATTAAAGTTGGAATTGGATTCCATGATAACTAATTGGAGTTGAAATTGGATTCTATGTTTCCTTAAATAAAGGAGTTTATTTAGATATTAAATAAGATTTCATATTATTCAAAATAAAGGAGTTTATTTGTGAATAGGAAAAAGAATCGGTGTTTCCTTATATAAAGGAGTTTATTTAGATATGAAATAAGATTTCATATTATTCCAAATAAAGGAGTTTATTTGTGAATAGGAAAGAGAATTCGTGTTTCCTTTAATAAAGGAATTTATTTTATTTTATTTTTTACATGGAATAGGATTCCATAATTAATTAAAATAAATGAGTTTATTTTGATTAAAGATTTTGATTAAAATAAAATAGTTTATTTTATTCAAAATTGGATAAATTAAAATAAAATAGTTTTATTTTGATTTATATTTGGATTGAAATAAAGGAGTTTATTTTGATTCAAAATTAGATTTTTTACTAACTAAATTTGCCCATTAAATTATATCAATATATATATATTAAATGTTTATTATTCATGAGATGAATGTTATTTATTGATGCATATGGTGATGTGTATGATAATAAATGGGATTGATTATGGACAATTGACCAATGTGATTGGATTTTATTTTAGTTTGATGCACGAATGTATGGGTTTTATTAAATGGGGAATTCTGCGTACCTCGTCTTCTTCTAATTTTTCCGAATGTAAATTCTATCTCCTCCTATGTACTTCCTTATTCGATCACGATCAAGGTTTCTATTTATTTTAATTAGTTTTGTAATAGGAATAGTTAGAATTAATTTTGAAAAATTGGAGATCAAGGAGCAAGGAGCTTGAAGACCCGATTTGTAATGGAGCCAGGGTTTAAATGTAATAGTTATATTTAAATATTATTTCTTGCACCCCTAGGGTTTGACCTATTGGTTCACTTGGTGGCTCTAGTGAACCAAACTAGAATAAAAGTTCATAATCAATCAAGGGTAGAATATAGTATTCTATATGTGCATGCTTATACTATATATATTATATATTATGCAAACATGCTTCGCATGTTCATTAATATGGCGTATTTTTATATATATATATAAATGCTGCGCTAAACAAGATGAGACAAATTAATAACAAACCCTCAATTTTTATATTAAGTCCTAAGCGTTCAAAGATATTTGGAATATCGAACGTCAGCCTTGAGCATGATAAAATTAATAGAGTATTAAATATTTAATATGAGTTTGTTGTGTCACCACAAGGCAAGTATTAAGTATTTAAGATGTTAATTTATCACATTTGATGCTTATAAAGAAAATTGAACAATATTGTTTTGTTTGTCACCACAAGGATGATATTTTTTTTTTTGAATATATAGAGTGCTAGGTTGGACTTAACTTTGATAATTTTGATTGGATGTGCCACCACTTGATCAAAATAATCTAAGAGGCAAAAGAAAAGGAGTTGCATAGTTGATGTAATTAACAAAAGTTGTCTACCTATTTATTTATATATAGTTTGTTGTGTCACCACAAGGCTATATACATTTGAAATGGGATCCTTATTCTCACTAGCAAATCTTTAATTAGATTTTGCCGAACTATATAAGTGAGGGTAATATAGTTTGAAGAAAATAGTGGGAGATACCAATTTAAAACAAGACCTAATTTATTTTGGTAATTAATAAAAGAATGTATGTTAAATTGTTGTCAAATACAAATTCATTTACAAAATTTTACAATGTCTTAATTACTATCACTGCGAAACATATTAGATGTTATTTAACTGGACCGTATTAAATGGATTGGTTAAGGAATATGAGAATAGTTCTCATGGCTGAAAAGCTATCTTATGTCCATAATACGTCTATCCCTGCAATGGTTGCAGACAATGCCTCTGAGGAAGAGATTGCTACTTTTAGAAAGTGGTAAAATGATGCACAGTTGGCTCAATGCAACATGCTTGCATCCATGAGTAACGAGCTTCAGCGTCAGCATTAAACTATGGATGCTCCTACTATATTCCTGCACATCAAGTAGTTGATGGTGAGGAAAGTAGGACTGATAGATATCAGATATCTAAGGAGCTCTTCCGATCTAGAATGACCGATGACACTACAGTACAGATAAAAGTCCTTAATATTATCAATTTGATTGATCAATTAGGACAACAGGTTTTGTCATGGATGGAGAGTTGAGCCAAGATTTGATCTTTCCCTCACTCCCGGACTCCTTTCACAATTGTTGTGAATTTTTCATATGAACAAGCTAGATATCAGCCTCGCTGATTTGCTTAACATGTTGAAAAATGTTAAGAGTCACTTTCCAACTAAGAAAGACCATGTCTTACTGGTAGGAGCCAAATGATCTTCTGAAAAGAAGAACGATTCTAAGAAGGTAAATAGAAAAGGCAAAAACAAAGGATAATAAGAACAAAACTGATACGGATAGCAAAAGAGTTTGCTTCCACTACAATAAGCCTGGACACTGGAAAGAAACTGCAAGAAGCATCTTGCAGAGGCTAACCAAAGAAGCTTAGTGAAGTTTAGGTTTTATAATACGCTTTTTGTTCATGATTGAAATAAATTTTCTTTAAGTCAAGGTTCTACTTGGGTATTGGATACCAACTTTGGTTATCATAAATATAGATTTATGAAGGGACCAAGCAGAAGTAGAAAGCTAAACAAATATAAGTAATCCTATGTGTGGGAAATGTAGCAAAGGTTGCCATATTAGCCATAGAAACTTATAGTTTAGCAATGCCTACGGCAAATCTATTAAGTCAATAAGTTGTTATTGTATTTCAGGTTCTTGTTAAAATATTATTTCTATTTTATTGTTGACAATGAAATCTTTGGTATTATAATTAAGAACAATTGTTGTTCTATTTATAATAATAATGTTTTGTATATAACTGGAATATTACTTAATAAATTTAGTATACTTGACTTACATGAAAATAATTTTACATAATGAACAAATTAGTATAAGAAAAGGAGATGATCATTCAAAGAGTTGAATGTATGCATTTGTTGAAAAACAAGTGTGAATTATTTGAAAGGTTCAAAGAATTCATAAGTGAAACAAATTGACAAAGTATTAAGATTCTTTGATTAGATCAAGGAATAAATACTTGTGCAATAAGTTTCTAGATCATCTCAAATGGTTTTCTCATAATGGACACATCTTGATACATAATAATTGATTGATGTATCTGAAAGGTAAAATCATACCTTGTTGAACATGGTACGGTCCAAAATGATTTTACCGACATTCCAGTATCCTTCTAGGATCATGTCCTAGAAATGGTCGACATATCTACTTAAAAGGTAACCTCAAAATCCAGCCCCAAGACTCTATAAAAGTTATGGACAGGGAGGATTCCTAATCTTAAGTATGTTAAGATAAGGGGTTGTCCAACTTATGTGAAAAGGTTTCGAAGGATAAGCTTGGGACAAGATTTGACATGTACAGATTTGTGGGACATCCTAAAGTAAGTTTAGGGTATATGTTCTATAATTCTACTTAGCAAAAGGTGTTTGTTGTGAAACACGCTTCCTTCTAAGATAAAAGTGTTTATCATTAAAAAGGGCTAGTGGGAGGATAATAGATCTTGAAGAGTTCAAGAACCACAAAATACTATAAGTTAAATAAGAGGAACCTGTAGATAGACCTATTATACCACAACTGAATCGTAAATCTGGAATAGTACCAAAGATACCTAGGAGGTATGGATTCATCATGGATGATGATGATGAGGTACACAACATAGAAGATGATGATCCAGAGTTACATTCGATGAGGTAAGACTTCTAGTGTGTACAAAAGGGTCAGTGGGAGCGTCGTGAAATTTCTAGTATTATATGTTGATATACTACGGATGAGGAATTGCATACCAATGCTACAATCAGTAAAGATAAAGTTGTCTAAACAATCCTCCATGAATGATTTGGGAAGAGTATCATTATTGGGGATGCAAATCTATATATATAGATTTAAAAGGATGCTCAACTTAACCCAAGGAACGTATATTCATTTGATGCTAAAGTCGTTTAGCATGGCAAACTCAAGAGATGTCTCATGTTGATGAGCTATGGAGTGTATCTCTTTATAGTCCCCACAGACTCACGAAAAGAGAGATCGCATGAGTGACTATCATGTATGCAATGAAATATACAAGATCTAATGTTGATCGGTCATATTCGAGAAGATCATCGTAAAGGCGGTGAAAAACATCTTAAAGTTCTTAACAGGACACTAAGGATGTGAGCATACATGGTGGGTCTGAATTAAAACTAGAGGGCTTTACAGACTCAAGTTTTTTAGGCAGACCAAGACGATCGAAAATCCACTTTAAGGTAAAGTGTTACCTTGAGCAAAGGTGGTGCGATGAAATGGAAAGGTTCCAAACAATGAAAGAGTTCTTTGGTTTAGTGATAAAGACAAAGTATTTAGCTATAAATGAAGTCGCAAGTTGATTGTTTGGATTAAAAGTTCATTCTGTAATTAGGAATAGTTCCTAAGTCTCATCTTGGATCTAAACATGTGTTGTGGCACTTTCATTTGATTATTAGAATCATTGAAAGATGGGAAATCACTATAGAGATAGTGGACTCTCATGAACAACATTACATATCCATTAACTAAAGCTTATCCAACAACAGGATAATCGTCACTTAGAGAAGAAGAGTATGAGATACCATGACGATTGGCTTTAGTGCAAGTGGGAGATTGAAAGTAGTATGCACACAAGCCAATCATGTTTGATGATAAAGCATATACTTTGTAACAATCTTATTCATTTATAAATAAAAAGTATTAATTTATTAAAGGCTTTTAATTATCTACATGATCTTTGTTTTATAATATGTGATAAACCCATAGTTTTAAGCAATGCTTTTAGAATAATGATAATGATCATTCTAATGAGATCTAAATTCTTAGAAAGCTTAAAACTAAAATAGTTCCCAATCATTGGATTACTAAATTGGAGATTAGTGAATCCGGATAGATTGTACACACGTTGCTTGCTTTCATTGGATGAGGATGATTGATCTCATGATCATTTGTGTGGAGACACTAAAGCAAGTATGTAGGTGCTTATTAGAGAATAAGTTCATTGAGCGTGGCTCGCTAAGGAATACCTAATGGAGTTTTACTTGCTGTCAATAGGAATTCTGTAGTGATAGTAGTACAAGTGATCCTTGGACTTGAGATCATCATAGTATCTTGTGTATGATGAGTTATACTTTGACTTATTCCTTAAGACCCTTAGGGTATATCAAAGGGTATGCTTGGGTATAATAAGTTGTACATGGAGATAATGTATGATCAATAAAGAATCTACCACTTATATAAAAGAAGAGAAATGTCTATGTGATTCGATAAATGACAACCCGAAGAGTCCTTGGTTAAGGCAAAATGAAATTAGAAAGGAGTTTCTAATTTGCATTATTGGAGTTGTGCATTTAAGGATCGAAATACATATAATTAAATAAAATAAGACTTGACAAGAATTCCATGTCTTATATTTAATTGGGACATTGTATGGTGGAAGGATTGAATTATACGGTAACTATTTACTCAAAGGTTCTTTTATGATTAATGTTGAAATCTATATTATACGGAAAGTCGTTGAT
Source organism: Panax quinquefolius (assembly GCA_020205615.1). Lineage (NCBI taxonomy): Eukaryota > Viridiplantae > Streptophyta > Magnoliopsida > Apiales > Araliaceae > Panax > Panax quinquefolius. The sequence goes on along the minus strand of CM035157.1, from coordinate 80,810,197 downwards.
CGCTATGGAGGCTTATCCCTATTGTAGAATAAATATTATTTATTTAAATAAATTAATTGTTTAATTTATTTATTTAAATAAGATTAGAATTGTTCTAATTGATTTATTCACAACCAGGTTTAATATGGAGAACCTAAAAGGCCACATCATAAAAGGAAGAATAATTATTTAAGAAGTTAATGGCATAATCGTAATAATATGTTAAGTATATTTAATTTAATCTATGGTGATAGAATAAATTAAATAGCTTAATATTATTATTTAATATTTTAGAAATATTAAATATAAATTAATAAGAGGAGTCTTATTAATATTATTACAATAATTATTATTATTTTAATTTCTAAAAGAGTTTAGGAATTAATTTAATATAAGTAATCTCATTTATTCTTAATAGGATTAGGAGGAAAATTAATTAAAGGAGTTTAATTAATTATCCCTAATAAGATTAGTGAGCCCATTTAATTAAAAGAGTTTAATTAAATAATACCTTATTTTAATAGGGTTAATTGATATCTTTATAAGAAGAGTCTTATATCAGATATCAAGATGACGTTATAATTCCAATGGTTGGAGAGTACGCTCTTTTTCTATAAAGATAGAAAAACTAAGGTTTAGCCAACCACCCATCTTCTTAAATCCTTCTTCTTCCTTGGTGGATCACCTCTAGAGGCCAAACACTTGGGTGGCTAACGTTGATCAAAGGAAGGAACCAAACCCGATGGATTCAAGTTGAAGTTGAGCGAAAAGATTGGAGGTGAACTTGTACACGAGGAAGCTCGGATCTTCAAGGGTATGTTTCTTATTCATCTTTTTCGTTTAATTAATAATTGTGCATAAAGGGTGATCCGGGTATATGGTTTGTAAAATTTTTAAACTCTGATTTTTAAACGTTTCCGCTTATTTTGTAATTTGATTGCGTTCTTGAATATTACAAACCTAACAGTTACCTCTTGAAGCTTTAATTAGTAACTATAACTCCTCAATTCTCTAATTGCTCCTCAATTCTACCACACTCACTCTCCAATTCTACTAACTTTCAATAGCAAAACTTAGACATTTCAACAAACGGGAATGAAGAGGAGGAGTCTTTATTTATAGAGGAAATCATTGTTCATACAATGATTTTGCCCAAAGATTTAAAATAAGAGGAAGAAGAAGAAGCCAGTGGGCAATAAAGGGTTATTTACCTGCTCCTTCCTCTATATTCTTCACTTCATCATCACCCTATCTAGCCATTTGATTTCACTGATTTTTGAGCATGGAGAAATTGACTAGGCCAATGGCTTAGTCACGTGGGTAAGGAAAATGACTTAGAAATTGGGACAAAGCTTTTTAGCTTTCGGTTTTAGCAACAACGCCACTTAATATACCAAGGTTATTTCCTTTTGGGGCTCCTTAAGTCAATTATAATGACTTAGTATTACTACATTTATTTAAGTTATGGGCACATATATACACATTTATATGTATCTACCCACATATAAGAAATATATTTTTTTATTTTAAATATACACCAATATAATCTTATATCCCATGTACATTGGGCTAGTCCAAATAATATTTTAATTGGGCTAAATATATATCAGTTGGGTACTCTCAACCCATTATTCCCTACCACACTTTAATATCACAATGATTATTATCAATCATTTAATTTCTTCCCATTAATTCTCTTTTAATAATTTGATTAAACCTTGATCTAGTTTAACTTTAATACTCGAGCCACACAGTAGCATTTATCTAACTCATTTCTTTGGAGTTATGTATAACTCAAGCTCATTATTCCTATAATAAATTATTAGGGTTTAGGTTACTTTGGCTTTTCCCCAATTCCACATTATTTTATTATTTATTTAATATAGAGTTTATGTCACACTTTATCGAATGCTAAATTATTTAGCTTACTTAAATAATTACATAGTTAAAGTATGCACAACCTTTACACTTAGAATAATTAATATTTACTCTATTAATTATTTAAATTATACATTAGCACGTATAATTATTCGATTGTCCAAAGACAACATCCTCAATCTTTACATTCACAGCTTTCAAATATTAACCCTTTCACATATTACCATATTATGTAATATATAAAAAACTAACATTACTTAACATAATCATTTCATTTTCTTCATGTAAAGCACATATATTAATTCACCATCTTATGTAAGGGAATTAACTCTTTTTATTTGATTTACTATCACGCCATTGCCACACAAGACATTATACTCAAATTATATTATAATATTACATAATATAACTTAATTAACTAAAATTAATTTCCATAAATAACTTCTCATTCAATTCATGATTCGTTATCTCAATCAATTCATGGATGGTTGGAACACCAATTATTGTCATTATTATAACATATAAGTTACTAATACACAAATCCTAAAGTTCAGATTACAAACTCATCATTAACAGTCTACATGTGGTCATGGCGCTTCTGGTCTTAGGTTGAAGAGAGTGGTGGCGTAGCGCCACCTCAAGTTAGGACGCAGAAAAGTTATGCTTTAATAGAAACAGAACTTAACTCGCAAATCTTTTAACATGCTCCATACATGCTATCTCATTATACTAACCAAAATGAATCTCCAATGGCTACATTCTTGAATAACTTAGAGATTAAACTTCAAGTTCAAACTCTTCTTTCTTTAATCTATACATTTTACCAAATCCCAATAATAGTCAATAAATCTTTAACCAATATTTATCTAAAGATAAATTGATTTTCTTCTCTCGTCGACAAGGTACATATATACAAGTCCAAACCTAGCACACATCGAGTCTTTAATGGTATTCAATATAGTACACTGAGTGGTTTCCCACAAACAACCAACAAATTAGTTTTCGTCTCGTCTACACTGTTTTCATAGTGAGTTAGATCGATTACTAATTCGTATATACCTCCGCTCTCTGAAGGAATTGTTTAGCCCAGCTCCTATACATCCACCATTAAAGGGTATGGTTGCACTGCCTTAGACTTGATACATACTCATACATATACTCAAGAAATTGGTGGTTATAAAGGAAATTTAAGGTCACCAACTTACTATGATAAAATAATTTTATATATTATTTAATGTCGATAGATAAATCTTATCCATCTTCTTACTAATTCATCTCTACCATTTATAACAAATATATACTAATGATATATATTTATTAAACACGACATCACTTACTACATGGCACATATTACCCTATGTAACACAATACCACATACCTCGTAGCACATTTATGTGACGTCCCCAAAATAGGTATACATCACCTATTCTGAGTTGCCAAATACATGGTACAGAATACAAATACAATCTTAAATATACAACATGAGCTATGAGTTTTAATACAAATATTGTCTTCTAGACAGTATTCAAACTCAAAATAAGTCCTCAATACATTTATTAACACACTATTTCATAGAATAGTGAGGACTACTAATGCTATCATCTGGACCGTCACTCCGTTCCCCGACTAGTCCCTGCTACGTTCTCATTTCCTGAAGAGAACAATGAAAGTAAAAGGGTGAGCTCAACTAGCCCAGTAAGAAATATTATGACTAAGATAATGCAAAATAAATTATGGTCATGTTCATGCCAACAACTGTCCATCAATGCACTACGGGCCAATGAGGACTTTTACCACATCATTTGTAACATTACGGCCATGATTATACCGAATAATCCCTGGTCATAATCATACCAAGTCCATCTATGCACTACAGGCCACAGATGACTTTCAACATAATATAAACATGAGGATGATGACAATGATATAAGAATTCAATAAAACAAGTTCAAGAATTAATTTATCCAGAACCAATAACGCCCAAATTGTTAAATAATCATCGCTTTGTGGGTAAAACTCAAGAATGCTCGGAAGAATATTTCCATAAAAGATATCTTTGGATGAAGCTTAAATATCAAAGATATTCCACTAATTTCATGGAGTATAGAATCCAAAACTTTAACCAACCTGAGTATAATAGAATATATGAAAGCGCAAATGGATTTTAACTCCGCCATGCGGTAATCCACGATATCTGAATCATTTCCACAATTTAATAAGGAATGAATACAAAGGATCATTCACCATGCATGTGGTAATCCACATAGATAGGTTATTCAACGAGAATAATAAAGAATGGAATAATGAAGAATTCACCATGCATGTGATAGATCGCACAAACAAAGTTATTCTTCAATGAATAATAAATAATGAAACTGTGTCATGCGTAAACGCATAGATAGGATATACGGCGAATAATAAAGAATGGAACCAAGTCATGCGTGAACGCGCATTGCATGAGGATATTAGATAGAATAATAAAGAATGGAATAACAATGACCGGGCATGCGATAGACCCCCACGACATATTATTCCAGCAGAATCATAAAGAATGGAATAATGTAAGCTCTCTTCATGAATCTGAAAGAAATAATACCCCCTTACCTTAGAAGAAGCGGATATAGGAGTAGTGAAGTAACATAATACTTTTCTTCTTTTCTCTATAGTTTCTTTCTCTAGAGTTTCAAATGAATTCGTAAGAAATAATGAAGGAATGAGCTTTATTTATAGGAGAATGGGTGAATAGTAACTAATTCATGAACGGTCTAGATTGATTTACTTTTAAATGCAGACGGTCCATATTGATTTACTATGCATTATTAATAAAATATTCTAATAAAAAATCTTTTAAATAAAATTTAATATATTCTATTTATAATCTAATAAAAGCGAATAACTTTATAAAAGTATTCTATTTTATATAAAAAGATTTTACTATCGCAGCATTATCTGAACACTATCGCATAATAAAATATTATATATTCTATTTATAGTCTAATAAAACGAATAACTATATAAAAGTATTATGTTTTATATAAAACGTTTTCTATTTTATTACATTTATAATAATAATAAAACAAAACTTATCACCTTTATTATAATTCACAATTTTAATCGACTAGGTCGTTCCCAGGAAAGAGGGGGCTTTTCAATAAGGATTTCTCCATATTGGCGCGCAATTAGGTGACCAAACCTCTCCTTGGCAGAACTTCTAGACATCGTTAATATTGCAAATAATAATATTAATAACTTTATTATCTCAATTATTGATTTAATAATATATAAAATATGGACAATAATTGAATCAAATAACATGAGATACTATGCAACAATTACTGTAACAATAATTGAACAAAACTGAGTGAATTCTCACGTAAGCATCAATAATCAATATTGTGTGCTACTATATAACCACACGTATTACTGTACTTTTAACACCTGGTGTTTCAACAGTTAACGGTAAAACTTCCGCCATTATTTTCATAAAAAAAAATTTGTCATTTTCTCAATCCGACAATAATTCCATTGTGGGTTCCACCAATGAATGTGCCATCGTACGAATATTCCCTGTTAAAATGAATATTCCCTGACCAATCGAATATTATATAACAACTTGCCTACTTTGCAAAATTTATAAATATTACCCACAACTATAAAATTATATCAAATCCACACCATAATATTCAAAAAAATATTTCGAGAAAATTAAATCTTTATTCATAAAATTTGGGGTCTCACAATCTCCCATCCTTATGAATTTTTGCCCTCAAAATTTATGTACGTACCTGGTATGTCGAAGAGGTAAGGATACCTTGATTTCATTTCAGATTCTAACTCCCAGGTCATTTCCTCAACATCATGGTTTCTTCACAAAACTTTAACTTGAGGTATAACCTTGGAGCGTAGAATATGTTCCTTCTTATCCAAGATTTTAATAGGAACCTCTTCATACGTTAAATCTTCTATATCTCATCCAGTTCTAACTCAAAAATGTGGTTCGGGTCTTACACATATTTACGTAACATCGATACGTGAAAAATATTACGAACACGCGACATACTTGGCGGTAAAGCGAGTCTATAGGCCACAGTTCCTACTTGATCGAGAATTTCAAATGGGCCAATTAAATCGAGGGTTGAGATTTTCTCTCTTCATCGATTCTTGCTTCTAGAATAATGCCCTCTTGAACCTTCTTCTTCACATTCATCAACTCTGAGTATGTAGCTTGAGTGGCTTTAACTTTATCGATTAAAGTCGATTCTACTCATATATTCGCTATCTTCACGTGGGTCTCTAGAGTCTTTAACTCTATCTTCATCATTTATAAGTTATACGAAATGGGTCTTTGTGTTAACAATATTGCACTCGTAAACGCATACAATCTTCTACTCAATGCGTCAGCTACTACGTTCACTCTTCCATGATGATATTGAATGATATAGTCGTAATCTTCAACCGCTCGAGCCAACGTCTTTGGCGCATGTTACGTTCATTTTAGTTGAAGAAATATTTAAGGGTTTTAGAAATGGGTTTTGTACTGGGGTCAACACAAAATTCAATTTCACGCTCTAGGGGTAGGCTAAGAAGTCTTCAAGAATACGTCAAGAAATTTATTAACAATAGAAATATCATTCAAAACTGTGACTCTCATCTCACATCGATACCTATCAACTTGTCATCGTCATTCACGACGTCACCTACAGAAAGTCTGGCTTCGGTGCATTACACACAAGGAAGTCAACAACGAAAGGATCGGGTCTCTTTACTTATGGCTTGATATGACAATGATTGACTTTAGAATTCGCATAACAGGTTGGTTAGGAATATGAAAGCTAACAACCTTACGAAAAGCATGATGAGTAGTTAACCAATCGATTCCTAAAATCACATCAAAGGCAAGTATTTTCAAAGAGATAAGATCGACAGGTAACGTGAAAGTGTCGATTTGAATCAAATAAGATTTATAAATAGTGGCTGTAATGAAGGTTTCTCCCAATGGAGTTTCAATAGATAAGTCAAAGTCTAATTTCTCCGGAGTCAAATTTAAACATTGAGCGCAAGTAAGAGAAATAAAAGAATGGGTAGAACCGGTATCAAATAAGATATAGACTTCATAAGCGTTTATGATTAACTTACCCATGATAACTTCGTTCGGGTTCCTCGACAAACGCTCTCACTTAAACTACCGGCTTTGACTTGTCTGAGACATCCTTTGGCATCATTATCTCAGCTGGACTTGACTTCACTACAAGGCAAAATCGAGCTAGGTGACCTTCTCTTCCGTAATTGAAACATGCTTTGGATTGCTGTGTACAGTTTGGACGGATGTGTCCCTCCTGTCCGCATTTGAAACATACTACCGGTGGTCGTTCTCCTTCCTTAACAACGGGTGTTGGTGCTGACATCTTTCCATCATCGTTAAATCTTCTCTTCTTGAAATTTCCACTCCTATTATCTTGGCCATGATTACCACCGAAGTGGTTACCATTCTTGGCATGATAATTTCCCCCACGATGGTTATCATTGTTAGATGGCGTTGCATCGGGTAATACGATTATTATCGTGTTGTTGGTCATTGCCTTTTGGTTGTGCTGACTCATTATCGCGCTCCAATAACTGAGCCCTATTCACAACATCTGAATATAAACAAAGTTTGTGAGAAATAGGTATTGACGTATCTCGGGTTTCAAACCTCTTAGAAATATCCGCGTCATTCTCTCCTCATTATCAACCAAGTGGGACGCAAACCGGGACAACTCGGAAAACTTGGCTTCGTACTGTGACACGGTCATGTTATTTTTCTCCATTGCTTATCTCTACATTTTTAGATGCCATTTTCAAACACTGTCACAAAACAAGGGTTAATTGACATATCACATATTATCCCTATACTCTGACCGACCAATTAAATACCAAATAAACTTAGGTAGGTCATACTAAATAAGCGAAGAATTCCCGTCTCTCCCTCCTAGTTCTTGTCTCACATCTCGGCCTGAGGATCATATCCCTAAGCTTTGATACCAATTGTGGCCGCCTCATGAAAATAGGTATACATCACCTATTACGAGTCACCAAATACATGGCATCTGAGAATACAAATATAATCTTAAATATACAACATGAACTGTGAGTTTTAATACAAATATTGTCTTCTAGACAGTATTCAAACTCAAAATAAGTCCTCAATATATTTATTAACACACTATTTCATAGAATAGTGAGGACTACTAATGCTATCATCTGGACCGTCACACCGTTCTCTGACTAGTCCCTGCTACGTTCTCATTTCCTGAAGAGAACAATGAAAGTAAAAGAGTGAGCTCAACTAGCTCAGTAAGAAATATTATGACTAAGATAATCCAAAATAAATTATCGTTAGCCTTCAACAGTGTTAAACTGATACAATATAACAAACATCAAGTTTAACTACAGCGGAATAAGCAATCGATTAAAAGAGTCTAGTAGAGAATAAAATCTACTGTCTTCTATGATTTAAAAGGTTTTTCATCACTTTTATCATTGGGACTCAGCTTAATATATAATCCACATCATCCCTGCACTACGGTCAAGGATATTCATTAGTATCACAACCACAAATTATCCATGCACTACGGGCCAAAGATATTCGTGTATTCATCAATGGTCATGTTCATGCCAACAACTGTCCATCAATGTACTATGGGCCAATAAGGACTTTTACCACATCATTTGTAATATTACGATCATGATTATACCAAATAATCCCTGGTCATAATCATAGCAAATCCATCTATGCACTACAGGCCACAGATGACTTTCAACATAATATAAACATGAGGATGATGACAATGATATAAGAATTCAACAAAACAAGTTCAAGAATTAATTAATCCAGGAACCAATAACGTCCAAATTGTCAACATGATACTGCTTTGTGGGGAAAAACTCAAGAATGCTCAAAAGAATATTTTCATGAAAAGATACTGCATGAAGCGCAAATATCAAAGATATTCCACTAATTTCATTGAGTATAGAATCCAAAACTTTAACCAACTAAGTATAATAGAATATATGAAACTGCAAATGGATTTTCACCCGCCATGCGATAATCCACGTATACAGATCATTTCCACAATTTTATAAGGAATGAATACAAAGGATCGTTCACCATGCATGTGGTAATCCACATAGACAGGTTATTCCAACAGAATAATAAAGAATGGAATAACAGAAGAATTCACCATGCATGCGATAGATCGCACAGACAGGTTATTCCCAACAGAATAATAAATAATGAAACAAGGTCATGCGTAAACGCACAGATAGGATATTCCGACAAAATAATAAAGAATGGAACTAGGTCATGAGTAAACGCACAGACAGGATATTCTGACAGAATAATAAAGAATGGAATAACAACAGAATTCACCAAGCATGCAATAGACCACACAAATAGGTTATTCCAACAAAATCATAAAGAATGGAATAACAGAAGCTCTCTTCATGAATACGAAAGAAATAATACCCCTTACCTTAGAAGAAACTGGATATAGGAGTAGTGAAGTAGCAGAATATTTTTCTTCTTTCTCTCTCTAGAGTTTCAGTGAATTCGTAAGAAATAATAAAGAAATGAGCTTCTATTTATAGGAGAATGGACTGAATAGTAACTAATTCATGAACGGTCCAGATTGATTTAATTTTAAACGGACGGTCCATATTGATTTACTATGCACTATTAATAAAATATTCTAATAAAACAATATCTTTTAAATTAAATATAATATATTCTATTTATAATCTAATAAAATGAATAACTTTATAAAAGTATTCTATTTTATATAAAAAGATTTTATTATGCAAACATTATGCAGGCACTATACAAACACTATGCATAATAGAATATTATATATTCTATTTATAGTCTAGTAAAACAAATAACTTTATAAAAGTATTCATTTTATATAAAAAGTTTTCGTTTTATTACATTTATAATAATAATAAAACAAAACTTATCACCTTTATTATAATTCATAATATTAATCGACTGAGGTTGTTCCCGGAAGAGGGGCTTTCAATAAGGATTTCTCCCTATTGGCCGCAATTAGGTGACCAAACCTCTCCTTGCGCGAACTTCTAGACATCGTTAATATTGCAAATAATAATATTAATAACTTTGTTATCTCAATTATTGATTTAATAATATATAAAATATCGACAATAATTGAATCAAATAACGTGAGATACTATGCAACAATTACTGTAGCAATAATTGAACAAAACTAAGTGACTTCTCACGTAAGCATCAATAATCAATACCGTGTGCTACTATGCAACCATGCGTATTACTGTACTTTTAACACCGGGTGTTTCAACAGTTAACGGTAAAACTTCCGCCGTTATTTTCATAAAAAAAAAATTTCGTTTTCTCAATCCGACAATAATTTTATTGTGGGGTCCACCAATGATTGTGTCATCGTACGAATATTCCCTGTTAAAATGAATATTCCCCGACCAATCGAATATTATATAACAACTTGCGTACTTTGCAAAATTTATAAATATTACCCACAACTATAACATTATATCAAATCCACAGCATAATATTCAAAAAAATATTTCGAGAATATTAAATCTTTATTCATAAAATTTTGGGTCTCACAATTTATATATTCTTGTTTGAACCCATCTCATGCTTTAAGAATTTTATTTACTAAATTCTTATTTTAATATTTTCTGAAAATTTGGGTTCTTACAATTACGATACTCTTCCCAAATCATTCATGGAGGAATGTTTAGACAAATTTATCTTTACTGATTGTAGCATTAGTATGTCATTCCTTATCCATAGTATATCAACATATAATATTAGGAATGTCACGGCGCTCCCACTGACCCTTTTGTACACACTAGAACTCTTACCTCATCGTATATAACACGATCATAATCTTCTATGTTGTGTTCCTCATCATCATCATCTATGATGAATCCATACCTCCTAGGTATCTTCGGTACTATTCCAGATTTACGATTCGGTTGTTGTACAATAGGTCTATCTATAGGTTCCTCTTATTTGACTTATATTGTTTTGTGGTTATTGAACTCTTCAAGATCTATTATTCCTTGATCTAATCAAAGAATCTTAATACATTGCCAATTTGTTTCACTTCTGAATTCTTTGAACCTTTCAAATAATTCACACTTGTATTTAAACAAATACACACATTAAACTCTATGAATGATCATCTCCTTTTCTTATACTAATTTGTTCAATGTGCAAAATAATTTTTCACATAAGTCATATATACAAAATCCATTAAGTAATATTCCTGTTCTATACAAAACATTATTATTATAAATAGAACAACAATTTTTCTTAAATATAATACCAAAAGATTTCATTGTCCAACAATAAAATGGAAATAATGTTTCTAACAATAACTAGAATATAATAACAACTTATTGACTTAATAGATTTGCCCGTAGTCAATGTTAAACTATAAGTTTCTATGGCTAATGCAGCAACCTTTGTTTTATTTCCCACACATAGGATTATTTATCTTTGTTTAGCTTTCTACTTCTGCTTGGTCCCTTCATAAATCTATATTTATGATAACCAAAGTCGGTATCCAATACCCAAGTAGAACCTTGACATAAAGAAAAAATTATTTTAAATCATGAACAAAATTGTATTTGTAACCGAAACTTCACTAAGCTTCTTCTGGTTATCCTCTGCAAGATGCTTCTTACAGTTTCTTTCCAGTGTCCAGGCTTATTGCAGTGGAAGCAAACTCCTTTGCTATCTATATCAGTTTTCTTTTTATTATCCTTTATTTTTGCCTTTCTATTTACCTTCTTAGAATCATTCTTCCTTTTAGAAGATCCTTTGGCCCCTACCAGTAAGACTTGGTCTTTCTTGGTTGGAAAGTGACTCTTAACATTTTTCAACATGTAAAGTAAATCAGCGAGGCTGATCTTTAGCTTGTTCATATGAAAAATTCACAATAATTGTGAGAAGGAGTCCAGAGTGACTACAAGATCAAATCTTGAATCAACTCTCCATCCATGACAAAACCTATTATCCTAATTATTCAATCAAATTAATCATGTTAAGGACTTGTGTCTGTACTGTAGTGTCATCGGTTATTCTAGATCAGAAGAGCTCCTTAGATATCTAATATCTATCAGTCCTACTTTCCTCACCATCAACTACTTGATATGAAGGAATATAGTATGAGCATCCGTAGTTTCATGCTGACGCTGAAGCTTGTTACTCATGGATGCGAGCATGATGCATTGAGCCAATTGTGCATTATCTTGCCACTTTCTAAAAGTAGCAATATCTTCCTCAGAGGCATTATGCGCAACCATTGCGAGGGGATATGCGATTAAGGACATAAGATAGCTTTTCACCATGAGAACTATTCTCAATTTCCTTAACCAATCCGCTTTTAATTGATCCAGATTAAATAACATCTAATATGTTTCGCAGTGATAGTAATTTAGACATTGTAAAATTCTATAAATGAATTTGTAATTAACAACATTTTAGCATACATTCTTTAATTAATTACCAAAATAAATTAGGTCTTGTTTTAAATTGGTATCTCCCACTATTTTCTTCAAACTATATTACCCTCACTTATATAATTCGAAAAAATCTAATTAAAGATTCGCTAGTGAGAATAAGAATCCCATTTCAAATGTATATATCCTTGTGGTGACACAATAAACTATATATAAATAAATAGGTAGACAACTCTTGTCAATTACATTAACTATGCAACTCCTTATATTTTGTCTCTTAGATTATTTTGATCAATTGGTGGCACATTCGAATCAAAATTATCCAAGTTAAGTCCAACCTAGCACTCCATATATTCAAAAAAGAAAAACATTGTCCTTGTGGTGACACAACAAAACAATATTGTTCAATTTTCTTTATAAGCATCAAATGTGATAAAATTAACATCTCAAAGAATTAAGATAAGTCTTGTGGTGACACAACAAACTTATAATAATTAATTGATACTCTATTATTTTTATCATGCTAGAAGGCAACGTTCGATATTCCAAATATCTTTGAACGCTTAGGACATAATATAAAAAATTTGAGGGGTTTGTTATTAATTTATCTCATCTTGTTTATCGTGCATGCACACACACACACACACACACATATATATATATATATATATAAAATACGCGTCATATTAATGAACATGCGAAGCATGTTTGCATAATATATAATATATATAGTATAAGCATACACATATAGAATACTATATTCTACCCGGATTGATTATGGATTTTTATTCTAGTTTAGTTCACTAGAGCCACCAAGTGAACCAAAAGGTCAAACCCTAGGGGTGCAAGAATTAATATTTAAATATAACTATTACATTTAAACCCGGGCTCCATTACGAACGGGTCTTCAACCGCACCTTGCTCCTTGATCTCTAATTCTTCAAAATAATTCTAACTATTCCTATTACAAAACTATTTAAAATAAATAGAAACCTTGATCAGCAATCAATGGGAAGTACATAGGAGGGAGTTAGAATTTACATTAAGAAAAATTTAGAGAAGACGAGGTACGCATACCCCATTTAATAAAACCCATTCATTCATGCATCCAACTAAAATAAAATACAATCGCATTGGTCAATAGTCCATAATCAATCTCATTTATTATCATACATATCTACATATGTATAATAAATAATATTCATCTCATGAATAATAAACATTCAATATATATATTGATATCATTTAATGGGCAAATTTAGTTAGTATAAAATCTAATTTCGAATAAAAATAAACTCCTTTATTTTAATTCAAATTTAAATCAAAATAAACCTCTTTTATTTTAATTTATCCAATTTTGAATAAAATAAACTATTTTATTTTAATCAAAATCTTTAATCAAAATAAACTCATTTATTTTAATTAATTATGGAATCCAATTCCAAGTAAAAAAAACTCTTTTATTAAAGAAAACACGGATTCTCTTTTGCTATTCACAAATAAACTCTTTTATTTTTCAATAATATGAAATCTTATTCTATATCTAAATAAACTCTTTTATTTAAGGAAATACTTGATTCTCTTTCCTATTCACAAATAAACTCTTTTATTTTGAATAATATGAAATCTTATTTCATATCTAAATAAACTCCTTTATTTAAGGAAACATGAAATCCAATTTCAACTCCAATTAGTTATCATGGAATCCAATTCCAACTATAATTAGTTAGCATGAAATCTAATTTTAAAATTAAAATAAACTTTTATTTTAAAATTAAAATAAATTTTTTATTTTAATTATAAAATAATTAAGAATATTATATATATATATATATATATAATTATCATATATAATACATCATAGAAAACCGTGAAGCATGTCCGCGATTTATACATGCTTTCGTTTTTTTTAAAATAAATTTTATACAACAAAATTATGTTCAATTAAATTGTTCTAAACACATATCAATATACATATCAAATTAAAACAATTAATAATTTGCATAAAGGTTTGGCTCTGATGCCACTGTTAGGTTTGTAATATTCATGAACGCAATCAAATTGCAAAAAGTAAGCAGAAACGTAGAAAATTGGAGTTTTAAAATTTTACAAACCATATACCCGGATCATCCTTTATGCATAATTATTAATTAAACGAAAAGATAAAGAATAAGAATCATACCTTTGAAGATTCGAGCTTCCTCAAGTACAAGTTCACCTAGAAATCCTTTTGCGTTTAACTTGAATCCACCGGGTTTGGTTCCTTCCTTTGATTAACGTTAGCCACCCAAGTGTTTGGCCTCTAGAGGTGATCCACTAAGGAAGAAGAAAGATTCAAGAAGATGGGTGTTTGGCAAAACCCTAGTTTTTCTATCTTTCATAGAAAAAGAGCGTACTCTCCAACAATTAGAATCACGTATATTTTGATATCTGATATAAGACTCCTCTTATAAAGATATCAGTTAACCCTTCTAATCTAATTAGAAAATAGGGTATTATTTAATTAATTAAATTCCTTTAATTAATTAAGCTCCCTAATCTTATTAGGGATAATTAATTAAACTCTTTTAATTAATTTAACCTCCTAATCTTATTAGGATTATATGAGAGTACTTTTATTAACTAATTTCCAAACTCCTTTAGGAATTAAATAATAATAATAATAGTAATAATAATAATAATAATAATAATAATAATAATAATAATAAGACTCCTCTTATTAATTTATATTTAATATTTCAAAATATTAAATAATAAACATTAAGCTATTTAATTTATTCTATCACCATAGATTAAATTAAATATACTTAACTTATTATTACGATTATTCCATTAACTTCTTAAATAATTATTCTTTCTTTTATGATGTGACCCTTTAGGTTCTCCATATTAAATTGGTTGTGAATAAATTAATTAGAACAATTCTAATCTTATTTAAATAAATAAATTAAACTATTAATTTATTTAAATAAATAATATTTATTCTACAATAGGGATAAGCCTCCCTAGCGATTAACGACTTTCCAGATAATATAGATTTCAACATTAATCATAAAAGAACCTTTGAGTAAATAGTTACCGTACAATTCAATCCTTCCACCATACAATGTCCCAATTAAATATAAGACATGGAATTACTGTCAAGTCTTATTTTATTTAATTATATGTATTTCGATCCTTTCTAATTAGAAACAATATTCTAATTTCATTCTGCCTTGGCCAAGGACTACTGGGTTGTCATTTATCGAATCACATAGGACATTTATCTTCTTTTACTAGAAGTGGTAGATTCTTTATTGATCATACATTATCTCCATGTACAACTTATTATACCCAAGCATACCCTTTGATATACCCTAAGGGTCTTAAGGAATAAGTTAAAGTATAACTCATCATACACAAGATACTATGATGATCTCAAGTCCAAGGATCACTTGTACTACTATCACTACAGGAATTCCTATTGACAGACAAGTAAAACTCCATTAGGTATTCATTAGCGAGCCACGTTTAGTGAACTTATTCTCTAATAAGCACCTACATACTTGCCTTAGTGTCTCCATACAAATGATCATGAGATCAATCATCCTCATCCAATGAGCCAACAACATATGTACCAATCTATCCGGATTAACTAATCCCAAATTTAGTAATCCAACGATTGGAAACTATTTTAGTTTTAAGCTTTCTAAGAATTTCGATCTCATTAGAATGATGATCATCATTATTCTAAAAGCATTGCTTAAAACTATGAGTTTATCATATATTATAAAATAACATCATGTAGATAATTAAAAGCCTTTAATAAATTAATACTTTTTATTAATAAATGAATAAGATGGTTACAAAGTATATGCTTTATCATCAAACATGATTGGCTTATGTGCATACTACATTCAATTATATCAATCAACAACTCATCTTTGTATTACGGGCCAAAGATATTCATCAATCAACAGTTCATCTTTGGACTACGGGCCAAAGATAATTTTCAACATAATTTAAGTCTGGGAATTATGATAATGATAATAAGAACAAATCAAGTGAGACCATAACATGGATTCAATTTCAAGAATAAGGGTCACAACAGATAACTTGGAAAAAGAAAAAAACTTTCGTGAACAGTACTCGTGAATAGTACCATATGAATAGTACCGTATGTATGAACAGTACCGTATGAACATTGCCCATGAACAGTACTCAGACATGAAAAGTTTTAAATTTAATAAGAAATTTAAGACAAATATTCCAGTGAAATGATATTAAATGAAGCGAAATTTCTAATTATTTCAGAAATTATAGAAGCAATACATACCATAGTAAGTTAAAATTTAGGAATACGAGATGAAATAATATCGCTTACGTAATATGGAGTATAAAAGAAAATGATATCCCTTACAAATATGAAAGGAAATAATATCATTTATGAGTATTGAAAGAAAATAACCTCCTTTACGAAAAAAAATAATATCATTTACCTTAGTAGAAACTGGATTTGACTGGAATATCGGATATTATTCTGAGAAAATCTTGCACAAAAAGCTAAACTCAAAGTATCCTTATACTCCCAAGAAATACGCTCGATATTATAGAAATGGAATTTTCTGATTCAGGTGTAAGTTTCATTGTTTAACTAAGCAGCCTATTTATAGGAAAGTGGTAGCACACCACTTCTAACAAAATTCATACGCACATGATTTCTTGAAAATAATGCAACACACACCTTTTGAAAATCAGAATTCAATTTCAAAGTGATGACTCCCTCATTTATTTCACATGTTTTACTATTTAAACAAATATAATTTATAAAATTATACTATTATAATATATTATAATAATATATCTTAATAAATATTTTATCAGAGAAGATAATTATGGTTCCACAGAAAAATTAATATGCCAAACTTTCAACAATTATCTCATGCTGCAATTCCTCTATTTATATCAAATTAAACAAATATTTACTTATCATATTTATCAACAATTTTTATTTATTCATCAATTATCTACAACTCTTCAATCTTTCAAAAACTATTCCTAATTAATATTATAGATTCACAATACTGATAACGAGATCGTTCCCAAGAAAGAGGTGGCTTTCCGATAAGGATTTCTCCTTACTAGCGCGCAATTAAATAACCTAACCCTTACCTCGACAGAACTTTCTAGACATTATCAATAATACTATCAAAAAATATTAATTCAATAATATGAGTTACTGTGTCGTGACAATTATTGGAACGCCCCCAAAATAGGTACACACAACCCATTCTGAGTCGCCAAATACATGGTACAGAAACTAAATACAAACTTCATTAATATAACTGTCGTGCAAAATACGACAACACATGTACTGTGAGTTTTAATACAAATATTGTCTTGTAGACAATATCCAAACTCAAATAAAGTCCTCATTACAATTATTGATACACTATTTTACAAAATAGTGAGGACTACTATATTAACTGTCTTGAACCATCACTTCACACCCTGATTAGTCTCAGCTATATTCTCGCCTCCTAAGAAGAAAAATAGAACAAAAAGGGAAAAGGATGAGCTCAACTAGCCCGCTAAAGAATATTATGACTAAGATAATGCATAATAAATTATCCTTAGTCCTCGACAGGGAAAAATTTGATCGAATACAATAGACAACAAGTTTTAGATCAACAACTGCAGCGGAAACAATAATCCATTAGAAGAGTCAAGTAGAGCATGATGTCTACTATCTTCTATGAATTAAAAGTCCATCATCAATATTTTATTCCTGTAACACCAATCAATAAATATTTAACATCAATGAATTATCCATGCACTACGGGCCAAGGATATCCATTTGTATCACCAGTGGTCATGATCATGCCAAACACATGTCCATCTTTTCACTACGGGCCAATAATATCAATCAACAACTCATCTTTGCACTATGGGCCAAAGATATTCATCAATCAACAATTCATCTTTGGACTACGGGCCAAAGATAATTTTCAACATAATTTAAGTCTGAGAATTATGATAATGATAATAAGAACGAATCAAGTTAGACCATAACATGGATTCAATTTCAAGAATAAGGGTCACAACAGATAACTTGGAAAAAGGAAAAAAATCGTGAACAGTACTCGTGAATAGTACCGTATGTATGAACAGTGCCTATGAATAGTACTCAGACATGAAAAGTTTTAAATTTAATTAGAAATTTCAGACAAATATTCCAGTGAAATGATATTAGATGAAGCGAAATTTCTAATTATTTCAGGAATTATAGATGCAATACTTACCATAGTAAGTTTAAATTTAGGAATACGAGATGAAATAATATCGCTTACGTAATATGGAGTATGAAAGAAAATGATATCCCTTACGAATATGGAAAAAATAATATCATTTACGAGTATTGAAAGAAAATAACCTCCTTTACGAAAAAAAATAATATCATTTACCTTAGTAGAAACTTGATTTGACTGGAATATCGGATATTATTCTGAGAAAATCTTACACAAAAAGCTAAACTCAAAGTATCCTTATACTCCCAAGAAATACGCTCGATATTATAGAGCGGGAATTTTCTGATTCTGGTGTAAGTTTCATTGTTTAACTAAGCAGCCTATTTATAGGAAAGTGGTAGCACACCACTTCTAACAAATTTTGCCTACAGAGGAATTTTGTAGCCTACTTATTTTGAAAATAAGGTTTTCAAAACCAAGCTTCCCATTTTCACCATTTTTCACATGTTATACAATTTAAACAATTATAATTTATAAAATTATACTATTATAATATATTATAATAATATATCTTAATAAATATTTTATCAGAGAAGATAATTATGGTTCCACAGAAAAATTAATATGCCAAACTTTCAACAATTATCTCATGCTGAAATTCCTCCATTTATATCAAATTAAATAAATATTTACTTATCATAATTATCAACAATTTTTATTTATTCATCAATTATCTATAACTCTTCAATCTTTCAATAATTATTCCTGATTAATATTATAGATTAACAATAGTGATAACGAGATCGTTCCCAGGAAAGAGGGGGCTTTCTGATAAGGATTTCTCCTTACTAGCGCGCAATTAAATAACCTAACCCCTTACCTCGACAGAATTTTCTAGACATTATCAATAATGCTATCCAATAATACTAATTCAATAATATGAGTTACTGTGTCGTGACAATTATTGTGGCGCCCCCAAAATAGATACACACAACCCATTCTGAGTCGCCAAATACATGGTACAGAAACCAAATACAAACTTTATTAATATAATTGTCGTGCAAAATACGACAACACATGTACTGTGAGTTTTAATACAAATATTGTCTTGTAGACAATATCAAAACTCAAAAAAAAATCCTCATTACAATTATTGATACACTATTTTACAAAATAGTGAGGACTACTATAATAACTGTCTTGAACCATCACTCCATATCCTGACTAGTCCCAGCTATATTCTCGCCTGCTGAGAAGAAAAATGGAACAAAAAGGAAAAGGATGAGCTCAACTAGCCTACTAAAAAATATTATGACTAAGATAATGCATAATAAATTATCCTTAGTCCTTGATAGGGAAAAATTTGATCTAATATAATAGACAACAAGTTTTAGATCAACAACTGCAGCGAAAACAACAATCCATTAGAAGAGTCAAGTAAAGCATGATGTCTACTATCTTCTATGATTTAAAAGTCCATCATCAATATTTTATCCCTGTAACATCAATCAATAAATATTTCACATCAACAAATTATCCATGCACTACGGGCCAAGGATATCCATTTGTAACACCAGTGGTCATGATCATGCCAAACACATGTCCATCTTTGCACTACGGGCAAATGATATCAATCAACAACTTATCTTTGCACTACGGGCCAAAGATATTCATCAATCAACAGTTCATCTTTGAACTACGGGCCAAAGATAATTTTCAACATAATTTAAGTATGAGAATTATGATAATGATAATAAGAACGAATCAAGTGAGACTATAACATGGATTCAATTTCAAGAATAAGGGTCACAACAAATAACTTGGAAAAAAAATTTCATGAACATTACTCATGAATATTACCGTATGTATGAACAGTACCGTATGAACAATACCCATGAACAGTACTCAGACATGAAAAGTTTTAAATTTAATAAGAAATTTCAGACAAATATTCCAATGAAATGATATTAGATGAAGCGAAATTTCTAATTATTTCAGGAATTATAGAAGCAATACTTACCATAGTAAGTTTAAATTAAGGAATACGAGATGAAATAATATCGCTTATGTAATATGGAGTATGAAAGAAAATGATATCCCTTATGAATATGGAAAAAAATAATATCATTTACTTATATTGAAAGAAAATAACCTCCTTTACGAAAAAAAATAATATCATTTACCTTAGTAGAAACTGGATTTGACTGGAATATCAAATATTATTCTGAGAAAATCTTGCACAAAAAGCTAAACTCAAAGTATCCTTATACTCCCAAGAAATACGCTCGATATTATAGAGAATGAATTTTTTTGATTCTAGTGTAAGTTTCATTGTTTAACTAAGCAGCCTATTTATAGGAAAGTGGTAGCACACCACTTCTAACAAAATTTATACGCACAGGATTTCTTGAAAATAATGCAACACACACCTTTTGAAAATGAGAATTCAAATTCAAAGTGATGACTCCCTCATTTATTTCACATGTTTTACTATTTAAATAATTATAATTTATAAAATTATACTATTATAATATATTATAATAATATATCTTAACAAATATTTTATCAGAGAAGATAATTATGGTTCCACAGAAAAATTAATATGCCAAACTTTCAACAATTATCTCATGCTAAAATTCCTCCATTTATATCAAATTAAACAAATATTTACTTATCATATTTATCAACAATTTTTATATATTCATCAATTATCTACAACTCTTCAATCTTTCAATAATTATTCCTAATTAATATTATAGATTCACAATAGTGATAATGAGATCGTTCCCAGGAAAGATGGGGCTTTCCGATAAGGATTTCTTCTTACTAGCGCGCAATTAAATAACCTAACCCCTTACCTCGATAGAATTTTCTAGACATTATCAATAATGCTATCCAATAATACTAATTCAATAATATGAGTTACTGTGTCGTGACAATTAATGTGGCGCCCCCAAAATAGGTACACACAACCCATTCTGAGTCGCCAAATACATGGTACAAAAACCAAATACAAACTTCATTAATATAACTGTCGTGCAAAATACGACAACACATGTACTGTTAGTTTTAATACAAATAATGTCTTGTAGACAATATCCAAACTCTAATAAAGTCCTCATTACAATTATTGATACACTATTTTACAAAATAGTGAGGACTACTATAATAACTGTCTTGAACCATCACTCCACATCTTGACTAGTCCCAGCTATATTCTCGCCTGCTGAGAAGAAAAATGGAACAAAAAAGAAAAGGATGAGCTCAACTAGCCCACTAAAGAATATTATGACTAAGATAATGCATAATAAATTATCCTTAGTCCTCGACAGGGAAAAATTTGATCTAATACAATAGACAACAAGTTTTAGATCAACAACTGCAGCGAAAACAAAAATCCATTAGAAGAGTCAAGTAGAGCATGATGTCTACTATCTTCTATGATTTAAAAGTCCATCATCAATATTTTATCCATGTAACACCAATCAATAAATATTTCACATCAATGAATTATCCATGCACTACGGGCCAAGGATATCCATTTGTATCACCAATGGTCATGATCATGCCAAACACATGTCCATCTTTGCACTACGGGCCAATGATATCAATCAACAACTTATATTTTTACTACGGGACAAAGATATTCATCAGTCAACAGTTCATCTTTGCACTACGGGCCAAAGATAATTTTCAACATAATTTAAGTCTGAGAATTATGGTAATGATAATAAGAACGAATCAAGTGAGACCATAACATGGATTCAATTTCAAGAGTAAGGGTCACAATAAATAACTTAGAAAAAGAAAAAAAATTCGTGAACAGTACTCGTGAATAGTACCGTATGAATAGTACCGTATGTATGAATAGTACCGTATAAACAGTACCCATGAACAATACTCAGACATGAAAAGTTTTAAATTTAATAAGAAAGTTCAGACAAATATTCCAGTGAAATGATATTAGATGAAGCAAAATTTCTAATTATTTCATGAATTATAGAAGCAATACTTACCATACTAAGTTTAAATTTAGGAATACGAGATGAAATAATATTTCTTACGTAATATGGAGTATGAAAGAAAATGATATCCCTTACGAATATGGAAGGATATAATATCATTTATGAGTATTGAAAGAAAATAACCTCCTTTACGAAAAAAAAATATCATTTACCTTAGTAGAAACTGGATTGGACTGGAATATCGGATATTATAAACTTCATTAATATAACTATCGTGTTGTCGACGTTGGGATTTTTATTTGTCCCTTTTCGTTACTTATTCTTTGGTGTTCTAATGTTAGGTGAGATTTGTTTGAAAAAAATAAGTGAAAAGGTCCGACATGTATCATGTCGACGATGGACTGTTAAGAGTCGCCAATTGGTTTTTTATATGGTTGTACCAACACAATCGAGAAAAGGTTTGCACATTGACCCAGTGATGTGACACTACTAAACAGGTCGGTGAAACTGAGATTCATTAGGGTTCGGGGACTTGATTATGCGGAGGGAAGGTGTTAGGCACCCTCCAACATCCTTATTACCATGGTGACCACCACTTTTCAAAAAATTGTTATATGAATGTGTGTGTGGGGGGGTCACTATGCTGTTATTTGGAAATGGTACAAGGCCTCGTTTGCACCTATATACATAGGGTTTGAATTTGTGTAAAAATTCAGTTTTAAACAAGATATGGCAGTGATGTTTTATAAAAGAGGTTTTTCAAACCCTTGTGCTCAATAGTAATTGAGACCTTTTACATTCCTATTTTTTATCAAGTGTTCGGCTGGATTGCTTTTAATTTTCGAGATGCGAAGCATCTTCGAGAAAATAATGTACAAAGCAGTGCCGAACTCCTCATGGGCATGAAAACCATCTAAGAATATCCAAACACCGTGAATAAATTTACAAACTGCTTATAACTAAAAATGTCCATCACGGGAACCGAATCTAGATCCAGTAGACTGAATCTGTGATCACATGATTCATAGGCTCACATGATGCCGCAATTGATATGAAAGTAGTAAGCATGTATATATATATAAAAGCTGTAAATATATATATACATACATGATTAGCCACCACGAAGCACCTCCATGGGGGATCAGAAATGTAAATAAAGCTGTAAAAGCAATCAACCGCCACTGAGTAGACTCCAGGCGGGACGAAAAGTAAAGAAAGATGTAAAGACGATCAACCGCCACGAAGTAAACTCCAGGCGGGATTAAACGTATATATATATATATAAGCGATAAACGCACCAAATATAAAATCCAGGCTCATCGAACAAAGTCCGACAACAGTTGATATATATAAGTGTATATATATATATTAAAGTAGTAAATGCTCTAGATGTAAAATCCAGGCTCATCAAACAGAGTTCGACACACAGTTCATATATATAAGTATATATATACAAAAGCAATTAAACGCTCCAAACCGAAGTCTAGGCTCAATCGAGGCATAACTCGACAATGCTAGTCCATATATATATATATATATATATATATAAACTGAAATAAAACCACGGACCGAAGTTCGGGCATACACACGCAACATGACTCTCAATGTGAAGAATGGTGTGTGCAAAGATGAAGAGAAAGGCTTTAAAGTGTGTGAGAAGGCTTACAGTGGGCTGCCAAAGAAGACTTCTATATCTTTAAATGGATGAACACTCGGCTCCCACCGATACAAAATAGAAGCTATATGTGAGCCCACAAGTGTTTAAAAAGAGAAAGCACTTAGTTTAGGGTGAGTACAAAGCAAATTTGACAGGGCTTCCTCGCCTTTTTCTCTTACAAAATGGCCACCCCAAGCCCTCTATTTATAGAGGGGGGAGCATCGCAGATGTACCTGCGGCTGCCCGGGGTGCCTCGGGCTTCGCGGGTCATGCCGTCTCGAAGTAAGTGCATGCATGCATTATAATGTCTGCTCGAAATTTTAGAATTATAATCTGGGCATCCGACTGAGGTATGTAAGACCTATTTTGGACCGTTGTTGTCAACAGTTACGCAATGACATGGGATTAGAGGTTGGACGAAGTCAGGAAGATTGGATCATGCTCTCGATCTGCAAGCTTCAAATTCTATCCGGTGTGGTGCCTTGCATAGTAGTCACTCGGGATTGGACCTCCTTGGTTCTTGTGGGACATTGCATTGTAGAAATGTATGTATGAGATGTTGAGATGGCGCGATGTAGGATCAAGGTGGCAAAATGATGATTTTACCCCTCACCGGGGTTATCTCCGATTTGGGCTGATAAAGCATACCTTGCTCAGGGTTATCTATGAGATTGGACTGCTGCAAGTGTTGAAGGTCCTCAGTGTCATCTCTTAAGTGTGCCTATCTTCCTGGTGTTATCTCTGGGTCTTGTACTGAGTGCCTCGGTGTGAGTGTCGAGATTGAAGCTAATTGCATGCATTTGAAACAAGTATTTTTGGGATTATCTCTGGAACTACAACTGCACTCCTTGGGGTTATCTCCAAGGATGGTAAATGCTACTCCCAGTGTTGGGACTAAGACTGAATATCTCGGGGTTATCTCCGAGATGAATCGGCCTTCTCCGGTGGAATTTTCGGTATTTGAACTGCATGCCTCGGGGTTATCTCCGAGGTTGAAACTGACACTCCCGGTGTGTGTTCCAGGGTTGAGTTTGAACTTTCGGTAGTATCCGGACTGGATATGAGCTGTCTTCCAGGGTTATCTCTGAAAGACGAATCTACCCTCCTATAATGTGAGTAGCAGGTGTGCAGAAAATTTCGAGTGTCTACAGATGCCCCACTTTATCATATTCATGCAATGCAATGGCATGGATAAGATAAAGAATCCTAGACACTTGAAATATAAAAAGATAAACATGATGTTATGTGTAGCAACATGATGCAAATGTATGATGCAAGTGTGTTGTTGGATTGTTTTCCAACATGCTGGGATGATTGCCGGCTCCCTGTTGCTTCTACCGAGGATTGGCAACAATGTCTTTGCCGACAAGATTGGACGTGTGATCCAAATCTTGTAGGATGTTGACATTGGGGTTATCACCAAAGTCCTTAATGCTTGATACAGACTTTATTCCGAAGATGTACCTCTTGTGTACAAGAGATTTGTGGGGATAAAGCTTTGTCTGTTTGAGGATGTGTATAACATATTCCATCATCGATCCTCCTCAATGATGTTGATCCTTCCTGGTTTGTATCGCCATAATATATCAATGTTCTGTTGGATTTACTGCCAACAGTATGTGTTGTCCAGGCTGCCTAACCTTCGCTAACGTGTGAATCAATGGAAAAACCCCCTGTTGGGCAGACTTTCAAGGTTGCTTCACCTTCGCTGATGTGTGAATCAACGAAAAATACCCCTGTTGGGCAGACTGTCAAGGCTGCTTGACCTTCGCTGACGTGTGAATCAACGAAAAATACGCATTGTAACCCCTGCCAGGGATCTGTTTGATCCTCGTTGACGTGTACATCAACGAAAAATACGCGTTGTAACCCCTATCGGGGATCTGTTTGATCCTTGTTGAAGTATGAATCAATAGAAAATACGCGTTATAACCCCCGCCGGGGATCTATTTGATCCTTGTTAACATGTGCATCAATGGTTGAAATCATCAGATGGTTTCTGACGCTTCGTTGGATTTACTTGCCAACGGTTACAATGATGTCAAGGCTGCTTGACCTTCGTTGATATGTGTATCAGCGGATGACAATGTGTGATACCCCCGCTGAGGTTATGTACTTTGATATAAAATACGTGATGCCCCCGCCGGGGATATGTACTTCAACACATGCAAACGCGTGACCCCGCCGGGGTTCTTTGAGAGGATTAGGGTTATGACCCTGAATTGGTGGCATTGGACCTGCGTCAGGTATTGCCAAGTGTAATTTGTAATAGCTGAGATCATCGGCATAGTGTACCCTGTTCTCGGGTGAACACCAATGAGTTCTGTGCAAACCCACGATTCGGTTTGAGAAAACCAGGATTATAAGCTATTCTGCTCAATCGCGTAGCGTTTTTATTCCTGATTTGGCTTTTTCAGCTTGTGAGAACTCCGTTACAACTCGAACTGGATCGAGACAGAGGGGTGGGACCCACGTAGGGGTGCCGCAGGTACACCTACAGTAGCCATAGATGGACCTGCTGTGACGCCCCCAAAATAGGTATGCATCACCCATCTTGAGTCGCCAGATACATGGTACATAAATTCAAATACAACTTAATTATCTGACGATTCGTGTAAAATACGACAAAACATATTTGAGAGTTTAAACAAGAATATTGTCATCTAGACAATATCCACACTCAATGGTGTCCTCATTATAATTATTATCACATTATTAGGAGAATAATGAGGACTACTAAAGCCATTTATCCTGGACCATCACTCCATTCCCCGACTTGTCCCAGCTATATTCTCATTTCTCAAGAGAACAATGAAAGAAAGGGTGAGCTCAACTAGCCCAAAGAAGAAATATTATGACTAAGATAATGCGAGAATAAATTATCCTTAGCCTTGACGATTTAACAACCGATAGAATACAAT
The DNA here is from genome assembly GCA_020205615.1 of Panax quinquefolius. Lineage (NCBI taxonomy): Eukaryota > Viridiplantae > Streptophyta > Magnoliopsida > Apiales > Araliaceae > Panax > Panax quinquefolius. The sequence goes on along the minus strand of CM035157.1, from coordinate 80,783,067 downwards.
AACAACATGTTTTAGATCAACAATCTGCGGTGAAATAAGCAATCCATTAGAAGAGTGAGTAGAGTATAAAATCTACTATCTTCTATGATTTAAAAAGTTTTTCATCAACTTTATCATTTGAGACTCAAACTTAATAAATAAAATCAAATCATCCCTGCACCACGACCAAGGATATTTATGTAATCATCAATGGTCATGATTATACCGAATAATCCATCATCATAATCATACCAACAACTATCCATCAATGAACTACAGGCCAATGAGGACTTTTACCACATCATTCATCACATTACGGTTATGATTATACCAAATAATTCTCGGTCATAATCATACCAAGTCCATCTATGCACGTAAGCCAAAGATGACTTTAATCACAATATAAGCATAAGGATGATGACAATGACATAATAATTCAATAAAACAAGTTAAAGGATAAATTTTAAAGATTTATAATTTAATTTATCCGAAATCAATAACGTCAAAAATCGACATAATCTTCGCTTTGTGAGAGTAAAATTCAAGAATAATATTCATGTACCAAAAATAATTTGGACAGAAAAGAAATATATTTTTTGGGTGAATAGTACCCCATGAATAGTACTTCGAGAATAGTACTCCATGAATAGTACCCCGATACGAAATGTGTCCCGAATACCCGAGTGAATGATACTAGAGTGAATAGTAACTGGGTGAATAGTAACCCATGAATAGTAACTCGTAAAAAAAATACCAAAGAAAATGATATTCCATGACGAGTACAAAAGAAATGATATCTCAGACGAGTATAATAGAATATACAAAACTGCAAATAGATTTTCACCCGCCATACGGTAATCCGTGAGATGGATCATTTCCACAATTTAATAAAGAATGAATACTGAAGGATCATTCACCATGCATCTGAGTAATCCACATAGGCAAGGTTATTCCAACGTAATAATAAAGAATGGAATAATGGAAGAATTCACCATGCATGCGATAGGCCGCATGCACGAGTTATTCCCAACGAGTAATAATAAAGAATGGAACTGGTCATGCGTAATCCGCACAGACAGGATATTCCAACAGAATAATAAAGAATGGAACCAGGTCATGCGTAATCTGCACAAACATGAAATTCCAACAGAGTAATAAAGAATGGAATAATAACATAATTCACCAGGCATGCGATAGACCGCACAGACAGGTTATTCCAATAGAATAATAAAGAATGGAATAACAAAAGAATTTCACCATGTATGCGGTACCAGCATGTAGATGAGTTATTCAACATAATAATAAAGAATGGAATAACAACCCTTATGAGTATTGAAAGAAAATAACTCTCTTCATGAATACGAAAGAATAATACCCCTTACCTTAGAAGAAAACTGGAATAGTGAGGTAGCAGACTTCTCTTCTCCTTTCTCTCTATAATTTCTCTCTATAATAATTGCTCTATAGCTTTAGTGAATTGGTGAGAAATGAAGGAAGAATGAGCTTCTATTTATAGGAAAATATAGTTTCGATAATTGCACGTTTTGGGGCTCGAAATATTATAATATAATACCTTCCTCTTTTCCTTCATTTTTAATTTAGTCCTGCAAGTATTATCAAACTTTTACCACCTCCAATAATAGTAAATCAGGTGAATCAATAGTAAATCATGTGACTCAATAGTTCTAAACATGTGAAAAAATTAATTGTAGTATAGTACCTTCATCTATACCTCTATTTTTAACTTAGTCATGCAAGTATTATCAATCTTGCACCAACTCCCCTAATAGTAAATGAATGTGAATCAATAGTACACACATGTGAATAAATAGTTATAATCATGTGAATCAATGGCAATTAATTGCTCATTTATCCGGTTAATTACCCTATTGGTCAATATAACCTCCAGACATCAATTATTATCGAAATAAATGTCAATTTTCACTAACACTAATAATTTCAACACAATGGAACTATCAATTTCATCTTTAATCAACACGAACTTATTCATCATTAATATTATAATTCATAATATTTAACAACCAGGTCGTTCCCAGGGAAGAGGGGGCTTTCCGATAAGGATTTCTCCTTATTGGCGTGAAATTAGGTGACCAAACCTCTCCTTGACAAAACTTCTAGACATTGTCAATATTGTAAATAATAATATGAATAACTTTGTCGTCTCAATTATTGATTTAATAATATAACATATTATGCAGATTATACTGTGACAACAATTGAATCAATAATATGAGAGATATGATGCAACAATTATTGTATCAATAATTGAGTATAATTGAGTGACTTTTCAAGTAAGCATCAATAATCAATACCGTGTGCTAATATGCAACCACGCGTATTACTGTACTTTTACTACCAGGTAGTTCAACAGTTTTAATGGTAACACTTTCACCGTTATTTTTATAAAAAGATAATTCTGTTATTTTCTAACTACGACAATACTTCTGTTGTGGGGTCCACCAATGATTGTGCCATCGTACGGATATTCTCCGACAAACAGAATATTCCCCGACCAATAGAATATTATATAACAACTTGTATACTTTGTAAAATTTATAAATATTATCCATAACTATAACATTATATCAAATCCACACCATAATATTCTAAAAAAATATTTTGAGAAATTTAAATCTTTATTCATAAAATTTGGGGTCTCACACCTACGGCCAGCTGTGAATGGCTAATAATGCTGCAGGTTACTTTCTCAAGTCATTTCATGTTGTGCCGCGAAGGAAATCTAAGAGCTCTTCTTCAGATCTGTTGAGTTCGGATGTTTTTTTGCAAATTTTGTCACCGTACAAGTGTTCTACACTGTCCTGGTAACGTATGCATGTCTTCTTTTCTAGTTTTTATCCATTGGAAAATGATTTATCACATAAAATACATCTAAACACATAGTAGTGATTATGCATGCTCAAATAACTTGATATAAAAAACATAGTAAATGTTAGTATTAAACCAAGCTGAACATAATGATGTGAAAAAATTTGACTTTTGAGATAGTCAAATTGGCACCTTTTTCTGCTATTTCTTATCCTATTTGAGGACAAATAAGCAAAAGGCAAAAATGCAAAGTAATCCTAGTAATTAAACTACCCTTATGGATTGATGACTTTGACTTTTTATGCATATAGTATGTATATGACTGTGGGCAGGTGTGCTACTGAATGGCCACCTAGTCATGCTTATGTGCATGTGGATAGTCCTATTTACAGAGGGGACTATGGTAAAATTTTCCAAAATGTAGGCATTGAATGGTCATGCATTTTTAACTCTACTATAGATGTATGTTAAAGTAATGCATGCATGCATGTAGTCATGAAATGCATTTTGAAAAGACATCTCCAGGTTTAGAAATTACCACACCCTTTCTAAGGTGATTTGGAGACTTCTGTCCAGATATCATGGATCCGGATCAGCCGAGTAGTTCCCGCAGGACCACTTCTGGTGTACGGAGGAGGGGTTCTGAAGTGCCTCAACCCCGTTCTGTTAAATAGCCTCCTCAGTTAGTGGAGACGATGATACATCCAGTCCAGGTTGATGTGTCGGACGTCGAGGACGAGGAGGAGGATGTTCTGGTTACGGACCCCGCTCCTGCTACACATATTCCGTGTAGGGACCTCCCAAGTATTTAGGTGGCAAACCCAGAGCTTCTGGGTGATTTGAGTCGACATCCCTTGATGTACTTGCACGCCAATGAGGTATCAAGTTAGATCTTTAATCTTCCTTCTTTCCTATTGATGAGGAGTAAAGGATTTTTATTTCGATCTGCATTTCATGTAGGTTCCCGGCTTTACACAGCCTCGAGGGAACTGGTTCAGCATTCACTCCATGTACCAGGCTCTGCATCCTGACTATAGAGCGATTGTGCATGATTGGGGATTTGGGGCGTTCTTTTCCATCCTTCCCTGTCGTTGTCCATGGGGTTACCTCAGGGCATTGTCTGAGCGCTGGTTTCACCAGACCCAGTCACTCCATTTGTTGGACTATGAGGTGATGATGACGCCAATGGATTGGCAATTTATCATAGGTATAGAGTTTGGAGGGGCACCAGTGCCTTGCATGGCAGATATCACCCCTACTACTATCAGATCCTTGTTAGGAGTTTCGGCAGAGGCGCTCAAGGGCAGGACTGTCTGTACGGGTCCTTTGAGCGTAGATGCTATAAGTGGACTGTTGAGTGTGCCCATACTAGCTGATGTTAGAGTCAGGGATCGCATTCTTCGGCGATTATTCCTGATGATCATTAGAGGCTGCTTCATAGTAGATAACTCTTCTACGGTGTCATTCGTTTTGATTAGCACCACACAACATGTGGACCGTATAGGAGAGTATGACTGGGGTTCCTATACCTTCACCTATTTCCTCAAGGGCATGTGTATGCGTTTCCAGGGCTTGATCGAGGCTTGGTTAGGATTCTACCCATTTCTGCTAGTGAGTATTTCTCTTGTCTTTTCCCATGTACAGGTTAAGAGAGTTGACTGACAGCAGATGTTTGCCTTTGTGTAGGTAGTTTTGGGACTATGAGAGGCTTCCATGTTTACGTCCTGTGAGTGTGTTAGGTTTAGACACCTATCCACAAGGACGGAGATGGCATCATTCCATACTGGCGGAGGTCCCTGTTGCTGAGGGTTTACTCATTGTCGCCTACAGCTGGAGTTGTTGACAGCAGGTGTCATCAAGTGGGTGCCCTACTCTGGGGAGCATTTGAGCATTGAATTTGAGGATGGGTACCCGACTGGTGTCTAGCATGTGATTTCCACCTGTAGGATTCCTCTCTTCACAGATGGAGGATGGGAGCTCTACTTAGGAGAGCGCGCTATCAGGAGCACTACATGAGAGATTTGCATGCCAATCTTGCCTCCTACCAAGCGTTATTGGCCTGTGTTGCAGTCACCCGTCATTGATATCCCATTATTGGGTGTTGACAGTTTTGTACTATCAGAGGGTCCCCGCACTCAGGAGATATTCCAGCATTGGTGGTCCCCTCGTACTATTGGAGCCCAGACCCGCGCCACTCAGTTCATGGGGGATATGGTTCCAGGATCCGTGATGATGACAGATTGGCTAGCCTGTGTCCGAGATCCGACTCATTTGACACAGATTGATAGTTTGACCCAGCGACTGGACCATGCACATTTCTTTATTCAGCATTTGGGCAGAGATCCGGTAGAGGCAGATTCATTTGATCCTTCCAGCTCAGGCGCTGGCCCCACAGATGACCCATTTGGCTTTGCCAGCGCAGATCCTACTTTGTATAGGCCTGACATCCCTGTTGATAGAGATCCAGTGACTCAGGATGAGTTACATCAGGTGGACAGGATTGATGATGTAGATATTAACACCATTGTCTTCTTCTGAAGTGTATCCTCGTTATCTCTTTTGATAGGCCTCTGTTAGATATTGGGTGGCTGTGCCCCATTCTCGCTATATCTTTTGATAGGCCTCTGTTAGTAGTAGGGTGTCTGTGCCCCGTTTCCCTATATTTTTAGCTATACAGAGATGATGTATTTAGATGATGATATACTTAGGAATGTATGTACAATTTCTCATTCCCTATATCATATTGTCATCTATTATCTGTAATGCATGTATCATGGTATGCATATGTATGTATCCAAAGATATTCAGCATTGACCCCTGTATGGTCTTATGATACGGCCTACACAGATGTCTTCTTCGATAGTCAGCCGCATAGATCACACCCCACCATTATTGGTGGCATCACGTCTTAGATCGTGGTATGATAGTATGTCACCATCAGACAGGGTGACTATAGATCATCTGTTGCAGCATACTATGACCCTCTTGATATTTTAGGTTCCCGCAGGATTTGTGGAGGGCATGCTGGATCACTGGGTACCGGAGAGGCAGGTTTTCCGGTTTGGGACCCAGGAGTTGACTCCGACTTTGGAGGAGTATGCACGTTTGACTATGCTGCCACTGGATAGAGCTTGCGTGCATATGGCTATTGGGGACATGAGTTGACAGTTCATGACCCTCACCAGCCTAAGGCGTAGGGTTGTGTAGGATGAGATCACATCCGGCCACGTGATATCCCAACATTTTTTGATTGATAGATTTGGCTTGAGGACAGCTATGCTCGTCATTATGGGGATTTCACCATACCAGAAGACCAGTGGCATTTGTCCAGAGTGGATGCATTCTTGATGTGCATAGTGGCGTATGTGTACATGCCACGATATATGGATGAGCTAGATATCGGTGTTATCATGGCAGCGAGATCTCTTAGGGAGGGTCGTACCACCATTTCAATGATTGTGGCAGAGACGCTGAGGTCGGCCATGTTTTGTAGTACTTACCCTACAGGGGTATTCACATGCAGTTCGGTCATGTTATATGTGTGGTTTATGTCACACTTGAGACCGATTGGGACCTTCCGGCGACACAGGTATTGCTTTACCCTTGATATAGCCATATCCTACTCCTTTCAGCCATCAGAGTGTATAGATGCTATGTCTTAATCGATGTTCTTGGTGGAGATCAGAGATCTATTTGACATCCTATAGTGTACAGGGCTTAGCTCACCCTACAACTTTATTACTCATGATATGGGCATGGATTATATCCCTTTGGCTGGTTTGAGGGGCATGACTACCTACCACCCACTGGCCGCGATGTCGCAGTTTGACCAGTTCCAGGACTTCCATCCTTTTGAGGGGGCTCTAGGTCAGCGTTTAGCCTCTCTCCATATATCAGCAGAGGACCAATCCCGAGTGTATGCATGTTGGGATCAGCATGAGATAGCTACTTTTTCTGTTAGCCATCCGGGTTGTTCGCCAGAATATTCTGCATGGATGGAGACAGAGACTTCATCGGTTGCGGCAGTATCCATAGTGCCGAGTAGTGATTCAGATGATGGGGAGCCCATGGAGGACATTGATTCCCATATCGAGGAGGAGCCATTTACTTGGTTGCCAACATCTCCTTTAGATTCTCCCAGTACTAGCACTGTTGTGATCCAGCATTCAGCACAGTACTTCGAGCAGAGTCTTCATCTGATGACCTTCAAGAGAGATCAAGCTAGAGCCTTGATGTTGACTGCTATTGATGGGAGAGACGCAGCTCTGTCAGAGAGAGACGTGGCATTAACTCATAGAGATGCCACTGTTGTTGAGCGGGATGAGGCCAGATCAGCCAGAGATGTCGTGATAGTTGAAAGGGATAGCGCCATATCTGCCCGGGATGTAGCCATCACATATAGTACTACATTGAGGTCCCTTACCACTAGCATGATTGCAGAGATGAGCACGTACATTGATGAACATAGAGTCACCATGCAGATGGTTGTAGATATGTTGTCTTGCATGGATACCCTTGTATAGGAGACCACATCGTTACCTCCTTCTACTGAGATGGATGCCATGTTGGGCTTGATAGCTCGTATATACAACGATTTATAGATGGGCTTGTATTTTCCAACACAGACTAGCTTTGCCATTTTTGTCATGTACAGTTTACATTGTGTATATCAAACTTCATTATATATATAGCAGGGAAATATATGTTTGATCACTTCCCTTTTAGATATGTCTGGATACTTGCTTTATATTTTGCCTACTTCTTCAGGGCTCATGATCTTGATGTATTCTGAATTCCTCCTTGATGGATGAACATTTAGTTGTCTCTTGATAGTTCAAAATGAATCATTGATCTGTGTGTATCCCTACCATCTTTGGTGTTTAGGGACTGGTTTTTGTATGGAACTGTGGAGAGGAGTGTGGCTTTCCTCTTTGAGATTGACCGCACCACAGATGGTTGCCAGTACTCCTATACTAAGATGTTTGATTCATTGAGTTGTCTCTTGCACTGCCCATGGATTCAAAGAGATTTGAAAGGTTGACCTATTCGGGAATCTCCGGATCTATGCTTATTTTCAACTCCCCGAAGCATTTCGTTGAGGAGTAGCCTAGTTAATTCCATCTCTTATGGATTGGTATTTCTCTTTGAGGCACAACCGTAGCTTAGATGGTCGTCGAATCTCCTATTTAGAGGGAGTTCAGGTAATTCCATCCCTTTGGTCTGAAGCCAATAAAATATGATGGATTAAAGTTTGATCCTAGTACCATTTGACAAGTGTTTGTGTTTTGGTAGGGGGTGAGACCGAACCGTAAATGGCTGCCTACGTACTTCTATTGAAGAGGAGATCAGGTCTACGTAGTTCGAACCTGGTGTAAGAGGTTCAACACTGTTTATGGCAGAAAGGGTGTAGGAATGTTTTTGTTGTTTTTGTTTTTGTAATGAGAAGGGTGTAGAAATGTTTTTGTTGTTTTTGTTTTATTATAACCTGGCCATATAAAATGGTTTCCTATGTACTCTAGTGTATCAAGGAGATCAGGTCGACGTAGTTCACCCCTCAGGATGATTTGTAACCAAAAAACTTAATCCCATGTGCAGGTCAGACTACGGGGAAAAAGAAAGTTTGATCCTATGTTCAGGACAAACTGTAGGTGTGAAAAGTTTGATCCCATGTTTGGGATAAACTGCAAGTGTGAAAGGTTCAATCCCTAGTGGGATAATCGAAGTTGTATGAACGGAGTGAAGACAGGCTGATGGCTTGAAAAGGTATGTTTCCCTGAGGGGCAAAGTGTGGCGAGGAGTTGTATATAGTGAAGGGTTAAAGAACCAGAATGACTGGTGATCTGATGATCCAACACCAAGATGTTTGTTTGATGGTAACTTCAGACATAGTACCGTTTCACGGTGTCCGAGTTGATGAGTTGTGGAAATTCATCGCCGTCCATTTCCTGCAATCTAAGAGTGCCTCCTGTCAATACCTCCATGACAACAAATGGGCCTTCCCAGTTAGGAGCGAGTTTTCCCTTGGACTGATCCTGGTTGTCAAGGATCTTCTTTAAAACCAAGTCATGTTGCTTAAACTGTCGTAGCTAGACTTTTCTGTTGTAAGATCTGGCGATCCTTTGTTGATATAGCTGCCCATGGAAGATAGTCGCGATCCGCCTTTCATTTATTAGAGACAATTGGTGATACCTATCTTGTGCCCATTAGTCTGCATCCAGCTGAGCGTCTATCAACACTCTGAGGGATTCCATTTCCACTTCTACGGGGAGCACTGCTTCCATCCCATATGTTAATGCATAGGGGGTTGCCCCAGTGGAAGTGCACATTTATGTTTTATAGGCTAACAGAGCAAGAGGCAATAAGTCAGGCCATTCTTTGTGGTTGGCGGACATCTTTTGCATGATCTTCTTGATGTTTTGTTAGCCACTTCAACAGAACCATTCATCTTTGGACGGTAGATGACGGAGTTAAGATGTTTGATGTGGAATTTACTGCACAAATCCTCCATCATTTTGTTGTTGATGTTATTGGCATTGTTTGACATAATTACCTCTGGTTGTCCATATCAACCAATGACATTATTTTTGATGAAAGCAATGATGACTTCTTTGATAACCCTGGGGAAGGAGGCTGGTTCTGCCCACTTAGTGAAGTAGTCTATCATGGTGAATATAAAGCGATGCCCATTACTGGCTTTGGGATCGACGGGCCCGATCACTCCATCCCCCACATTGAGAAGGGCCAAGGTGAACTCATATTGTGGAGCTCCCTCGGAGGGGCGTGGATAGCATTCCCATGAATTTAGCATTGATAGCACCTATTGACGTGATCATCACAGTCAGCTTTGAGGGTGAACCAGTAATGTCCTGTCTTGAGAATCTTCTTAACAAGTAGGGGGTCGCTCATATGTGGGCCACATACTCCACCATGGACATCATCCATGAGTCTTTGAGCTTGGTCCTGGTCCAGACATCTGACAAGACCTAGTCCTGCATCTCTTTTGTAGAGTGCATCTCCGCTCAGGTAAAATTTCATAGCAAGTCGATGGATCCGCCTTTTCTCAGTCAGGCTCGCCTCAGTGGGTGTAGATCCATCTCGTAGGTACTCCTTGATATGCTGATACCAAGGGTGCTATATGGGAGGTAGCTTATCTGACACTTCTCCAACATAGTTCCCATAGGCTGGTGCCTTGTGCAGGGCAAATGTTACGCTTGGCATGTGTTCCTTATCAGGCATGTGAATCAAGGAGGCCAAAGTTGCTAATGCATCTGCAAAGTCATTCCTATTACAAGGAATGTGTAGAAAGGAGATCTCTTCGAATTCCAAAGCCATCTATAAAACTTGTCGATGGTAAGGCAGCAAATGTAGCTCTTTGGTTTGATAGATTCCCGTGGATTGTTTGATTACCAACTCCGAATCCCCAAAGATAGTTAACCGCCTGATGCCCATTAAATGGGTAAGTTTTAGCCCCATGAGACAACCTTCATACTCAGCTGTGTTATTGGTGCTGACAAACTGTAATTTGACAGCGATGGGATACTACTCCCCCGTACCGGATACTAGAACTGCTCCAGCTCCAGAACCTTCCATATTAACAGCTCCATCGAAATACATTTTCCATGTATGGCATGTATCGTACTGATGGTGTTGCTGAACTGTCATTACCCCTTCATCTGGGAAATAGGTTTCCAAAGGTTTGAAGTCCCCTGAAGGTGCGGCGGCCAGTTGATCTGCGATTCCTTGACCTTTGATAGACTTTTGTGTCACGTAGACGATGTCAAATTATTGTAGGATCAATCGCCATCCGGACAAATAGATAATTTAACATAGGTTTATTGAACACGTACTTGAGAGGATCCATGCGGGATATGAGATGGGTTGTATGACCATGGAGGTAATGTTGCAACCTTATAGAAGCCCATGCTAAAGCACAACAAGTCTTCTCAATCAGAGTGTACTTGTGTTCACTGCTACTAAATCTTTTGCTGAGGTAATAGATAGCTCGTTCTTGGCCTCTATCGTCTTTCTGTCCCAGCATGCAGCCCATGGCATTGTCACTTATGGACAGGTACATGAACAGGAGAACATCATCCCTGGGAGGTACCAACACGGGATCTTTGACTAGCTGCTCTTTGATTGTAAGGAAGGCCTTCTGGAACTCGTCATTCCACTTTATGGAGGAGTTCTTCCTTAACAGTCTGAAGATAGGTTCACAGGTTGCTGTGAGTTGAGAAATGAATCTGCTAATGAAGTTGATTCTTCCCAAAAATTCCCGTATTTCCTTCTCTGTCTAAGGACTGGGCATTTCCGTGATGGCCTGGATTTTGGTAGGATCCAGCACAATCCCTTTGTGGCTGACTAGGAATCCTAGCAACTTGCCTGATTTAACGCCAAAGGCGCACTTGGCTGGATTCAACTTCAAGTTATAATTACGCAACCTGTTGAAGAGCTTTTTGAGATGGTCTAAGTGGTCTCCTTCCCTTCGAGACTTAGCAATGATGTCATCCACATAGATCTCTATCTCTTTGTACATTAAGTCATAAAAAAGAGCCATCATAGCTCGCTGATAGGTGGCTTCGGCATTGATGAGGACGAATGACAACCGTCTATAGCAAAAGGTTCCCCTAGGCGTGATGAAAGTAGTTTTCTCACGATCTTCCTCAGCAGTCATGATTTAATGATACCCCATGAAGCAATCCGCAAAGGAGTACATGCCGTATTGAGCAGTATTGTCAATGAGAATGTGGATAAATGGCACGGGAAAGCTATCTTTAAGGCAAGCTTTATTCAGATCCCGATAATCCACACAAACTCGCACCTTTCCTCCAGGTTTAGGTACAGGAACTATGTTGGATATCCATTCAGGATATGTGGACACCATGATAATACCAGCTTGAAATTGTTTCACAATTTATTCTTTCACCTTTAAACTCCACTCAGGTTTCAATCGCAGCTTTTGCTTGACTAGCTTGAATCCCTCTTTAATGGGAAGGCGATGAAGAACAATGTTAGTGGACAAACACACCATGTCTTCGTGAGACCATGCAAACACATCCTAGATTTGGGTTAGTAGCGTAATCATGTCATTCCTCTGGTTTGGGGTAAGGTCTGAACCAATTTTGATTAACTTAGGGCTTTCTAAAGTTCCGAGATTGAAGGAAGTGGTTTGATCAAGGTTGGGTTTAGGTTTATCTTCGACCCATTCTTTAATCTCCTGAGGCACCTCAATGTCATCGTGTATTTCCATCAAGGCTGAATCTAACTAAACATCAAAGTTACAATCCTTGTGGAGAAGAGACATCTTATCCGCAAGTACATGCACATCTAAATTCAGAGTCTTGAAACAAAATATGCTTTAACTTAGTATATATGAAATGGTTTAATCATACAAAGTGTTAGCATGTACTGACAAAACAACTGCTAATACTGTATAGAAAATTAAGTAGTTATGATATCTACAGGGCAGAAAGAGTTCCTGCCCGTTTTACCCTTGTAGACCAATGCAAGCAGTGTTGCTCCAATTATCGAGGGCAAAGTCCTGGTGGACTGCAGTGATAGAGGGGCTGTCATCATCCTCCTTCTCCCGAATGATGACCATTACGTTTGGGCAATCATCGTCTGGGGTGTATCTGTTTGTATGTTCATCATGGACAATGATGCGTATGCCTGACATCATTCTGACGATGTCTTGCTTAATTCTTCGTTCCTCTTCTTCCACTTTGGGATCTTGAACAAAGACTTCTTTCTCCTTTACCGATATCGGCTTGGGAAATAGCATAGCCATTACATTGGCTGGCACCTTTACCAAAGGTTGTGCGGACTCAGGATTTGCAGGTGGAGACAATCGTCGTGTAATTGAAGCTGGAGGAATCTAATGATGCTTATGTGGATTCCTGTGACTGGAACTGGCACAATAGTCTAGTCCACCTGTTCCAGTTTGACTGATCACTTGAATTGGGTGCTTAATACCCTGATAACTTTTACCCAGCCCTTGTCCCGGCTGATGACCCAAAGATATCATTTTTCTTGAGTAAGCAATACATACTTCGTAGAAATCGGTGTGAGAGGTGGCGCCCCAATAGGGTGGTAGTGAGTGTTGCTGACCTCCAGGGCATGAAAACTGACCGGCTCAACTTCTGAGTTGAAGCTAGTGAGTGGTATGTTACTTTGTTTAGGACATTCTGGCTCAACATTAACCGTGACTAGGCTGTCATTAATGATGTATTTTATTTGCTGATGAAGAGTGGTGGGGACGACCCCAGCCATATGAATCCACGGTCTTCTCAATAGCAGGTTGTATCCTGAATCTATTTTTAGCACGTGAAAAGATACGCAGAATGTATGGGGACCAATCTCGATTAGCAGCTCAATCTCTCCGACTGAATTCCGGGGGGCTCCGTCAAAAGCTTTAATAACTGTATGGCTGCTTCGGATACGTTTGAGATTGACGTTCATCTTCAACAAAGTAGCATAAGGATAGATATTCAGAGACGAACCTCCATCTATCAAAACTCCAGCTAGCATGTATCCGGAGGACAAAACCGTAATGTGCAACGGCTTGCAATGACCGGTCCCTTCGGGCGGTATGTCATCATCAGTGAAAGATATCACATTGTTGTTAAAAATGTGATCAACCAAATGTTAAAATTTTTTCCCATCCACTGATTTCAACAAGTAGTCTTCTTCTAAAACCTTCAGTAAGATCTTCTTGTGATCCTCAAAAGTTAAAACCAAGTCCAGTATTGAAATTTCATGTGGAGCTTCTCTTAAGCTTAAAACCACCTTGGCTTCATTATGACCCATAGTACGGAGGAACTTTTCAATTTTCTACATGGGAACTTTCTCCTTTGATTTGATGGCAGGCTTCATCACCCGTTGGGGAAGATACAATGGATTTTCCTTCGACACTGCAGCAGTTGTATGAGAGGTGGATCCCTCAACTTCTCCATAATTCCATGGGACTTTTTGTAAGCTGATAATAGGATATTGTGGTCTGAATGGAAAATTGATTGGCTCTGGAACAGCCACTTTCAAAGGATTGTCAATTCCTTTGAGTTGAATTGCTTGTATTATGAAAGGTTTGACAGTCCCATCAGCCTCAACGGATATAACTGCTACCAGTCCTTTCCATTTAGTAGGACAAGTATTCTCACTCTCAAAAACACAGATATCGTATACGCGATTCTGAGGACATCATTTGTCAATTAGATTTTGAATGAGGTGGTGGAGTGCCCAGCATTCTTCCGTGCTGTGACCGCGAGAATGGGAGTGATATTGACATACTCCATCAGAATTAAACTATCCTGAATGGGGATTAATTAGAGGCAGAAGGGAAGTGATCCTTCCTTCATTGATCAACATTTGAAATATCTCCTCCATAGGTTGGCACAGGTATGTATATTCCCTTCTATTGGCAAAATCCCGTCGGGCTTTGGCACTTGCTCTCTTCGTCACTTTGTCTTCCAGTGTTTCGTTCTCTTTAGATGACGAGGGAGTATTCATAACAAAAGGGAGGAGACTAGCATGCTCCTGGCTGACTAATTGGCGCGCGACTTGATGCTGATAAGTAACCAATTCTGCCAATTGCTCAATCTGCTTACACAGAGCTTTTATCTTTTGTTCCATTGTTAACTGGAACTTTGCATAATCCCATTTGTCAACACCATCTTTGATGGTCTGGGATGATTCACCATTAAAATTGGAACTCTGTCCACTGCTCCAATTAATCATGTTGACTTCTTCCTCTTTGTGTTGAGGAAGAGGGTTGTCTTGTACATGAGGTTGATCTGGTTTGGTGACCACGATCTCACCGTTGTCTATTGAATCTTGGATCTTGTGTTTCAAGGCCCAACAATGTGACGCCCCCAAAATAGGTATACATCACCCATCTTGAGTCGCCAGATACACGGTACAAAATTCAAATACAACTCAATTATACAACAGTCGTGTAAAATATGACAAAACATAAACTGAGAGTTTTAATAAGAATATTATCATCTAGACAATATCCACACTCAAAGGAGTCCTCATTACATTTATTGTCACACTATTTAATGTAATAGTGAGGACTATTAATGCTATCATCCTGGATCTGTCACTCCGTTCCCCGAGACTAAGTCAAGCTACATTCTCATTTCTGAAGAAAGCGGTGAAAGAAAGGGTGAGCTCAACTAGCCCAAGAAGAAATATTATGACCAAGATAATGTAGAATAAATTATCATTAGTCTTTAACAATGTTAAGCGGATAAAATACAATAGACATCAAGTTTAAGCTCATGATGGAATAAGCAATCCATTAAAAGAGTTGAGTAGAGAATAAAATCTACTATCTTTTATGATTTAAAAGGTTTTTCATCACTTTTATCTCGGGACTCGACAATAAATAATATACATCATCCACAGACTACTACCGAGGATATTCATTAGTATCACAACCACAAATTATCCATGCATAATGGGTCGAGGATATTCGTGTATTCATCAATGGTCATGATCATGCCAACAACTGTCCATCAATGCACTACGGGCCAATGAGGACTTTTACCACATCATTTGTAACATTACGATCATGATTAAACCGATTAATCCCTGGTCATAATCATACCAAGTCCATCTATGCTCATGCACCACGTAGATGACTTTCAACATAAAATAACATGAGGATGATGACAATGATATAAGAATTCAATAAAACAAGTTCAAGAATTAATTTGTCCAGGAACTAATAACGTCCAAATTGTCAACATGATACTTCTTTGTAGAGTAAAATTCAAGAATGCTCAGAAGAATATTTCCATGAAAAGATACTGGATGAAGCGCAAATATCAAGGATATTCCACTAATTTCATAGAGTATAAAAGTCAAAATTTTAACCAACTGAGTATAATAAAGAATGAAATAACAAAAGAAATCACCAGGCATGCGATAAACCGCACAGACAGGTTATTCTAATAGAATAATAAATAACGAAAAACAGTGTCAAAGTAAATTAAGACCAAGATGGGATATTTCAACAGTAATAATAAAGAATGGAATAACAATGAAATCACCACGCATGCGATAATCGCATGCATGAAGAGTTATTCCAACAAAATAATAATTAATGTAACCAGGTAAGGCGTAATACGCACCGACAGGATATTCATAGAATAATAAATAACGGAACCAGGTCATGCATAAACGCACAGACATGATGTTCCAACAGAATAATAAAGAATGGAATAACAGAAGAATTTCACCGTGTATGCGGTGCTCAGATAAATAGGTTATTCAACATAATGATAAAGAATGAAATAATGAAGAATTTCACCAAGTATAGGGTAGCTCGGCAGATACCTAGGTTATTCCAACAGAATAATAAAGAATGGAATAACAGAAGTTCTCTTCATGAATACGAAAGAAATAATACCCCTTACCTTATAAGAAACTGGATATAGGAGTAGTGAAATAGCAGAATACTTTTATTCTTTCTCTCTATAGTTTCTCTCTCTAAAGTTTCAGTGAATTCGTAAGAAATAATGAAGGAATGAGCTTCTATTTATAGGAGAATGGACTGAATAGTAACTAATTCATGAACGGTCTAGATTGATTTACCTTTGAACGGATGGTCCATATTGATTTACTATGCAGTATAAATAAAATATTCTAATAAAACAAAATCTTTTAAATAAAATATAATATCACTACACCAAAAATGGCCTCCATTGAAGGACAAATCCTTCACTAGAGGCCATATATCTCTCACAAGTGATTTATTACGAAGAAATATTTCCTTCACACAAGTGCTCGCATTAGACCTCCTCACAATTAGGTATTCTTCGCTAAGTAGTAACTAAATATTTTTTGTGAAGGATATATTGTGAATAACTTATTCCTTCACAAATTGTATTTAGTAATAGAATATTGTTATTTAGTGAAAGATTGGTTTCATTCACAAATAATATTTTAAGAAGGATTATTTGAAATTAGTGAATAACTTTATTCCCTCACAAATAATATATTGTGAAGAACAAATTTATTTAATGAGAGAAAATTTTCCTTCACTAATTATAAATTGAGAATGTATCTTCAAATTAGTGAGGGAAATAATCCTTCATTAAAATCCATTTCTCAAGTAAAATCCTTCACAAATTATAAATTTATAAAAAAAAAATTATTGATAAATAATCAAAATTAATTACAAATTATAATTAATTTTCAAATCAACGATTTCATATATTATTATTATTATTATTATTATTATTATTATTATTATTATTATTAAATGCTATAATAAATATTAAATTTAATATTTCAAGTTAATATAAATCATGTCATATATACTTGTTTCAAACTAATTGATAAACTGCATAAAGGGCCAAAAATTAAAACTAATACTCCATATATAAATAGATAATACTCAAGTCACAATAAGTACAAAATTTGTTATTGTATCTTGATCTCCCAAAGATCATATTACTTATAATATTTAATAACTAAAATAAGAAAACTAAAAAAATAACGAGCTAGAAGGAATGAAGTGTACATCATGTTAGGTCCACTTCATCATCATTTTCTGCAGAAATAAGAAACCATGTTAAACTAAATAGAATTTGCCAATCTAAAGGAAATCATAAAAATATAACTAATTCTAGCCTGACAGCATTTCAAGTTTCCCCCACAAGCAGCATAGTGCAAAGGAGTGCTCCCCGCTCCCTACAAAATGGTGTACTTAATCTTCACAACTCAAAAGCATGAAATGGCAACCACAAAAATCATATTACTAAGCTTCAGGTAAAAAAATGTACCTATCAAATCCATTGAAGTTCCATAGTGAAATGTGACAACTGTAACATTAGCGTGAAGATTTAGAAGTAGCTGTACACAATCAAAATAGCCATTCAATGCAGCCATATGAAGAGTAGTGATACCATCATCAGCAGCCTTATTTACAAACTTTGCCAGTGCACTGCAATAGGATATAGAATCAGTCCTATTGGGAAAGTAATATTCCCAGTTCTCATTTGATGGATATATACACCTACAGCTTGGCCCCTTAACCATAATGGGCTCTGCCACAGCAGCATAGAGTTGGATATCAATTGTTCAAACAAGAAAATCAACTAAAAACTATCATAGCACTTGCGCAATCCTATTCTTGGTTACATTCTATCTGGCGTCATACTTCATATTAAACATACCCCAACATTTAATACCTCAATACACACCGATTATGGTTTCCTCTCATCCTCATTATCATTCAACTTGGTCATATTATTCCTATTTCAGTGGGGCAATTATTGTTACAAGTTGAACATGGCTGGCAATCCTTATTTACTGCAAGCATATTCATAAATACATGAGCATATTCCTAATAGATAGTTAAGTTTACAGTGTAGTGTGAAGAAGGAAGAGTATAGGCATATCAATTAATACAAACAATTAAACAAATAAGGAAAGGGGAATGCATGAGCATTACCTGTGTAAGGCCACAAGGCTCAAAGATGGATGGGATGATGAACATGTCTGATGATGCATAAATTGAATGTGAATTAAGGGTTCAGAATCAATTCCATTCAGAATTCCAACAAACTTTTTAGAGTGTGAATTAAGGGTTGCATGCAGGCCTTTTCCTCCCTGTTCAATGTATAGTATACAAAGCCCTCACGAGGAATCAAGGAATTTGACATAAATCAAAGCAGTACTAACCTAAGCAAACAACTTATGAAGAATAAAGGGTTAATCTGGAATTAAGAGTCAGACTGTGTAAATTCTGTTCCCAAAGGCTTATTAGTGAATCTGGTCAGTTTATGATCTTTGATCTCATCCTTTATTAATGTGATGCGTAGTTGATCACTTGATCTAGTCAACAAGATTTAATAGAGTACTTCTGCCAAGGACCCTAGGCATCTAGGAACTATACTTGGTAGTTTCTTAGGGAGTCTAAGTGCATGTAATGAGTCAAAAATGTAACACACACACACACACATATACATATATCAGAGTTTGTTTTCCCCAGTCCAGTGACCTGTCCCTAAACATATTACAGCAATTTACATGGCATCATTGGGCTCTTTCCTTGTAATAAAAAAAGAATGGCATCATAGAGCGAGTCACTATAGTATCCATACCTCCGCAGTCCACACCTCTTGTGCATAGGTTGGTGATACTGTTGTTACAATGTTAGAGAACACGATGGCACCCTAAAAAAGACAGGAACATGTTAACATACACTACCTTAACTTGATAAAATCACTCCAAGTAGGTCATAGCTGAATAAAAGTCCCACTACCTTAACAGGATTGACCCTGTCATGAGATGAGTGGTCCTGCATCCTATCTGGCCTGTTTAATTGGCTAACATCAAGACCACAAGATGCTAATTCTGAAGCAGGTTCAGTCCCTTGATACTCGAAATTGTGACATGTAATACAGACTAGCTGAATTCAGACCTTTCGGTGCATATAGATCCCAGTACAGTGGTGCCTTATAAAACAAGAGAAATCAACCGGTCAGAACATAAGACTAATAAATTCAGGAAATATAGAAATAAAAAGTAAAAACTGTGGTCTAATCATTCGTACAACAAAAGTTGTCTACCAATCATGGCAATGAATAATGTCTGGTTTCTTGCCAGCTTAAATTCAGGACCTTGGAAGCATAGAGCTGCAATACTTTTTGTAACATAGCCTCTAGCCCTGGCTTGTCCCCGTCTTCTTTTACCTGCACATGAAAAGGAATCAGTAACTAATTATTCACTGTAATTAATCAATGTCATTTGCATCACTGTAATTAATCAATTTCCCACCTGATGACTGCAGCACCATAATTTTAAGTTACATACTATGTGTTTTTAATCAATACATGTACTAAGTTTATGTTTCAATAAGCCACATGTGACCCAAATCCGAATTACTTTCAGATCAAGGGACAACTAATTTATATATGCAAAAATTGGAAAAATATAAAATCTGCAAAATTAACCTGCCGCAGTTGTGCACTAACTTCTACAAGGAATCCTTCATCAAGTTGGATTAAGGGGAACAATATAACTAGACATACGGATTAAGGACTAAGGATAACTAAGTTTATGTTTCAATAAACTTGTTCTTGAGTAGAAGGTAAGGACTAAGGACTGAAAATCTGAACAAGTTTGTGGCCATCTACTTCTCTGACCTATGAAAAATTAAATAGAAGAGTGGTCACTTATCTCAAAATTGATGATGCTATCTTGGCATAAAAATAATTAGATAAGGATCTCAAATGAACATACCTGCAACAATGAATAAGCAAGATCTTGCACAATTCCACTGGAGGAGAAATGCACTTCAGAACCTGATGGACTTCCAGCCCTAGTAGAAATCCTTCTTGTTTGAAGCATAACAATTGCGACCCAAAAGTGGGCTCCATCAAACACTAAAGTGCTAAACTGAAAGTGAGGTTCCTTGTCAATGCATGTTACCCAAAAATATTAGGTTATCATAGAGTGCAAATGATATTCCTTTATGCCAATTCAACTATTTGTGAGTTTTAACTGATTTTCCATCGCAGTAAAATTGACAATAATAATAAAAGTCTTAAACTTTTTCTCTAGTACAATTAATCTTTAGGAGGGTTGGGCATGAAATTTGAACTAGAAAGACCAAGCCTAGTACTTTATGAGATAACAATGAACTAGAAAAAATAAAGTGTGACATGTTAGATCCACTTCATCATCATTTTCTTTAAGAAAATCAAGGTTAGGCATGTAAACTTCATCCTGCAATAAACACCAAAATTCAATTTCAATAAGATGAGAAATAAGAAAAGATGAAACTGGTGAACTTATATTAAAAAAAAGAAAAGAAAATAAAAACTTCTTTTGGCAACAGATAATGATCTTAAACTAGTACAGAGAACTCACCATGAAACTGTAGTTGGCTGCACAACTACTTTCTCTAGCAGCAGTTACATAAAGTGAAAAATGTTACATATAAAAAAATAGGAAGACAGCTATATACAAGACAGCAAGAAGACAGACTGAGGCAAATCCTAGATACACTTTGCTAATCCCGAACTCAGTTACAACACTCAAGAAGACAGATGTATGATAATGTTTCACCAATTATGAAAACACAAGGAAGGCAGGTTGTCAGATATGTCTTTCTATGAAATACATTTTGTAAGTTTAGTATTTCAGGAAACACCAATCTTGCAAAGTGACAAAATTAAAACAATCACCTACATTTGCAAAAGTGATAAACCCAATTCCACTGTGTCCTTTGGTACTAGGATCCTACAAAATATCTGGTAGTAATAAATATTGTATGCGGGAATATATTACATGAAATATGCAAATTATAATACACATGGATTTAATAAATATGTTTAACTCTCAGAGGAGAGAGGAACCTTCGGCATGTATAAATCCGTTATTTCACCATATTTCTCAAACTAACTGCAACAAAAAGACAAAAACATAGATTTTCAACATAGGCCTCATTATCACCCCACAAGTGTGATTACTATTATTATAGATTTATGAACTAGTAAGAGTTTCAGTAAATAATAATGCGTTCACCCTATAAGTTTTTCTAGCTTTGTTCCTTCCTATCAAGCTACTATACACAATTACCTCCTGAATGTAGCTTCTGTCACAGATGGGGGAACCCGAGCAACAAATATCCTAGTGACTTTCTTTGATGGTGCTCGCATCGCCTCCTGTCAAAATATTACATATGGTTCAGGATGAAAATATAAATACACTAAAAAAGTACAGATCATTACACACTTCTTAATTAAATGACAAATTTGAACTAATTAAAGATCACAACCTTTGGCGTAACTACTTTTACTTCAAGGACTCTATTGCCAAGGAAGTGTTCACTAGATAATGTGTAATAAAGGAAGTGTATGTACCATTTCTGCTTCTCTTTTAACTGCAATATAAGCAACAACAGATTGTATTAGTGATTTATAACCTCATAAAAGTTAAAAATCTGCAAGAGTAAATATAAGGTAATCTATTCAAACAAAATAGACTAATAACAAAGTATCAACTAAGAAACTTGACAAGATTTGGATGCTTGACTACACCCAAGAAACTCACTTCATTAATCCATTCCTTGTGCTCCTGAATTCTAGAATGACTAAGAAAGAATAAGGCAACAAATTTTGAAACCCGAGTCTTAAGATATAACTATATTTGAAGAGATAATAATAGAGAATACACAGTTCAAGCACAAACTCAAGTTGCTGCAGTCTCTACTAATACAGAAGCCAAAAATGATGAACATACAACTGCTCATATATCAGGTCCAGCACAAGAAATCAAACATCAATTTCAGAGATGCTTAGCACAAGTTGGCTACTGTGACACAACTCAATTATCCTAGTTAGGTAGCTTTAGCATTGTGAATGTATTTTCAGTTGGTAGTATAAGTCCAGCTGTCAATGTATGTTGTCAGAGTTTCTTATAAGATTTCCTACTCATTTCAATATATGTATGCTCGTATGGTGTATGTATAGGCCTAAATCAGCTACTACAAATAGCTAAGTATCTTATAAAGCTTCATTTCTAAGCAATAAGAATATACATTTCATTTTTTTTGGCCAAGTAAACTTACTAGACTTTTTTTTATCTGAATGTTTTGTTGATGCAACTTATGTTTGCTGCATTTATAACAATGACAGTGTTAATACGTACTCGTAAAAAAATTGATGCTGATGGAAATATAATCTGATCAGCTCCAGGAAGATCTAGAAATATTATTTCACATGAAAGGCTCTCCAAACTAAAAGTGAAAACCAAAGTACCTGAAGAAAATGAGCGGACCAATGTTCCATAACTTACAATAAAAGAATCACTCGCATACTCTACTTGGTTACATTTGCCACTTCCGTTCAATGAAAGTATCAATGCTGTAAGTTATCTTCCAACCTGACAAAACACAAAGTGAAGTTATCTAAAAAGCTTGTGACTCCCAAGATCACATTAGACCAGGTAGAAATTGGTTCGCTATTAAAATAAGTGTATAAACATTCATGCAAAACCTACTAATAGCTAATGTAACTTTGATTAATCTTGATAAAATATTTATCCAAATTTTGAAATAACGAAACATATCATAACAAGAATTTATATGAAATGAATACAAACTAACATACACACGTCACCAAATTCAAAGAATGATTCATTGTGCTCTAGATGCTATGCTAACTCTTTACATACAAGAGTTTGTTGAAGAGGTTCTTCAAATGATTGACGAAATAAATAGAAGGCAATCTTTTACAAGAAGAAATTTAGAATAAAATGATAATTACGTACATAGTACATACCATATGGGAGCATATGAAGATGACAGGTCAAGAAATGAGTATAGCCGCCTGTAATAGATTATATTAGGTGTTATTTATCCTGAATAGATACCAGATATTCTTAAAAGTATAGAAAATTGAAAACAGCAACCAAAAAAAATATACCACATTGAAAGGCAAGCATGGATGATCCATTGGAATAGGACAAAAATACAAGTCCACTGAACAAAATATGCAATACAAAAGAAAGGAAACCGTTGGAAAGAGTAACAAATCAAGTTAGTCATGCGAATAGAGAAATAGACAAACTGGAAAATTACGAGATATACACATCCATAGAACAAAAAATGTCTACAAAATAAAAGATCATTTATCAAAAGACACTATCAGTGAGCAACACAACACCTGCACACATCTATTCATGGAAGAAAGAGAAAGTGGTTGGCTTTCCTGGTGTAAGTGGTATATCAAATGAACAGCGAAAGCGGCTGACAATAGCAGTAGAGCTTGTTTCAAATCCATCCATAATATTCATGGATGAACCAACTTCTGGATTAGATGCCAGATCGGCTGCAATTGTCATACGAGTAGTGAAAAATATTGTTAATACAAGAAGGACAGTTGAGTGCACCATTCATCAGCCAAGTATCGACATATTTGAGGCATTTGATGAGGTACTTGTTTATGCAAAATAAACCTACAATATCTGTCAAAGGAATATATTATTGCAATTTTTTTATGTTCTTCCAACGTTTCTAAGATGCTATATGCAATCTATTTGTATTGGATACACCATGATTGTACACCAAACAATAAAATTCCTGCCTTTTCTCTGTTTTTTTTTTCCAGGTAAATTTAATTAAGATAATGAGATGAAATTCTAGAAGAAATTCAGGAAGTTAATGTCCTCAATTTTAAGACTCATTGTCATAAGGCTAAAATGTTTATCTGTTATTCTATGCAGTCTATAATCAATGATTGATAAGGCAGTACAATAATTATTTCCTTAGTGCATAACACAATAAGTTGATTTAAGAGGGAGTTCACATTTCACAATGGTAGTATCTTTAGTTTTGGAAAAATTTCTTTGTGATTCAAATACATATCCATGAAAGAACGTAAACCTTTATGTTCTTTTCAATTGCCAAAGATTAAGAGAAAAATCATACCAAAAAGTTGCTTCGTCCACAGTACTTGCATAAGCTCCTCTACCTATAAGCAAGCTAAGGGTGGCGGTTGTCAATAATCTCCTCTAAAGTTGTAAATACCATATACTTCATAATCATAAAAAAACATGAAATTTTAAAGAGACCTTCTTCACATGAAATTGTCTTAATTAAGATTGGTTACATATATATTCAAATTCTCATGAAAAAGTTGTTTATTGGTAATCATATTGCAAATGCAGCTCTGTATACAAATAGATACTCAAAATCCTACATAGATATTTGTTGGCACCTTATTCTCAAGTAACTAACTTAGGTGCAAAAAATATCATGGTAACTAATCCCATAACTGTTTCATTCCATTTTAAACATAAAGTTTATCATTTTAGTGGGTCAAGTTTCTATTTCCTTCATATGTCTAATTTACCTTCAATTGTTCAGTTTTGAAAAGTAATTTGAGCAATGTTATGACCACAACCAAACCCACACCCACACCCACACCCACAACACACACACACACATATATATGTATGTATAGCTAGTACAAAATATACAAGAGAGGGAGAGATGGAGTGAATACCTTTTTGGAGGATTGAGGAACCTTGGGTCTAGCAACAGTAGGAGGAGTAGAGGAAGAAGTAGTGGAATAAAGTCTGGAAGTAGAACCAGAAGCAGATTTGGGAAAATATTGCCGCATAAGGAAGAGGCTAACCACACAAGGAGCTGCAATTTGCGAAAATCAAGGCAGCCACACAAGAAGCTATGGATCAGGGCAACCACATTATAAACAAAAATAAGTTTTAAAAAAATTATAAAACTAAAAAAATAAAATTTGGGGGTAAAAACCAAACCCTAACCTTACAATATGAGAAAATCAGAAAGAAAGGGAAGATGGATGAGAGATTGAAGTAAGAGAAGGAGAAGAGAGGGAGTTGTCCGTTGACAGCAACAACTGTGTGCTCGCCGTGCAGCCACACCCCTCACCTCCACTCCCAACTAATTAAGCTCGCCTATGTGTCGTCGCTCTGAGCAGTCGCCTACGCCGCCGTGTTGTAGCTGCCAAAATGGGGAAAATCGAAAATGGGGTGGGGGGAAACGGGAGGAAGAACATCTAGGTGTCTAGATGTCGCAACAAAGAAATGGGGGAGATGAAGATGTCACAGAAAAGATATGGGGGAGAAAAAATGAAAGGGAAAAATAAATTAGCGAATAAAATAATTATTGCTAATAATTATTGCTAATTACATATTGGGAATAAAGTAATGAAGAATTTTTCTCTCACAAAATAATTATTGCTAATTACTTATTGGGAATAAAAAAAATTCATAATTTTTTAACAAAAAATAGGCGCCAATTATTATTTTATTATCTTAAATTTGTGAAGGAAAAAAATTAAATTGCGAAAGAAATTTCTTTCGCTAATTGATTTTTGTAACACAATTTTTTTCCTTCACTAATCCTTCATAAAAAAGACTTATTTGTGAAGGAAATAATTCATTTACAAATTTTCCTTCGCAAGAGCCCCAATTATTTAGAACAAGATAGTGAACAATTTTATCCTTCACAAAAAATTTCTGAATAATGATATATAGTGAGTAATAATTCCTTCACTAAATAGATTTTTTTCCTCGCAAAATTTTATCATAAATTGGCTCCAAAAATCTTTCTATCGCCCCAATTTTGCGAGAACAAAAATATAAATTGTGAAGGATGTTTCTTTCGTTAATAACTATATCATTATTTATACTTTTTTCCTTCAACGTTTCTTTCATTAAATAACTCCTCCGTGTGAAGGAATAAATTCATTCACAAAATTTTCTTCGCTATAGGCCATTTTTGGTGTAGTGTGCATTTTATTTATAGTCTAATAAAATAAATAACTTTATAAAAGTATTCTCGCTTTTATATAAAAAGATTTTACTACGAAAACACTATGAAAAGTGATGCAAACACTACGCATAATAAAATATAATATATTCTAATTATTGTCTAATAAAACAAATAACTTTATAAAAGTATTATGTTTTATATAAAAGATTATACTATGCAAAACACTACGCAGCACTATTTAAAATACTATACGCTGATATAATATAATATATTCTAATTATTGTCTAATAAAACAAATAACTTTATAAAAGTATTTTATTTTATATAAAAAGATTTAACTATGCAAAATAGTATGCATAATAGAATATAATATATTCTATTTATAGTCTAATAAAATAAATAACTTTATAAAAGTATTACATTTTTATATAAAAGTTTTTTTGCATTTTATTACATTAATAATACTAATAAAACAAAATTTATATATATATATATATATATATATATATATATATATATATAAACTTCCATGACTTCATAAAAATACTCCTCAATATATATAACAACATTTATCATCATTATTATAATTCACACTATTAATCGACCAGGTCGTTCTCAGGAAAGTGGGGGCTTTCCAATAAGAATTTTTCTTTATCATGCAATTAGGTGACCAAACCTCTCCTCGATGTAACTTATGTACATCGTTAATATTGCAAATAATAATATTAATAATAACTGCTCATCTCAATTATTGATTTAATAATATATAAAATATCGACAATAATTGAATCAAATAACGTGAGATACTATACAACAATTATCGTAGTAATAATTAAACAAAACCGAGTGACTTCTCACGTAAGAATCAATAATCAATACTGTAGTGCTACTACGCAACTAATGCCAGACATATTCTTGTACTTTACTTCCGAGTAGTTCAACAGTTTTAACGGTAAAACTTCACCTGTTATTTTTGTAAAAATATTTTTGTCGTTTTCTCAATCCGACAATAATTTTGTTGTGGGGTCCGCCAATGATTGTGCCGTCGTACGAATATTCCCTGTTAAAACGAATATATCCCGACCAATCGAATATTATATAACAACTTGCATACTTTTCAAAATTTATAAATATTACCCACAACTATAAAATTATATCAAATCCACACCATAAAATAAAAAAAATCGAGAAATTTAAATCTTTATTCATAAAATCTGGGGTCTCACAATCTCCCCTCCTTATAAAATTTCGCCCTCGAAATTTACGTACGTACCTGGTATGCCGAAGAGGTGAGGATACCTTGACTTCATTTCGGATTCTAACTCTTGAGGAATAATTTTTGAGTGTTGAATACGATCCTTCTTATCCAAGATTTTAACACGTATCTCCTCATACGTTAAATCTTCTGCTATCTCGTCTAGTTCTAATTCAATAATGTGGTTCGGGTCTTTCACATATTTACGTAACATAGATATGTGAAAAAACATTATGAACACGAGACATACTTGGCGGTAAAACGAGTCTATAGGCCACAATTCCTACTCGATCAAGAATTTCAAATGGGCCAATAAAATCGAGGGTTGAGATTTTCTCTCTTCATCGATTCTTCGCTTCTAGAATAACGCCTCTTGAACCTTCTTCTTCACATTCATCACTCCGAGTATGTAGCTGAAAGCAAATTTTAACTTTATTGATTAAAGTCGATTCTAATCATATATTTGTTATCTTCACGTGGGTCCTAGAGTCTTTAACTCTATTTTTATCATTTGTAAGTTATACTGAAATGGGTTTTATGTTAACAACATCGCACTCAGAAAACGATACGATCTTCTCTTACTCAACGCGTACCACTACCACGTTCTCTCTTCCATAATGATATTGAATGGTATGATCGTAATCTTCAACAAACTCGAGCCAACGCTCTTTGGCGCATTATACGTTCGTTTTGGTTGAAGAAATATTTAAGGGTTGAAGAAATAGGTTTTGTACTGGGGTCAATACAAAATTCGATTTCACGCTCTGGGGTAGGCCAAGAAGTCTTCAAGAATACATCAAGAAATTTATTAATGATAGAAATATCATTCAAAACTATGACCCTCATCGAAGACTTGGATATCACGTCACATTGATACCTATCAATTTGCCACTGTTATTCACGACGTCCCCTACGGAAAGTCTGGCTTAGGTCCATTCCACACAAGGAACTCACCAACGAAAGGTTCGAGGCTCTTTACTTATAGCTTGATATGAAAATGATTGACTTTAGTGGTTTGGTTGCTTGAATTCGTATAACAGGTTGGTTAGGAATATAAAAGCTAACAACCTTACAAAAATAATCAATTTTAGCATGATGAGTAGTTAACCAATCGATTCCTCAAATCACATCAAGGGCCAATATTTTCAAAGAGATAAGATCGACAGGTAACGTGAGGGTATCGATATGAATCAAATAAGATTTATAAATAGTGGAGGTAACGAAGGTTTCTCCTAACAGATTTTCAACAGATAAGTCAAAGTCTAACTTCTTTGGAGTCAAATTTAAACGTTGAACGCAAGCAAGCGAGATAAAAGAATGGGTAGAACCGATATAAATAAGGTATAGACTTCGTAAGCGTTTATGATTAACTTACCCATGATAACTTCGTTCGGGTTCCTCGATAAACGCTCTCACTTAAACTACCGGCTTTGACTTGTTTGAGACATCCTTTGGCATCATTATCCCAGTTGGACTTGACTTCACTACACGACAAAATTGAGCTAGGTGACCTTCTCTTCCGCAATTGAAACACGCTTTGGATTGCTGCGTATAGTTTGGACGGATGTTTCCCTCCTGTCCGCATTTGAAACATACGACCAGTGGTCGTTCTTCTTCCTTTGAAACAGATGCTGATGCTGCTGTCTTTCCATCATTATTGAACCTCCTCTTCTTGAAATTCCCACTTCTATTATCTTGGCCATGATTACCATCGAAATGGTTACCATTCTTGGCATGATAATTTCCCCCACGATGGTTATCATTGTTCTGATGGCCGTTGCCACCGGTACGATTATTATCATGTTATTGGTCGTTACCTTTTGGTTGTGCTAACTCATTATCGCGCTCCAATAATCGAGCCCTATTCACAACATCCGAATATAAACAAAGTTTATGAGAAATGAGGTATTGACGTATATCGGGTTTCAAACCTCTTAGAAACATTCGCGTCATTCGCTCCTCATTATCGACCAAATGGGATGCAAACCGGGATAACTCTGCAAACTTAGCCTCGTACTGCGATACGGTCATATTATTTTGCTCCATTTCTTATCTCAACATTTTCAGATGCCATTTTTAAACACTATCACAAAATAAGGGTTAGTTAACTTAACACATATTATCCCTATACTCTGACCGACCAATTAAATACCAAATAAACTTAGGTAGGTCATACTAGCGAATGAATTCCCCGTCTCTCCCCTCCTAGTTCTTGTCTCACATCTCAGTCAGGGATCATATCCCTAAGCTTTGATACTAACTGTGATGCCCCCAAAATAGGTATACATCACCCATCTTGAGTCGCCAGATACATGGTACAAAATTCAAATATAACTTAATTATACAACAGTCATGTAAAATATGACAAAACATAAACTAAGAGTTTTAATAAGAATGCTATCATCTAGACAATATCCACACTCAAAGGAGTCCTCATTACATTTATTGTCACACTATTTAACAGAATAGTGAGGACTACTAATGCTATCATCTGGACTATCACTCCGTTCCCCGACTCGTCCCAGCTATATTCTCATTTCCTGAAGAGAATAGTGAAAGAAAGGGTGAGCTCAACTAGCCCAGTAAGAAATATTATGACCAAGATAATGCAGAATAAATTATCATTAGTCTTCAACAATGTTAAACTGATAAAATACAATAGACATCAAGTTTAACTGTAGCGGAATAAGCAATCCATTAAAAGAGTCAAGTAGAGAATAAAATCTACTATCTTTTATGATTTAAAAGGTTTTTCATCACTTTATCGCTGGGACTCAGCTTAATAAATAATCCACATCATCCCTACACTACGGCCAAGGATATTCATTAGTATCACAATCAAAAATTATCCATGCACCACGGGCCAAGGATATTCGTGTATTCATCAATGGTCATAATCATGCCAACAACTGTCCATCAATGCACTACGGGCCAATGAGGATTTTTACCACATCATTTGTAACATTACGGTCATGATTATACCAATTAATCCCTGGTCATAATCTTACCAAGTCCATCTATGCACTACAAGCCACAGATGACTTTCAACATAAAATAACATGAGGATGATGACAATGATATAAGAATTCAATAAAACAAGTTCAAGAATTAATTTATCCAGGAACTAATAACGTCCAAATTGTCAACATGATACTTCTTTGTAGAGTAAAATTCAAGAATGCTCAAAAGAATATTTCCATGAAAAGATACTGGATGAAGCGCAAATATTAAGGATATTCCACTAATTTCATGGAGTATAGAAGTTAAAACTTTAACCAACTGAGTATAATAAAGAATGGAATAACAAAAGAAATCACCGGGCATGCGATAGATCGCATGCATGTGTTATTCCAATGTAATAATAAATAACGGAACAAAGTCGGGCAAAATTGCAAGACCAAGCGGATATTCAATGTAATAATAAAGAATGAAATAATAATGAAATCACCATGCATGCGATAGGCCGCATGCATGAGTTATTCCAATAGAATAATAATTAATGGAACCGAAGTTAGAATAATACGCTTGGCGGATGTGATATTCTAATGAGAATAATAAATAACGGAACCAGTCATGCATAAAGCGCATGCGGACATGATGTTCCAGCGAGAATAATAAAGAATGGGATAATGAAGAATTTCACTATGTATGATAAAGATTGCCAGATATAGGCAAAGTTATTCCAACATAATGATAAAGAATGGAATAACAAATGAATTTCACCAAGTATAGGGTAGCCAGCGATACTGAGTTATTCCAATGTAATAATAAAGAATGGAATAATGAAGTTCTCTTCATGAATACTAAAGAAATAATACCCTTACCTTAGAAGAAAGCCGGATATAGGAGTAGTGGAGTAGAAGAATACTTTTCTTCTTTCTCTCTATAGTTTCTCTCTACAGAGTTTCAAAGTGAATTCGTAAGAAATAATGAAGGAATGAGCTTCTATTTATAGAGAATGGGTGAATAGTAACTAATTCATGAACGGTCCAGATTGATTTACTTTTTAAACGGACTATCCATATTGATTTACTATGCAAAGATAAATAAAATCTTCTAATAAAATAAAATATATTATATTCTATTTATAGTCTAATAAAACAAATAATTTTATAAAAGTATTCATTTTATATAAAAAGATTTTACTACGCAAAACACTATATCTGCACTTATATGATAATAAAATATAATATATTCTAATTATTGTCTAATAAAACAAATAACTTTATAAAAGTATTCTATTTTATATAAAAAGATTTTACTATGCAAAACACTATGCAGTACTACTTATGATAATAAACTCTAATATATTTTAATTATTGTCTAATAAAACAAATAACTTTATAAAAGTATTCTATTTTATATAAAAAGATTTTACTATGCAAAATATTATGCATAATAAAATATAATATATTCTATTTATAGTCTAATAAAATAAATAACTTTATAAAAGTATTCAATTTTATATAAAAAGCTTTTCTGTTTTATTACATTAATAATACTAATAAAACAAAATTTATATATATATATATATATATATATATATATATAAACTTTCGTGACTTCATAAAAAGACTCCTCAATATATATAACGATATTTATCATCATTATTATAATTCACACTATTAATCGACCAGGTTGTTCCCAGGAAAGAGGGGGCTTTCCAATAAGGATTTTTCCCTATTGGCGCGCAATTAGGTGACCAAACCTCTCCTTGGCAGAACTTCTAGACATCATTAATATTGCAAATAATAATATTAATAACTATAACGCCCCGAAATCTGGTCTATCTTCACACCCAGATTCCGTGCGTCACTAGTACAGCATTCACCCAACATACATCATTCACCCAACATACATCATTATATACTGAAATATAATAACATACACTCTCAAATCCTAGGTTCTAAAAACCTTATAGCTTTTCTCATTACAAATAATGATAATTACATTATTCTTTACATCTTGCACGAGTGACTTTTATCCGCCACCAAGGATACATAATCGTTCATTAAACTATTCTGTAGTTTAATTCTCATCTTTCTACATTACAAGTCTTCACTTGATCTTCTCGCTCATTCACATTCTGAATGGCACTTCATTTGGATAACGATAGCTTGATCTATACGGGATCCTTAAGTTCTTCTAACATCGTTCGCTGAAAATGTTTTTCATTTATAGCAAGTGTGAGCATTCAATTACCCAGCAAGTCTTAACAGTTGAACAAACAACTTTAAGAGTTTAACATTCCTTTAAAACTTCGATAACCAAACAAAGGTTATGAAGCAGCTTGAACAATAGGAATAATCTTGATTCCTATCATTTTAAAACATTAGTCACATTCACTTTGAAATACTTTCATTCTCTACTATCTTTCATATTACATTACATTCTGCTAGAATCAATAAGCACAGACTTAACAATAACGGTTCATGTATAAACAGAACATTCTCTTACTGAACAGTTCAATCACAGAATAGTTCATATCATAGAAACACCGAAGTGTTCACATTGTGGCACAAGGCCTTATACGTTCTACCACCTTGTACAAATATCACACATTTGCACATAGACAGAACTTCTCAAGTTCAACATCTGAGAAGTTTAAGAAACTAGCATTCATTTAAAATATGAATGAAGTTAGGAAACCTTCCTTACACATAGCTACAACTTACGCTGAACTGCTCATTCCATCCCCTATAACACATAAGGAAATAACACATACACCAATTAGTCATATACTTGACTTACGCATTAGTTTACTTAACTTTACTTCTTAAGGTACGCGTTCTTGCAATCTAAGTTTACGCGACCAACTTTCATTACCATTTTACGGCTTCATGACATACGGAGATGTCTTACTCAAAACGTTCTTCATCTTTGATGATTTACATTCTTATCTTCTTCTTATAACTTCTCTAGGACTCAGCACACATCGCTTTTTCCTTTGGTAGTCCATATGGTACTCTGAGTGGTTTCCATAAACAACCAACAAACAAACAAGTTCTCGTCATAAATGTCTACCTTTGCCCACCACGGTGAGTTAGATCGGTTGCCAGTTTCGTATATACCTTCGCTCTCTGAAGGAATTGTTTAGCTCAGCTCCCATATGTCAACCATCAAAGGTTACGATTATACCACAACCTAACTTATCTTAACTTATACGAACTATTAAATATAATGTTCGTTAAGTCAATTTCTTATTCCTTATGGCTTTCTGACAATTAAATGTCATACCTCAGGATTCATTCTTATCTGACTCACATTCGGCTTTCATTAATCTTATTACCATTCGATACGGCTTTCTTGATACCATTCGTATCTTACTTACTACTTTCATCAACGTCTAAGTCATAAAACTAGGGTATACTTAGAACGTTCGTCCAACGCGAATACGATTCATAAGGATTGTTTACGTATTCAACGTTCACGTTGCTCATCTCTTAACCTCTCATTCAACCTTTACTCAAGGTTTTAATCGCTTTCAATCGTTATCCATCCCATGAACCCCATGTTCATTATTCTTTCTTAATGTCGAAGCCATACTGATCGTTGTATGCTAAGACCGATCGTTCATTGCAACAATGTTGCGTTCACAGCGTCTATACGCTTCACATTCATCTCTCATTACCATGTCATAACATCAAAATTTTATACATTACTATCGTCCATCAACGTCTGAGGAATCACCATCATAGCAATCCTCACGTTCGATTCATCGACTACGGCCCCTTTGCCATATCGGTCCGTAACCCATAATTACATTCTTTTAATCTCGTTTAATCTTTTCGTTCAACCTTCATTAAAGGTTTAAAACACTCAATTAAGTGTTACATTAGTTGAACTACATGTTCGTATCTCTTTCTTGCACATCCCCTTAAATTGAAAGCAGTTAAAATCTCATTTACGGCATTCTTTTGTCTTACTAAGCCATGGGCGCCACTCTCAAAAGACTAAGACTTCACTGCGGCTGGCATGCGAGTTAAGCACTACGTGACCCTCCGGCTGCGCTGCAAAGACCACCATTCTAGGCATGATAGATCAGCGTGGCCAAGACCTTCTTCCCAAATTTTTTTTCTAAGTATTTGGTCATTCCGAGACGCGTACTTCGAAATCTCATAACTTCTTCGTTATAACTCAGAACGAGATTATTCCAAAGCCATTTTCTTTGTTATCTAATGTACTTCGATTATCCCCAGATAGAACTTTGTTCTAAATCCGTTAACATGCCATTCAACTGGCTTAATCTTCACCCTTCGTTCATTTTAACGTTTTTAACGTTCTTCGTTCGTTCGTCCGTAATTCGGGCATCCGAACTCGGAACTCGTTCATTCTTGAGTCTACGACTCACATTTTATACGTTCTCTTACATTCTTATGAAACCCTACACGTTCAAGTTCATTTACTAACTTTCAAATTCTCGATCTTATTTTACAAAATTTTGGCCATAACTTCGTTATAGCTCAATTCTAATCCATTCTTCAAGAACGTTTCCAACGTTCCTAACCAAGCAATAAGCATCTAACTTATACGCGATGGTTTTAAACTTGTCCATCAACAACAATTACACTACGATGGTTTTAAATTTGTCCATCAACAACGTTCTTCGTGTTCTTCGCGTGTTCTTCGCGTTCTTCGTTCGTTCTTCATTTTTAATCGATATTTTGGATTACTATTTCACTTTTTCTTGGAATTTGATGTTATAGAACATCATTCCTTACTTATTTGACCTACTCATTCGTAAGATTCATCCGGATCGCTCAAAATCCTTACGAATCTTATACTTCCTTAAAAAATTTATAAACTAAATTTCTAATTCTTATTTCTTCGTTTTCTCATGAATTCAACAATATGAATTCATTATTAACATTATCTACTTCTTATCTTCATTAAGTTATGTATTGAACATATTAAACTTAAAGAAAATTAGAAGAAACTAGGATTCGAATTACCGTTCATCCTTAAATTCCTTCCGTCGGACAAAGTTTGCTCACGAGCCAACTTTTTCTCTTTCTTCTCCCTTTCATCTTCCATCCGAACTCTCTCTTTCTCTCTCAAATGATAGGATTTTCAAAATCCCATTCAAATGAGATTAAGCTTCCTATTTATAGATTTTCAAGGCTAGGGGCATTTTGGTCTTTTCACACCCTAACCTCCTTACTATTCATTACTTAAGGACTAAGTTAACTTAGCCCTCAAGTTTTCTTAGCCCTTAAGTTTCGTAGTTCCGTCTTTTGGGTTTC
Organism: Panax quinquefolius; assembly: GCA_020205615.1. Taxonomy (NCBI): domain Eukaryota; kingdom Viridiplantae; phylum Streptophyta; class Magnoliopsida; order Apiales; family Araliaceae; genus Panax; species Panax quinquefolius. The sequence continues at coordinate 80,747,474 of CM035157.1, read as the reverse complement.
GTTCGACAGTTTTAAAAACTGCGATTCTCGAAATCCAAATATTTTTGGATATTTCGTCTTTCCTTTACTGATTAACTTTTACGTATTTTTCGAATTTCCAAAAAACTAAAAAACACTTTTTGACGTTAAGCATTTTCCTTCACGTTTTCCCCTAACGTAGCTAAACGAGTGAAAAGTACATAACAATACTTTTCGTCGTTTTTATTTTATCCGATTTCTGCACGTTTTTTGAGAAAAACTTTTATCGGCTTACTTAACTTTTAACAAAATATTATCGTCAAATCTTTCGACTGAATGTCATTTCGACATACCGAACTCTCGAAAAGTCTTAGGTTATTCAAACCCTAACCCTTAAGTTTCGTCGGGTGAATAGTGCTTATTTTGTCTTTTTCTCCGAAAATATTTTGTCTCCGAAATTTTTTTATTTTCGTCTTGAAAATTCCTACTCGTTCAGTCTAGCTCGTAGCCAGAATCCTCCCGATTAATAATCATTCTAGTTTATAGAACGATTAATAAACACATAACACAAAATAGTATTAATAAAAATTCATTTTATTAATAACTAATTCTTTAAATCTTAATTTCTGGACAATCCGGATTTCCGGGTTGTCACAATAACTCTGTCATCTCAATTATTAATTTAATAATATATAAAATATCGACAATAATTGAATCAAATAACGTGAGATACTATGCAATAATTACTGTAGCAATAATTGAACAAAATTGAGTGACTTCTCACGTAAGCATCAATAATCAATACCGTGTGCTACTATTCAACCACGTATATTACTGTACTTTTACTACTGAGTAGTTCAACGATTTTAACGGTAAAACTTCCGCCGTTATTTTTATAAAAATATTTTTGTCGTTTTTTCAATCAAATGATAATTCAGTTAATGGAGTCCACTAATGATTGTCTTTGTCGCATTTAATATTCCCCTGTTAAAACGAATATTCCCCGACCAATCGAATATTATACAACAACTTGCATACTTTTCAAAATTTATAAATATTACCCACAAATATAACATTATATCAAATCCAAACCATAATATAAAAAAAATTCGAGAAATTTAAATCTTTATTCATAAAATCTGGGGTCTCACAAACAATCTTGATTATCATGTCCAGGTGCCCCGGCATGATAAGCACATTTTTGAACAACATTGAAACCCCTCCCATTAGGGTTGGCTGGTGGAAAAAGATGCGTGATTTTCTTCTGAGTCGTCAGAAGAGTGAGAATGTTCTCGAGCGAGTCCCCTAAAGGTGTGAACACTCGAGGGCGTTTGACTTCTCCACCTTTTGGCAATGGAGGGTTTAAAGACTGTGCTTGAAAGGGAGTGCAATTTCTCCTTTGGATAGGCATATTTTGATTGCCTTTTTGACCTTGTAGTATCAACGAAGCATCCTCCTTTTTCTTTTTATGGACCCTCCGGGGGTTGTTTCCATATGTTTCGGATTGGATGTGCTCAGCAATAACTTTAAGGGCAGCTAGGTCTTGAATCTTTCCTGACTTCAATCCCATCTCAACCATCTCCCCATGTTTAATCATTTCAGAAAATGGTTTACCAATGCCAGTTAAAACTCTTTCATATAAAGGAGCTTCTTGTATGTTTATGAAGGTCATGACCATTTTTGACTCCGTCGTGGAAGGAATAACTTGAGTAGCAAGGCACCTCCACCTTTGAGCATACTCTTTGAAAGATTCATTGGATTATTTCTTGACCTTGGTAATCTGGTACCGGTGGTGAGCCATCTGAGACTGGAAGCTGTATTGAGTGAGGAAGGCATGAGCTAGCTCTTCCCAGCTATGGATCTTTGAGTTGTCTAATCTGGTATACCACGAACGGGCATATCCAGTCAGACTCTTCTGGAACAGCTGCATCCTGAGCTTCTCGTCCTCTGCATAAGATCCAAGTTCACCAATGAATACCTTCAAATGTGTGTAAGGATCTCCTAACCCATCATATTTTTCGAAGTTAGGAGTTTGAATTTTTCTAGATAATAAACAGCAGGGAATATACAAAGGTCAACATATGAGACACTTTCGTGTGCTCTAATTCCTTTGACCGCACGAAGGGTTTCTTCCATTTGAAGGACTTTCTTCCTAATGTCACCGGTGTCTGGATCTCCTCTGAGATGGGTGGTACCATAAATTTTGTTGGTCGTATCTAACTGAAGTTCAGGTACTATAATGGCTTTATTAGGACCTTGGGTTCCTCCTTGTGTAGAGGATTCAGCATGTACAGGTATCCTTGTACCCTGAGTAGACTGGTGTAGTTCTTTAAGCATAACAGCCAAATCTGTGATTTGTTTACTTAATCCATCAAATTCTTTACGCAAAACTGGATTAAGGTCAGTCTGGTCTGATGACGACATAATTGACTGTAGGCTTGTGGCCTTTTTGGATTTTGATCGGGTACTAGGTTTGATTGCTTCCCTACAAAAGACTTGTGTAGTTTAGTCTTTAGGGCATGTGTAAATGTTTACATGCTATATGATGTATTCGTTCTAGGAATATTATCCTATAAGGCGGATGTTAGATGTTTGTAATACAGGATAACATGTTAATTTATGTATGTACACATATATCTTCATATTTCTCATTACATGGAGATGAATATGGAATGAAATTACAAGTAATTGACTTTACGACTAATTTTGAAATGAGAAAGCATGCAAAGACTTTCCTTCGCGTTTGGTTTATTAGAGGCTAACCTATCTTAGGTTACTCTCACGGCTTTTTGGCATGAAGGTTCCTAAATCATCATAATTTACTCAACGGGAAGTTAATTCGGTCTTTCAACGGGAGCAAATTTGGGTGATGCCTTTCCTGAGCCTCGTTGGAATTAGTCTTCCTACGAGTCCAGTAATCAAACACCGACAGGATAGCCTCCTGGTGGAGGAACCACACAACATACATTCACATATAACGTGTCTCACCGTTTATGAAAATGATGACATGTGCAAAGCACTAATATCATAAGCAGATATAGTGTAAAGCATTAATCGTAGTAAAATATATGCATTCGTACACATTCATCATAAATGTAAATGCAACATCCATACATAAGCATATAACTATTTTGAAAAGATTGTAATAGATGCTGTCGACGTCGGGATTTTTTGATGTCCCTTTTCATTACTTTTTCTTTGGTGTTCTCATGTTAATGTGAGATTTGTTTGAAAAAACAAGTGAAAAAGGTCCGACATGTGTAATGTCGACGATTTGACTTTAAGAGTCGCCAGTTGGTGTATTTAGCTGGTTGCACCAACGTAATCGAAAAGGTTTGTACATTGGCCCAGTGATGTGACACTGCTAAACGGGTTTATGAAACCGAGATTCATTATGGGTTCGGGGGCTTGGTTTGGCGGAGGGAAGGGGTTAGGCACCCCCCGACATCCGTGTTGCCACGGTGACCGCCACTTCTTAAAGAAACTGTTATATGAATGTGTGTGTGTGTGAATCAATGTGCAATTATTTGTAAGTAGTGTTGTACCTCGTTCGCACCTATATACAAGGGTTTAAATTTATAGAAAAATTCAGTTTTAACCAGATATAGCAATAAGGTTTTATAAAAAAGGTTTTTTCAAACCCTGTGCTCAATAGTAATTGAGGCCTTTGATACTTCCATTTTATTATCTAAATGTTTGGCTTGTTTGTTTTTATTTTCGAGATGCGAGGCATCTGTAAGAAAATAATATACAACAGTGCCGAACTCCTTATGGGCATAACAACCATCCAAGGAAATTCAGACACTGTAAATAATGTACAAGTTGCTTATAGCTGGAAAATGTCCATCATGGGAACCGAATCTAGATTCAGTAGACTGAATCTGTGATCACATGATTCCTAGGCTCACATGATACTGCAATTTGTATGGAAAGCAGTAAGCAGTTATATATATATAAAAGCTATATATATATATATATGTGTGTGTGTGTGTGTGTGTGTGTGTACATGATCAACCACCACGAAGCAACTCCATGGGGGATCAGATATGTAAATAAAGTAATAAATGCTATCAACCGCCACGAAGTGAACTCCAGACGAGACTTGAATGTAAATAAAGTCGTAAAAGCTATCAACCGCGCCACGAAGTGAACTCCAGCAGGGACAAAATGTAAAGAAAGTCAGTAAAAAGCCACGGAGAAAACTCCGAAGTCCTCGACAGAATGTAAATATATATATATATATATATATATATATATATAAATATATATAAGTAATTAAAATCGAGGCTCATCAGATAGAGTCTGACCACAATTTATATATATAAGTGTATATATATATATATATAAAAGTAATTAAACGCCTGCATGTAAGTTCAGGCTCATCGTATGTAGTCGACAATAATTTATATATAAATATATATATAAAAGCCAATAAACGCTCCAGACCGAAGTCTAGGCTCAATCGAGGCATAACTCGATAATGTTAGTCCGTATAAAAATATGTATATATATATAAGTATATATATACAGACAAAACCATGGACCAAAGTTCGGGCAAACACACTCACACGACTCTCAACGTGTACACCAGCGTGTGATAATGTGAGAAGAAAGCTTTATAGAATGTGAGATGGCTTACAGTGGGCTGCCAAAGTAGACTTCTATGACTTTATTTGGATAACTACTCAGCTCCTGTCGGACAAAAGATAGCTATATGTGAGCTAACAGAAAAGAAAACACTCAATATGGGTGTGTATAGAGCAAAATGGACAGGGCTTCCTCGCCTTTTCTCTCTCTTCTCTTTCTCTAAATGGCTGACCCCAGCCTTGTATATATAGATGGATGGTCATAGGTGTACATGGCGGTAGCGCAGCTACACCCGCGATCGGTCGTGGTGGGCCCAGGCCTCGCGGGTCCCGTCATCTCGAAGTGCATGCACTCACGCACTGTAATGTCTGCTCGAACTTGCATAACTTCAATTCGAGCTTCCGAACAAGGTATATGTGACCTTCTTCGGATAGCTTGTGTCGAGAGTTATGCATAGACATGGATTAGAGGTTATACGAAGTCTGGAAGAAGGGACCATGCTCATGGTCTTTAAGCTTTAAATTCTATCCAAAGTACTGCCACGCGTAATAGTCACTCGAGATTGGATATCTTGGTTCTTGAAAGACATAGTTGTATGTATGTATGTATGAAGTGTTGAGACGACGCGCAGGTGTTGAAAGGGGCAAGATGATGTTTGACTCTTCGCCGGGGTTATCGCCGGTTTGAGCTGAAAGTAGACGTTGCTCAGGGTTACATCTGAGATTGGACTACTTGTTGGTATGTTCCGATATCATCTTGTGAGAGGAAGTGTTGAAGTGGCAAGATGACGTTTGACTCCTCACCGGGGTTATCGCCGGTTTGAGCAAAAAGTAGACGTTGCTCAGGGCTACATCTGAGATTGGACTGCTTGTTTATGTGCCTCACTGTCATCTGTCGGTGTGCCTGTTCGCCCGTTGATATCTCCGGGTCTGAGGTATGAGTGCCTCGGCAGGAGGACTGAGATTGAAGCTGATCGCATGTGTTTGAAACAAGCATTTCCGGAGTTATCGTCGGAACTGCAACATCATTCCTTGGGGTTATCGCCAAGGACGAAACTCGGGGTTATCTCTGAGGTTGGAAATGATCCTTCCGGTGTGTGTTCCGGGGTTGAGGATGAGACTTCCAGTGTGTGTTTCAGGTTGAGACTGATGTTCCCGATGTGTGGTCCAAGTTGTGAACCAATCCTCCGGTAGTATCCAGAATGGATGTGAGCTGTCTTCTAGGGTTATCTCCGAAAGATGATTCTGCCCTCCTGTAATGTTAGTAACAGTTGTGCAGAAAAATTTCGAGTGTTTACAGATGCCCCTCTTTATCATATTCATGCAATGTAAGGCATGGATAGGATAAAGAATCCTAGACACTTGAAATGCAAGTGAAATAAACATGATGCTTATATGCAAAGAACATGATGCAAATGTATGATGCATGATTGTCATGTAATCCTGCTGGGATGACAATCAGTGATGGCTTGGACATGCGATCCAAGTCTTCAAGGATGTTGACGTTGGGGCTATCACCAAAGTCATGAATCCTAGACACTGGCTTATATTCCATAGAGGTACCTCTTGTATGTAAGAGATCTGTGGAGATAAAGCTTTGTCTGCTTGAGGATGTGTATAACATATTCCCTCATCCTACCGGAGTTACTGCCAATAGGCTGTCGCCGTCAGGGTTGTTTGACCTTCATTGATGTGTGTATCACCTGATAGATTGTCAAGGTTGCTTGACCTTCATTAATGTGTGTGTCAATGGTTGCATTGCTCTGTAACCCCCGCCGGGGATACTTGGATAAGTTGCTTCGATGGGTTTACTTGCCATCGGTTGAAATGACGTCAAGGCTGCTTGACCTTCATTGATGTGTGTATCAATGGTTGCATTGCATTGTAACCCCCGCCGGGGATACATGGATAAGTTGCTTCGATGGGTTTACTTGCTATCGGCTGAAATGACGTCAAGGCTGCTTGACCTTCATTGATGTGTGTATCAATGGTTGCATTACATTGTAACCCCCGCTGGGGATACTTGGATATCTAACAGATGTGTGTTGTGACCCCCGTCGGGGATACGTTGATGCTCGAATTTTAGAGATTCTGCGTCAGAACCCTCACGGGGATACGTCGTGGTCATTTCGACACTCATCGATTGAGATCAAACCTTTGTGGGGTATTGTCGAGCATAATTTGTGAAAGCTGAGGCCACTGGTATCGTATACCTTGTATGCAGGTGAATACTAATGTGGATTATGTGGAGCCAGAGTTTGACACATGAACACCAGGATTCCGGGCTATTCCGCTCAATCGCGTAGCGCTTTTATTCCTGATTTGGCCTTTTCAGCTTGCGAGACCTCCTTTGCAACTCTAACTAGAGCAAGCTAGAGGTGTGGGACCCAGAAGTTGACTCCTACCTTGGAGGAGTATGCACGTTTGACAATGCTGCCGCTGGACAGACCTTGCGTGCATATGGCTATTGGAGACATGAGTAGACAGTTCATAACCCTCACCGGATTGAGACGTAGAGTGGTAGAGGACGAGATTACATCCAGCCATGTGATATCCCAGCGTTTTCTGTTTAACAGATTTGGCTCTGAGGATAGTTATACACGGTATTCTGGGGATTTCACCACACCAGAGGACCATTGGCATTAGCCAGAGTGGATGTATTGCTGCTGTGCGATTATCATATGTCTACATACCACTATATATGGATGAGCTTGATATTAGCATCATTATGGCAGTGAGATCTCTCAGGGAGGGTCGTACCATTATACCGATGATTATTGCAGAGACTCTGAGGTCTGCTACATACTGCTGCACTTATCCGGCAGGAGTGTTTATAGGTAGTTCGGTCATGTTATATGTGTGGTTTATGTCATACTTGAGACCGATTAGCACATTCAGACGGCAGGGGTTTTGCTTCACCCAAGATATAGCCATGTCATACTCCTTTCAGCCTACGGAGTGTACAGATGCTGCATCGTGGTAAGCTTTTCTGGCAGGGATTAGAGACCTATTTGCTATATTGTCCTGTTTAGGGCTTAGCTCACCCTATAGCTTCATTACTCATGCTCCGGGAATGGATTACCTCCCTCTGGCTGGATTGAGGGGCATGATTAACTACCACCCACTGGTCGTGATGTGTCAGTTTGACCAGTTTCAAGATTTTTATCCTTATGAGGGGGCAGTGAGTCAGCGTTTCGCTTCACATCATTTATCAGCGGAGGACAGATCCAGGTTGTATGCCTATTGGGATCAGCGAGAGCTAATGAAGTTTTTTCGTCACCATCCAAAGTTGTTCTTCAGAGTATTCCGCATGGATGGAGACAGAGACTTTATCAGCTGTGGCAGTATCCACAGTGCAGGGGATTGATTCTGACGATGAGGAGCCTATAGAGGAGGCTGACATTCCCATCGATGATTTGACTGCCGGGCCGCCAAAGATTTGTGATGGATTCTCCCATCCCGAAAGTGCATCATTACTCAAGATTCGAAGACAACATCCGGAGCAGAGCTTACATCTGATGACCTACGATAGAGATCGTGCTAGGGTCGTGATGTCGATAGATCTTGATGGAGAGAGACGCCTGCTCGTTAGAGAGGGACGAGGCTAGATCACCAGGATGCATCGATAGTGGAGCGGGATGCCGCCTTATCTCGCTAAGGATGTGGCCATTCATGACAAGATTTCCGCTTAGATCCCAGATGACTATCGGCCTTGCCGACATGAGTGCTTACATTGATGAGCATTATGCCACCATGCAGTTAGCCTCCGATCCGCTAGCTCGTAGTAGATACCTTGGGGTGAGCTTGCAGCTGTTACCTCCGCCTTCGAGAGGGATGCCATGTTAGATCCGATAGTCGCATACATACAGATCAGTAGATAGCTTTTGTGTTTTCTCGCACAAACTAGCTTAGCCATTTTGTCATGTACAACACATATGTATATATCAAACAAGTATTATTATGTATGGCAGGAAATATATTTTGATTCACTTCCCTTTTAGTTATGCCTTGACACTTGCTTGATATTTTGCTCGTTTCTTCGTGGCCTTGTGATCTTGATGCATTCGAACTTATCCTCGATAGGTGGACATTGAGACGTCGCAAGATCTCTCGTAATGGATCATTGATTTGTAAATCCCTACCATCTTTGGTGTCTTGGGACCGGTATCTCAGATGAAATGTGGAGAGGAGGGTAGTTTCTTCCTCTCGAGATCGATCGACCGCACTACGATGGTCGCCAGATTTCTATTTGTGAGAAGCCTAGTTAATTCCATCTCTTATGGGTTGGTATTGCTCTTTCGAGGCGCGATCGCAGCCTTAGATGGTCACCGAATCTTCTATTTGTGAGAAGAGGTTGGGTAATTCCATCCCTTTGATCTCAAAACCGATGAAATGTTGCGAATTCAAGGTTGATCCCAAAGCATTGCAGACAAGAATTTTTGTTCGGTAGGGGTTAGATCGAACCATGAATGGTCGCCACGCATACTCCTATTGAAGAGGAGATCAAGTCTCGCGTAGAGTCAAAACTCGGTGTAAGAGGTTCAATATTTGGATGTGAAAAGCAAATGAGTGTAGAAATATTTTTGTTGTTTTTTGTATAGAAAGGGCGTAAATTTTTTGTTGTTTTTTCTTTATCATGACGGCCATATAGAATATGGTTGCGCTACATACTCTATATCAAGAGGAGATCAGTCGACGTAGTTCACCCCTCGTGACGACTAATCAAGGCTAAGAGAAGTGTAAATCTCATGTAAAGCTATATCATGGGGGAGAAGAAAGTTTGATCCCATAATGGGGACAAACCGTAAGTGTGGAAAAAGTTTGATCCCCCGTCTTCAGGATAAATAAGCAAGCATAGAAAAGTTTAATCCCGCCTTCGTGATAAACCGCAAAGAGAAAAGTTTAACTCCGCCTTCGTGATAAACCGCAAGTGTGAAAAGTTTAATCCCGCCTTCGTGATAAACCGCAGGTGTGAAAGGTTCAACCGCCTTCAAGGTGTGAAAGATTTGAAAATGAGGTGAAACCAGTCCGCCGGTTTTGAAGTGTATGTAGGTTTCGAGGGGAGTAGAGTATGTAAAAGAAGGTTCAAAACCGGAATGATTGGTGATCGGATGATCAAAACCAGGATGTTTGTTTGATGGTAACTTCAGACATAGTACTGCTTTCACGCTGTCCGAAGTTGATAAGTCGTGGAAATTCATCGCCGCTTCTATTTCTCGTAACTGAGAGCACCTCCCGTCAATACCTCCTCGACAATAAATGGGCCTTCCCGCTTAGGAGTGAATTTTCCTTAGATCGATCTTCGTTGTCAATGATCTTCTTCAAAACCAAGTCATGTTGTTTGAACTGCCGTAGTCGGACTTTTCTGTTGTAGGATCATGCGATCCTTTGCTGATATAATGGACCATAGAAGATTGTCGTGGTTCTCCTTTCGTCTATTAGAGACAATTAGTGATACCTGTCTTATACCTATTGGTCCTCATCCAACTGAGCATCCATCAATACTCTAAGGGATTCCATTTCCACCTCTATGGGGAGCACTGCTTCCATCCCATAGGCTAACGAGTAGGGGGTTGCCCTAATGGAAGTATGCATAGAAGTTCTGTAGGCTAATAAAGTAAGAGGTAAGAGGTCAGGCCATCCTTTGTGATTGGCGGACATTTTCTGCATGATCTTCTTGATGTTTTTATTAGCTGCTTCTACATCACCATTCATCTTTGGACGGTAGATGACGGAGTTAAGGTGTTTGATGTGGAATTTGCTGCATAACTCTTCCATCATTTTGTTGTTGAGGTTCTTAGCATTGTCTGACACAATGACCTCTCGTTGTCCATATCGACAAATTTACATTGTTTCGGCGAAAGCAATGATAACTTCTTTAGTAACCCCGGGAAGGAAGTCGCTTCTACCCATTTGGTGAAGTAGTCGATCACGGTGAATATGAATCGATGACCATTATCGCTTTGGGCTCGATGGGCCCGATCACGCCCATTCCCCACATTTAGAGAAGGGCCTGGTGTAACTCATATTGTGGAGCTCCCTCGAGGGGTGTGGATAACATTCCCATGGACCGCATCGATATAGCACTTCGACGATGATCATCACAAGTCCACTTTTGAGTGTAAGCCAATAATGTCCTGCTCGAGAATTTTTCGACAAGTAAGGGTCCGCCATGTGTGGGCTATATACTCCACCACGGATCTCATCCATGAGCCTCTCGAAGCTTGGTCTTTGTCTAGACATCCGAAGAGACCTAATCTGCATCTCTTTTATAGAGTGCATCTCCGCCGTAGAATTTCATAGCAAGTCGATGAATCCGCCTCTTCTCAGTTAGGCTCGCCTCAGCGGGTGTAGATCCATCTCGCAGATACTCCTTGATATGCTGATACCAAGGGTGGTGGATGGGAGGTAGTTCATCTGATACTTCTCCAACGTAGTTCCCATAGACTGGGGCTTTTTGCATAGCAAATGTGATGCTTGGCATGTTTTCCTTGTCAAGTATGTGAACCAAGGAGGCCAACGTTGCTAATGCATCCGCAAAATCATTCCTATTGCGAGGAATGTGTAGAAAGGAGATTTCTTCGAACTCCAAAGCCATCTGTAGAACTTGTCGATGGTAAGGCAACAAATGTAATTCTTTGGTTTGATAGATTCCCGTGGATTATTTGATCACCAATTCGGAATCCCCAAAGATAGTTAAACGCCTGATGCCCATTGAACGGGCAAGTTTTAGCCCCATGTTATAGCCTTCATACTCAGCTGTGCTGTTGGTGCTGACAAACTATAATTTGACGGCGACGGGATACTGCTCCCCTGTACTGGATATTAGAACTGCTCCAGCTCCAGAGCCTTTTATGTTAACAGCTCCATCAACATAAATTTTCCACGTACGACATGTATCGCATCGATGATGTATTCATCGAATTGTCATTACCCCTCATCGGGAAGTATGTTTCAAGGGTTTGTAGTCCCCTCAGAAAAGTGCGGCGCCATTGATCCACAATTCCTCGACCTTTCGACATGACTTTTTTGCATCACGTAGACGATGTCAAATTGTTGTAGGATCAACTGCCATCTGGACAACCGATAATTTAGTATGGCCTTACTGAACACATAATTGAGAGGATCCACGCGGGATATAAGATGGGTCGTGTGACCATGGAGATAATGCTGTAATCTCATGGAAGCCCATGCTAAAGCACAACAAGTCTTCTCAATCGAGTGTACTTGTGTTCACCGGTGTCAATCTTTTGGCCGAGGTAATAGATAGCTCGCTTCGCCTCTATCATTTTTTGCCCAAAGATGCAGCTTTCATGGCATTGTCATTAATGGAAAGTACATGAATAGGGGAACATCATCCCCGGAGGTACCAAAACAGAGCGTTAAGCACCGCTTCTTTAATTATAAGGAAGGCTTTCGACACTCATCATTCCATTTCATGGAAGAGTTCTTCCTTAATAGCTTGAAGATGGGGTTCAAAAGTCACGTGAGTCGAGAAATGAATCGCTAATGAAGTTGATTCTTCCAAAAATCCTTGTATTTCCTTCTCGTCTCGAGGAATGGGCATTTCCTTGATGGCCCGGATTTTGGCAGATCCAGCTCAATCCTTTGTGGTCGATCAGAAACCTAGCAACTTGCACTCGATTTGACACCAAAGGCGACTGGGTCGGATTCAACTTCAAGTCAGATTTTACGCAACCCGTTGAATAGCTTCTCGAGATGGTCTAGGTGGTCCTCCTCCTTTCGAGATTTGACAATGATGTCATCCACATAGATCTCTATCTCTTTATGCATTAGATCGTGGAAAAGAGCCATCATAGCTCATTGATATGTTGCCCCAAAGATCGATGAGGCCGAATGACAATCGTCTCAGAGCAAAAAGTTCCCAAGGCGTGATGAAAGCAGTTTTCTCACCGGCCTTCCTCAAAGAACTATAATTTGATGGTACCCCGCAAAGCAATCAGCAAAGGAGTACATGCCGTATTGAGCAGTATTATCAATGAGAATGTGGATAAAAGGCACGGGAAAGCTATCTTTCAAGCAAACTTTGTTTAAATCCCGGTAATCCACGCAAACTCACACCTTTCCTCCTGGTTTAGGCACATGAACAATGTTGGATATCCACTCCGGATATGTAGACACCATGATGATGCCAGCTTGAAATTGTTTCACAATTTCTTTTTTGACCTTTAAACTCCACTCAGGTTTCAATCGCCTGAGCTTTTGCCTGACTGGGTTGAATCCTTCTTTGATGGGAAGGCGATGAAGAACAATATCTGTGGACAAACCCACCATGTCTTCATGAAACCATGCAAACACATCCTGGAATTGGGTTAATAGTGCAACCATGTCATTCTGTTGATTTGTGGTAAGGTCTGAACCAATTTGAATTAGCTTAGGGTTGTCTAAGGTTCCAAGATTGAAAGGAGTAGTTTGGTCAAGGTGGGTTTTAGGCTTATTTGCGACCCATTCCTTAATCTCCTGAGGTGTCTCAATGTCCTCTTAAATGTCCATCAAGTTTGAGTCCAACTTTGCATCAAAGTTACAGCCCTTGTGGAGAGAAGGCACCTCATCAGCAAGTACATGCACATCTAAATTCAGAGTCCTGAAACAAAGTATGCTTTCACTTAATATATGCAACTGTTCGATCATAAAAAAGTGTTAGCATGTACTTGATAAAATAACTGCTAGTACTATAAAGAAAAGTAAGCAATTAAAGTTATCTATGTGGCGGAGGGATTTTTTCGCGCATTTTACCTCGTCGACCAATGCATGGAATGTTGTTCCAATTGTCGAGGGCAAAGTCCCCGATGGATCGCAGAATGGAAGGATCGTCATTGTCCTCCTTCTCCCAAATGATAACCATGACATCTGGGCAATCATCGTCTGGGGTGTATCTGTTTGTATGTTCATCATGAATAATGATGCGTATGCCTGCCATCATCAAGGCAAGGTCATGTTTACATTTTCGTTCCTTTTCTTCCACATCGGGACCAGGAATCAGCACCTCTTTTGCTTTGAAAGGTACTAGCTTGGGAAACAGCATAGTCAGAATATGTGCTGACACCTTAATCGGAGACCGACGCATTTCATGAGGTATATTGAAAACATCGCCGTGCGTGGGTGGAAGCTTCGAGGAACCTACCGGTGTTTATGTGGATTCCTATGATAGAACGGCGTAATAGTTTCAGCCCTACCGTCCCTGGTTTGATCGACATTTGAATAGGTGCTTAATACCCCGCTTGTCTTTACCAAGCCCTTGTCCAGCCGATAACCCAATGACATCATTTTCGAGTAGCCATACATAACCCGGCAGTAAATCTTGGTACGGAAGTGGTGCTTCAATAGGTTGATATTGAGTGTCGTTTCACTTCCAAGGTATGAAAATCGCCATTTCAACTTCAGAGTTGAAATCGATGATCGCGAGATCTCCTTGTTCAGATACTCTCGCTCAAAGATTATGTTTGATGACTAGATCGTTGTTGATAATGTATTCGAGTTGTTGATGTAATGTGGAGGGAACAACTCCAACCATATATATACATGGTCTCCCCAATAAGCAAAGTTGTATCCCGAATCTATTTTAGGACATGGAAGGATACATTGAATGTATTTGGGCCAATCTCGATCGGGCAATTCAATTTTTTCCGACGGCACTTCGTCGGGATCCATCAAAAGCTCTGATAACCGTGGATGCTCCGATCCGATTGAGATCGACATTCATCTTAACCAGGTGGCATAAGGACAGATATTTAGAGATGAGCCTCCATCTATCGTAACTCCAACTAGCATGTACCAAGAAGATAACACCGCGATGTGCAAGTTGGCTTATAATGACCGGCCCCTTCTAAGGTATGTCATCATCAATGAAGGATATCACATTGTTATTGAAAATGTGATCAACTAGATGTTGAAATCTTTCCACATCCACCGATTTTGGCGAGATAAGCTTCTTGCAAAACTCGTAATAGAATCTTCCGATGATCTTCTAAGAGAAAACCAAATCCAAAGATAGATATATCGGTGTGGAGCTTGTCGTAAGCTTAAAACCACATCGGCTTTATTCAGGCCCATAAAGCGGAGGAATTATTCAATCTTCTCCATGGGAATCTTCCCCTTTGCTCTGCAAGTAGGCTTCATAACCCATTGAGGAAGATATAGTGGATTATCCTTCGACACTATAGTAGTAGTATGAGACGTAGATCCTTCAGCTTCTCCATAATTCCATGGAACTTTTGTGCAAGTCGACAACGGGATGTTGTGGTCTCAAGGGTAGAGAAATTCGCTCAAAAGCGCCACTTTCAAAGGATTATCGCTCCTTTGAGTTGAATTGGATGTATAGGAAATACTTTGATAGCCTCATTATCCACTTTGATATAATCGCGATCGATTCCTTCCATTTGTAGACATGCATTCCCACCTTTGAGTTGCACAAGTTGTAGTCATCGCAATTTGCAGGACACCGCTATCAATAAGATTCTCGAATGAGATATATGAGTGCCCAAGATTCTTCCGTTGTTGTGACCGCGAGAGTGTGAATGATACTAACACACTTCATCAGAATTAAATAGTCCGGAGCGGGGATTGATTGGAGGTAGAAGGAAGGTAATTCTTCCTTCGTTGATCAACATTTGCAATATCTCCTCCATAGATTAGCCGAGATAGGTAAATTCCCTTTGATTGGCAAAATCCCGACGGGCTTTAGCACTTGCTCTCTTCGCAACCTTATCCTCCATAGCTTCACTTTCTGAAGGTGATGGTGGAGCATTCATAACAAATGGAAGGAGATAGGCATGCTCCTATTTGATTAATTGGCGTGTGACTTGATGTTGATAAGTCACCGCTCAACCCAATTGCTTCGATTTGTTTACAAAGAGCTTTCATCTTTCATTCCATGGTAAATCGAACTTTTCATAATCCCATCCGTCATCACCGCTCTTTGATGGTCCGAGATGGCTCGCCAATAACACCGGAATTTTGCCCCAAGGCTCCAACCGATCATCATGTTGACTCTTCTTCTTCAGGTCGAGGAAGAGGGTTATCTTGCACATGAGGTTGATCGGGTTTGGTGACTATAATCTCACCGTTGTCTCATCAAGTCTTGGATCTTGTGTTTCAAGGCCCAACAATGTTGAGTATCATGTCCAGTGTGCTCGGCATGATAAGCACACTTCCGAGTAAAGATTAAAACCCCTCCCATTAGGGTGGTGGTGGAAGAAGACGATGTAATTTTTTTCCGAGTAGTCAAGAGCAAGAATATTCTCGAGTTTAGTCCCCTAAGGGTGTGAACGCTCGAGGTCGCTTTTGCTTCTCCATTTTTAGGCAATGGAGGGATTTGAAGATTGTGCTGAAAAAGGGAATAGTTTTCTCCTTTGTATAGGCATGCTTTGATTGCCTTTTCCGTCCTGTAAGATCAAGGAAACATCCTCCTTTTTTTTTTATGGACCCTCCGGGGTTGTTTCCATAAGATCCGGATGGATGTGTTCAAAGAATAGCTTTAAGAGCGGAAGGTCTTGAATCTTCCTGCACTTCAATCCCATTTCAACCATTTCTCCGTGCTTGATCATTTTTCGGAGAATGGCTTGCCAATAATCAAGCTAGAACTCTTTCATAGAAAGGAGCTCTCAGACATCTATGAAAGTCATGACCATTTCGATTTCTCTCATGGAAGGAATAACTTGAGCAGCAAGGTGCCTCCACCTTTGAGCATACTCTCTGAATGACTCATTTGACTATTTCTTGATCTTGGTAATTTTGTACCTGGCCAGAGCCATCCGAGATCGAAAATCAGATTGAATGAGGAAGGCGTGAGCTAGCTCTTCCCAACTATGGATCTTTGAGTTGTCTAATCTGGTATACCATGAACGGGCTTCTCTAGTTAGACTCTTCTAGAATAACTGCATTCTGAGCTTTTCATCTTCCGCATAAGATCCAAGTTCTCCAATGAATACCTTCAAATGGGTATAAGGATACCCTAATCCATCATACTTTTCAAAATTAGGGGTTTTGAATTTCTCTGGATATTGAACATCAGGAAATATGCAAAGGTCTGTATATGAAACACTGCCATGTGTCCCAATCCCTTTGAGAACGCGGATAGTTTCCTCCATTTGGAGGACCTTCTTCCCGATATCACCAAGTGTCCGGATCTCCTTTGAGATGGGTGCTTTTGTGGTCTTTGTTGGTCGATCCAATCGATGCTCGAATTGTTTTTTCCGCACTTGACTCCCCCTTGTGTAGAGGATTCTCGTATGTATAGGTATCTTCGCACTCGAGTGGATGGTGTAATTTTTTCAAAGAAAAACCAAGTCTGTGATTTGTTTACTCAATCCACAAATTCTTCTCGGAAACAGTGTTAGATCGGGTCAAGAAGACATGATGGGTCAGAAGCTCGTGGCCTTTTTGGATTTTGAAAGCGTAATGTGCCCAATTGCTTCCCCTACAAAAGACTTATGTAGTTTAGTCTTAGGGTAATGTAAATGTTATCATAACAATGTCCGCTTTTAGGAATTTTGTCCCGCAAAACCGGTTGTTAATTGATAACATACATGTATATGTATATAGAATAAATTACAGTAAATGCTTTTTACAAGTAATTGAGAATGGAAAGTATGAAGAGACTTTCTCCGCGTTTGGTTTATTAGAGGTCGACCTATCTTAGGTTACTCTCATGGCTTTTTGGCATGAAGGTTCTCAGATCATCGCAATCTACTTGACGGAAGTTAATCCATCGCTCAACCGGAGCGAATCTGAGTGGTGCTTTTTCCGAGCCCCGGGAATTATTCTTCCCACGGTCCAAAGAATCAAACACCGATAAGATAGCCTCCTCGATGGAGGGACCACACAACATACATTCACATACAACGTGTCTCACCGCTTATGCAAAATGATGACATGTATGAAGCACTAATATCACGTATAGATATTTAGCAAAGCAAAGAATTAAGATGCATTCGTACACATTCATCATAAATGTAAATGCAACATTCACACACAAGCATATAACAATTTTGAAAAGCTTGTAATAGCGACTTAAGCCCTCTTTATCGAGTCCCCAAGCAGAGTCGCCACCGTCGACGCTGGGATTTTTTGATGTCCTTTTCATTACTTGTTCTTTGGTGTTCTCATGTTAATGTGAGATTTGTTTGAAAAACAAGTGAAAAAGGTCCCATATGTGTAATGTCGATGATTTGACTTTTAAGAGTCGCCGGTTGGTGTATTTAATCGTTGCACTAACGCAAATCAAAAGGTTTGCACATCACCCGTGATGATGTGACACGCTAAACGGGTCTCGTGAAACCGAGATTCATTAAGGGTTCGGGGCTTGGTTATATGGAGGGAAGGTGTTAGGCACTTCCACATCCGTGTGTTGCCACTATGACCGCCACTTCTCAAAGAAACTATTATATGAATGTGTGTGTGTGTGTGGATCAATGTGCAATTATTTGGAAGTAGTGTTGTACTGTCTCGCACCTATATACAAGGGTTTGAATTTATAGAAAAAATTAGTTTTAACCAGATATAACAATGAGGTTTTATAAAAAAGGTTTTTTCAAACCCTGTGCTCAATAGTAATTGTGGCCTTTGATACTTCCATTTTATTATCTAAATGTTCGGCTTGTTTGCTTTTATTTTTCGAGATGCGAGGCATCTACGAGAAAAAAATATACAGCAGCGCCGAACTCCTTATGAGCATGACAACCATCCAAGGAAATTCAGACACTTTAAATAATGTACAAGATGCATACAACTGGAAAATATCCATCATGGGAACCGAATCTAGATTTAGTAGACTGAATCTGTGATCACATGATTCCCAGGCTCACATGATACTGCAATTTGTATGGAAATAATAATAAGTTTATATATATATATATATATAAAGTATATATATATATATATATATATATATATATATATGTATGATCAACCACCACGAAGAAACTCCATGGGGGATCAAAATATAAATAAAGCAATAAATATTATCAACCGCCACGTAAGTGAACTCCAAAGGGACTTGAATGTAAATAAAGTCGTAAAAAGCTATCAACGCCATGTGAAGTGAACTCTTTAAATGTAAAGAAATAAAAAATCAGAAAAGCCAGTAAAAAGCCACGGAGGAAACTATATATATATACAGAATGATATGAAAATATATATATATATATATATATATATATATATATATATATATATATATAAAGCAATTAAACGCACCGGATGTAAAATCTGTGCTCATCGACATGTAGTCTCACCACAATTTATATATATATATATATATATATATATATATATATATATATATATAAAATAATTAAACGCCTGCATCAAGTTCAGGCTCATCGATGTAGTCTCGACAACAATTATATATATAAATATATATATAAAAGCCAATAAACGCGCCTGCATCAAGTTCAGGCTCAATCGAGGCATAACTCGATAATGTTAGTCCAGATAAAATATATATATATATATAAGTATATATATACGTGATGTAAATGAAAACCATGGACCAAGTCCAAAGCAAACACACTCACACGACCCTCAACGTGTACAACAATGTGTGTGATAATGTGAGAAGAAAGCTTTATAGTAATGTGAGAAGGCTTACGGTGGTAACGCCAAAGTAGATTTCTATGACTTTTATTGGATAACTACTCAGCTCCCGCCGGACAAAAAGATAGCTATATGTGAGTTAATGGAAAAGAAAACACTAATAATATGGGTGTGTACAGAGCAAAATGGACATGTGGCTTCCTCGCTTTTTCTCTCTTCTCTTCTTTCTAAATGGTCAATTCTCAAATTTTATATATATATAGACGGATGGTCAGCAGGTGTGTACTGCAGTATACCACAATTACACTACGGGTGGTGGTGGTCGTAGGGCCCGGGCTTTCATGGGTCCCATTATCTCGAAGTACGTGCACTTACGCACTATAATGTCCGCTTAAACTTGCAGAACTTCAATCTAAGCTTCCGAATGAGGTATATGTGACCTTCTTTGGATAGCTTGTGTCGAGAGTTACACAATGACATGGATTAGAGGTTGTATAAAGTCAGGAAGAGGGGACCATGCCCATGGTCTTCAAGCTTCAAATTCTATCAAAAGTACTGCCACGCGTAATAGTCACTCGGGATTGGATATCCTGGTTCTTGAAGGACATAGTTGTATGTATGTATGTATGAAGTGTTGAGATGACGTGCATGTGTTGAAAGGGGTAAGATGATGTTTGACTCTTCCCCAGGGTTATCGCCGGTTTGAGCTAAAAGTAGACATTGCTCAGGGTTACATCTGAGATTGAACTACTTGTTGGTATGCTGTGATATCATCTTGAGAGAGGAAGTGTTGAAGTGGCAAGATGACGTTTGACTCCTCACCGGGGTTATCGCTGGTTTGGCCCGGAAAGCAGACGCGTTGCTCGTGGTTACATCCGAGATTGGGATCGCTTGTTTGTGTGCCTCACTGTCATCTGTGGGTGTGCTTGTCCGCCCATTGTTATCTTCGGGTCTGAGGTATGACTGCCTCGGTAGGAGGGCTGAGATTGAAGCTGATCGCATGTGTTTGAAACAAGCATTTTTGGAGTTATTGCCAGAATTGCAACAGCATTCCTTAGGGTTATCACCAAGGACGAAACTCGGGGTTATCTCCGAGGTTGGAAATGATCCTTCCGGTGTGTGTTTCGGGGTTGAGGATAAGACTCCCGGTGTGTGTTCCGAGTTGAGACTGATGTTCCTGGTGTGTGGTCTGGGTTGTGAACCAATCCTCCGGTAGTATCCAGAATGGATGTGAGCTATCTTCCAGGGTTATCTCCGAAAGACGATTCTGCCCTCCTGTAATATTAGTAACAACTGTGCAGAAAAATTTTGAGTGTCTATAGAGGCTTAAGCCCTCTTACTGGTGTCCCCAACAGAGTCACCACCTGTTGACGTCGGGATTTTTATTTGTCCATTTTCGTTACTTGTTCTTTGGTGTTCTCATGTTAACTGAGATTTGTTTGAAAAAAACAAGTGAAAAGGTCCGACATGTATCATGTCGACGATGGACTGTTAAGAGTCGCTAGTTGGTTTTTTATATGGTTGTACCAACAAAACCGAGAAAAAGTTTTCACATTGACCCAATGATGTGACACTGCTAAACGGGTTGGTGAAATCGAGATTCATTAGGGTCCGGGGACTTGATTATGC
Organism: Panax quinquefolius; assembly: GCA_020205615.1. Lineage (NCBI taxonomy): Eukaryota > Viridiplantae > Streptophyta > Magnoliopsida > Apiales > Araliaceae > Panax > Panax quinquefolius. The sequence continues at coordinate 80,726,745 of CM035157.1, read as the reverse complement.
GGAGGGAAGGTGTTGGCACCCCCCGACATCCGTGTTACCATGGTGACCGCCACTTTTCAAGAAACTGTTATATGAATGTGTGTATGTGTGGGTCAATGTGATGTTACTTTGAAGTGGTGCGAGGCCTCGTTCGCACCTATATACATAGGGTTTGAATTTGTGTAAAAATTCAGTTTTAAACAAGATATGGCAGTGATGTTTTATAAAAGAGGTTTTTCAAACCCTTGCACTCAATAGTAATTGAGACCTTTTACACTCCAATTTTTTTATCAAGTGTTCGGCTGGATTGCTTTTAATTTTTGAGATGCGAAGCATCTTCGAGAAAATAATGTACAAAGCAGTGCCGAACTCCTCATGGGCATGAAAACCATCTGAGGAAATCCAAACACCGTGAATAAATTTACAAACTGCTTACAGCTGAAAATGTTCATCACGGGAACCGAATCTGAATCTATTAGACTAAATCTGTGATCACATAATTCCTAGGCTCACATGATGCCACAATTGATATGAAAGCAGTAAGAATGTATATATATATATATATACATATAAAAGCTATAAATATATATATATATATATATATATATACAAACATGATCAGCAACCAAGAAGCACCTCTATGGGGGATCGAAAATGTAAATGAAGCTATAAAAGGAATCAACCGCCGGAATAGAATAGACTAGGTAGGACAAAAAGTAAAGAAAGTCAGAAGATTTATCAACCGCCATTTAAGTAAACTCCAAAGGGATTAAGCGTATATATATATATATATATATATATATATATATATATATATATATATATATGAAAGTAAGTAAAGCGCTCAGGATGTAAAAATCGGGCTCATCGAATGTAGTTGACACGATTCATATATATAAGTATATATATATACAAAAGCAAGTAAACGCTCCAAACGGAAGTCTAGGCTCAATCGAGGCATAACTCTATAATGTTAGTCCATATATAAAAATATATATGTATATATATATATATATATATATATATATACAAACTGAAATGAAACCACGGACCGAAGTCCGGGCATACACACGCAACACGACTCTCAACGTGAAAAATGGTGTTTGTAAATATAAACAGAAAAGCTTTAAAGTGTGTGAGAAGGCTTACAGTGGGCTGCCAAAGAAGACCTCTATATCTTTAAATGGATGAACACTCAGCTCCCGCCGGTACAAAATAGAAGCTATATGTGAGCTCACAAGTGTTTAAAATGAGAAAGTACTCAGTTTAGGGTGAGTACAGAGCAAATTTGAAAGGGCTTCCTCGCCTTTTTCTCTTACAAAATGGCCATCCCAAGCCCTCTATTTATAGAGGGGGGGAGCCGCATGTGTACCTGCGACTGCCCGGGGTGCCCCGGGCTTCGCGGGTCATGTCGTCTCGAAGTATGTGCATGTATGCACTGTAATGTCCGCTCGAACTTTAAGAATTGCAATTCGGGCATCCGACTGAGGTATGTAAGACCTATTTCGAACCGTCGTTGTTGAGAGTTACGCAATGACATGGGATTAAAGGTTGTACGAAGTCAGGAAGATGAGACCATGCTCTCCGGTCTTCAAGCTTTAAATTCTATCCGTTACCCTGCGCAATAGTCACTCGGGATTGGACTTCCTTGGTTCTTGTGGGACATTACTGTGTAGAAATGTATGTATGAAATATTGAGATGGTGCGATGTGGCGTTAAAGTGGTAAGATGTTGACTTTGCCCCTCACCGAGGTTATCTCCGGTTTGGGCTGATAAAGCAGACGTTGCTCAGGGTTATTTTTTAAATTGGACTGCTGCAAGTGTTGAAAGTCCTTAGTGTCATCTTTGAGGTGTGCCTGTCTTCCCGGTGTTATCTTCGGGTCTTGTACTGAGTGCCTCGGTGTGAGTACCGAGGTTGAAGCTGATTGCATGCATTTGAAACAAGCATTTTCGGGGTTATCTCTGGAACTGCAACTGCACTCCTTGGGGTTATCTCCAAGGATGGTAACTGCTACTCCTAGTGTTGGGACTGAGATTGAATATCTCAGGGTTATCTCTGAGATGAATTGGCCTTCTCCGGTGGAATTTTTGGTATTTGAATTGCATGCCTCGGGGTTATCTCCGAGGTTGGAACTGACACTCCCGGTGTGTGTTCCGGGGTTGAGTTTGAACTTCTGGTAGTATCCGGACTGGATATGTCCAGGGTTATGTCTGAAAGAAGAATTTGCCCTCCTGCAATATCAGTAACAGGTGTACAAAAAATTTCGAATGTCTACACGTGCAAAATACGACAACACATGTACTGTGAGTTTTAATACAAATATTGTCTTGTAGATAATATCCAAACTCAAATAAAGTCCTCATTACAATTATTGATACACTATTTTACAAAATAGTGAGGACTACTATAATAACTGTCTTGAACCATCACTCCACACCCCGACTAGTCCCAACTATATTCTCGCCTCTTGAGAAGAAAAATGGAACAAAAAGGAAAAGGATGAGCTTAACTAGCCCACTAAAGAATATTATGACTAAGATAATGCATAATAAATTATCCTTAGTCCTCGACAGGGAAAAATCTGATCGAATACAATAGACAACAAGTTTTAGATCAACAACTGCAACGGAAACAACAATCTATTAGAAGAGTCAAGTAGAGCATGATGTCTACTATCTTCTATGATTTAAAAGTCCATCATCAATATTTTATCCCTGTAACATGTTGGTCAGAAAACCGATCACTAAACACGCACAAGTATATGTGGTCTAACAAGTAATACAGTGATAGTGTCGTACCCACGAGGAACTATGACTAATATTTACCAAGTACCGACTATGTATCGCTAAAGTCTTATTCGAACAACAGTAAATGGAAGTGTGATTACTCTAGTTAAAACTAATTAACAAAGCGAGTAAATGGATAACGAATGGCAATCAAAGGAAATAAAAGTTAAGGTCACAACTTCACCCCACACAGGCATTCTGTCGAACACCTGGCGTGCTATACTTCATCAAACTAGCTATCCTTTTCTCTTTGGTCTTAAATGGTCACGACAATTTGTCGACCGAGAACGCACAGGTGCTTATGCACCTCTGTCGAGGTATGCACAAACATATCCTCTCCAGATCCACCTAACAGGGAATAAAACATAAAACAACGTCCAAGCTAGATAGAATCCTACACATGTCTATGCGAATTAATCATAACAAGGATTTAAGCATAAGTTCTCTATTAGGTCACATGTGGCGCACATATATATGTCTATTCTACGCACAACTTATGTAGTCGAAACCCACAACAATATTTGAGAGCAGCAACTTCCTGCTACTAAATATTCTCCCTCAGTAGTGGATAGGGCAACTGAAGTTTGTTTCTTGCTATGCCATGAGACGAGACTTTGTCCCAAAAATGTACAAGCCCCGCTTGTGCTTTTTCTATCTATTTGGCAACCTGCATAGTCAGCATCTGAATACCCCATTAGATCAAAATTATCACATGTTGGATAAAATAGTCTTAAGTTTGTAGTACCGCTCAAATATTTAAATATTCATTTAACTACTTGTAAGTGGGATTCTTTCAGATTAGCCTGAAAACGGGCACATAGACATACGCTATACATTATATCAGGTCTAGAAGAAGTTAGATATAGTAAGGATCCAATCATACCTCTATATTTTGTTACTTCAACATCCATACCTTTCTCATCTGCTGTAAGTTTTATCGATGTACTCATTGGTGTGGTTTTTGGATTTGAATTGTCAAAGTCGAACCTCTTGAGTAGCTCTTTTGTATACTTGGTTTGATGAATGAAAATGCCTTCATGATTTTGTTTGATGTGAAGGCCCAAAAAGTAATTGAGTTCTCCCATCAAGCTCATGTCAAATTCCTTGTGCATGCATTTGGAAAACCACTCACAAAGGAAATTGTTAGTAGCACCAAATATTATATCGTCAACATATATTTTTACGATAATAATATCTTTGTTTTGACATTTAATAAATAATGTAGAGTCGATTTTACCTCATATGAACCCATTTGATAGGAGATACTTACTTAATCTCTCATACCAAGCCCTTGGAGCTTGTTTGAGTCCATAAAGTGCCTTCTTTAGCTTGTATACGTGTTGAGGAAGCTTTTCATGCTTGAATCTAGGGGGCTATTTTATATGGACTTCTTCATTTATATACCCGTTGAGGAAGGCTCTTTTGACATCCATCTGGTGTAGCTTGAACTTTCTAAAACAGGCAAATGCTAGTAATATACGAATGGATTCCAAACGAGATACTGGGGCAAATGTTTCTTCATAGTCTATTCCTTCTTGTTGATTGTATCCTTGAGCCACTAGTCTATCATTGTTTCTTGTTATTGTTCTGTACTCATCAAGCTTGTTTTTGAATACCCATTTTGTCCCAATAATGGATACATCTTTTGGAGGAGGTACTAATTCCCACACTTGACATCTTTCAAATTGTTGTAGTTCCTCCTGCATTGCTAGAAGCCAATTTTCATCAAGGATGGCTTCTTTGGCATTCTTTGGTTCGATTTGGGATAGGAATGTTGAGAAAGCACACATATTTTGTGCTTTTCTTCTTGTAATAACCGTGTCATTTATATTTCTAATGATGTTCTCAGGAGGATGGTTTTTGATGTATCTTGTTGATCTTGGAAGTTGAATATAATGTATAGCTTCTTCAGCAATTTCTGAATTTTGGTCTTATTGTTCGTCCATTTTAGCTTGTTGGATGTGGTCATGATTTTTGTTTTCAGCTTGCTGGATAGAGTCTTGGTCCTGCTGCTCTTCTGATTCACCCTGTTGGATTGGTTCAATGATTTTATTGTTTTGCTTAATCTGGTAGGATGGATTTGCAGCAGTCTCTAAGTTTCCTGCATCATTTTCTCTTTCTTTTGGAATATCATGGTTAGATTCGTTAAATTTGACATGTATAGATTCTTTGATACACATCTTTTGCACATTATAAATACGATATGCTCTACTGTTTTGTGAGTAGCCAATGAATATTCCTTCATATGATCTAGCATCAAACTTGCCCAGATTTTCGTTAGTGTTAAGAATAAAACATTTAGAACCAAACACTTTAAGATAGCTTATGTTAGGAAGACGATTATTTAACAATTCATATGGTGTTCTCAAAATGATTGCACGAATCAACACTCTATTTAGCACATAACATGCTGTGTTTACAACTTCGGCCCAAAATTTCTTAGGAAGTTTACTTTCTTGAAGTAGAGTTCTAGCCATTTCTTTTAATGTTTGATTTTTCCTTTCTACCACTCCATTTGTTGTGGGGTTCTAGGTGCTGAAAATTCATGAGTGATTCCTTTTTGATTACAGTATATAAAAAATTCCTTTTAAAATTCAGTCCCATGATCACTCCTTATTTTTATAAGATTAAGACTATATTTAGTCTCCAAATTTTTTATCAGTTTTTCAAATGATTTAAATGCTTCATCTTTTGTTCTAAGAAAAATTACCCATGTATATCTAGAGAAATCATCGACTATCACAAAAGCATAGAATTTACCATTTAGACAAACATGCCTTTCAGGACCAAATAAATCGAGGTGGAGTAATTGTAAGGGTGAAGAGGTTGATACCATGTTTTTGGTTGTGAATGATGCTCTTACTTGTTTTCCAAGTTGACAAGGTTCGCATATACCTTTCTTCTCGAAATTCATTTTGGGTAGTCCTCTTACTAAGGTCTTTGATGATAGCTTTTTGATGTGGTCCATATGAACATGTCCCATCCTTCTATGCCATAGGTTTGCCTCATCTTGAAAGGTTGCGAGACATAATTCTTCCTCCTGTTCCTCAAAATCCAGAGTATATATATTCCTCTCTCTTCGTGCAACTAAAGCAGCATTTTTAGTACCATGTGAAATTGTACATTTATCTTTCTCAAAATTTACTTGATGCCCATTATCCATTAATTGACTAACACTGATAAGGTTGAATTTTAGACCGTTAACAAGATGAAAATTATTAATGTTAACCTTACTATTGCCGATTTTACCTTTCCCAATTATTTTGCATGATCGATTATTGCCAAATTTGACAGTTTCATATTTCTTTTTGACATTCAATTCCACGAACTTTGATTTGTCACCCGTCATGTGACGTGAACATCCATTATCAAGGATCCATTTTTGAGAGGCTACTTTGGCTTTGACACATACCTGTATGAGAGAAATACAATTTACCTTTATGGTACCCATATCTTTTTGGGTCCACTTGTGTTAGTTGAAATCATATCACTTTTCTTTACCCATACAGCTTTGCTTCGATTGTTCTTTTTCTTTCTTGAGCAGTTTATTTCTAGATGTCCTTTAACGCCACAATTTTTGCAAGTAGTAAAAGGTGTGCAATAATTTAATTTAAATGTTGATTTAGATTTGAGCATTTCAATTTCCTTTCTATGTGTTGGTTATACCTATGCCTTGTTTATCATAACTGGGTCGTTGTTTTCCTAACATGACATTTAGATTTTCTTCACCATAAACAAATTTAGCTAAAGAGGTTTTTAATGACTCTATTTCCTTTTGCAGTTCATTAGTTGGAGGGGTTTTTTTTAATCGATTCATCACCAAATGCATCAATGCACACGTCTCTCATTTTTATCTCCTTGTTTAATTTTTCAACTTCATCATTTAGTTGTTTTACCTTGTTGAACAGTATTTTATTATAATTATCTAAGTAATCATTTTTCGCTGCTAATGTTTTTTCCTCATTGGTATGTGTTATTCTTTCTAATTCTTTCTTTTCATCTATCAATGCTTCCACTTCACCCATTAGCCTGTTTACTAGATCTTTTAAGTACATATTTTTTTCTTTTAGTTTCTCATTTTCCTGTTTTAATATAACATTAGAAAGAGGTACCTCACTGGATTCACCTTCAAGTCCCATGAAGCATATTTGAGCCAGTTCATCGTTTGCATCTATTTCCACTTCGGATTCTTCATCATCACTCCACGTTAGGTTGGAAGCAGTCCTTTTTGAAGTGACCTGGTCGTCCACACTCGAAGCAGGTTTCTTCGGTTTACTTGCCTTCGTGTTTGTTGGAGTTGAATGTATTTTTCCTTTGATTCTTTCTTTGAAGTAGTCCCTTACGTTTTCTTGACATCATGGCTATTTCATCATCCGAGTTATTTTCAAATTCATCTTATATTCTTGCATTTAGAGCTAGTACTTTCTTTCGAGTAATTTCTTCCTCGTCATCATATCTTTTCAATTGATGCTCATACTCTTCAAGTTCACCAAAGAGATTTAATGTATCCATAGAGGAAATATTTACAGAATCTTGAAGAGTTGTAATTTTGGATGCAAACCTTTTGGGCATAGCCCAAAGTAGCTTACGATTGATTTTGCTTTGTGGTATTGACTTGTCGAGCAACTTTAAGGAATTTACAAGTACCAAAAATCGTGCTTGAGCCATTTTGATTGTTTCGTCTCTTTCCAGTTTGAACATCTCGTAATCATGCATGAGCATACTTAGCTTAACTTCTCTTACTTTGGAAGTTCCTTCGTGACTTACAACTAAAGTATCCCATATCTCCTTTGATGTGTTGCACAAAGAAACTTTATCTATTTTGGATTGCACCATGCCGCTGAGAAGAGTGTTCTTTGCTTTTGAATTGTATGACGCCATGTATGTTTCGGTTGAGTCCATCTCAAGTAGAGTTTTTGGAGTGTCATCATCTTTCTTTGGTATTACCGGTCCATTCTCTACCACCCACCATTCCCATGGGTCTTGCTTGAGATATATCCTCATCCGAAATTTCCATAAATTATAATTCTATATTCCGAATAGTAGAGGAGGTCGGTTTGTTGATTGACCTTCGTGGTGAGCGTGTCCAAGTTGTGCCATGTCAGAATCTTTCCCTACAAGTCACCTTTAAGACCAAGATAAGTAGAGCCAAGCTCTGATACCAAATGAAATTTAAATAGATACACTTAGAAGGGGGGGTTAAATAAGTGTAGGCACAAACTATGTCCAACTTTTGTTATTAATAAAAATTCCTTTGAATGCAGCAAGCTGGATTATAAAATCAGGATGTTGATTCAATCGATTTACTGAATATAAAGAATGCAGACAGTTGGATAGACATCAGAATATTAATGGTCAGAATATAATCACATAAACACTAGGATTTTTACGTGGTTCAACTACTACCCTCTAGAATAGTAGCCTAGTCCACGTCCAATACCAACTAGTATCAAAGACTCACTTTTATTAAATTCTTCCAATTACAATACAAGTTCTAGCAATTCGAACACCTTTGTTCCCTGTGCACCTATGCACTCTTAAGCACCTATGCTTCCCTTAAACTTGACTGTAATATGTTTCCAATCCAAAACAGAATTACATATAATATTGATTGAGATAAGGAAAATTAAAATACACACTAGAGGTCTAATGATCAAGCGATATATCATTCACCAACTCAAGGCTCTAGTATGGAATGAAATGATATGCAAGAAGAATATTACCAGAATATATTCTATATGTTCTTCGTAACTGCAACTCTGTTCTTAATGCAATCAATGTCTGTCTCAGTGAAAAACAATTTCGTAGCTTGTATGCGATAAATTACTATGTATGTTTTTCGTGTGTAAATATGTTAAAGAGCTCAATTTATATAGACCACTTCCAGAATATTACCGTTGCAAGGGTTTGCTGCTGTGATATGCTGATTAAAACACTTTGCACAAATCTTGCCATTCTATATCAATCATGATATACTCAGCTTGTTTTCAATCACAGAGATTCTATCACGCCATCAGTATTTAAGGCTTAATTGATTTCCATTGCATGGGAGAAAGACTTGAAGCAGATTACTTACAGTCCTAATTACAAAGCCAGAAGTTATTACCTTATATGCCCATAAACATTTGCTGGCATGTTTCCATATATCTTAACATGCATTGGTCCGTTAGAATTAACCAATTAATTTGCTTAAATCATGAGACGAGATTATGGCACATGATTTCTGCTATGAGTGTGCAAGATATGGTAATTTATGCAATCAACTAGTTACCTTAATTAATTGCCTAGAATTAAGACCCTTGAATTATGACGCAATTTATGCAGCCTTATTTATGAGATGTGCTTACCGTGAATCAAGTTGATGCCAATGGATAGATTTATGGTATTGACTGCAATCGATTATTTACCCCAGATCTACCTCGTGTGTATTGATTATTCAAGATTTGATTTAATATGTTATGCTAAGTAACACCGGTCATGCATATTTGAACAAGTGAGTTTAGCTGGTAGCATATGTATGAGAATGCAAGTATGATTGTCATGCACATGTCCTATAGCCTTATTTTGGAAAGTGATAATCGTTAAGATCTTACATATATTCCTAGGACTCAAATTGTTTTGCAAAGGCATCTGGACGTTTGAACCTTCCTCTTTAAGATGTCATTGCTTTCCCTGAAATGTTATATAGCAGGATTAGTGAAATAATATGGTTATCATCAAAACATAGAGTGTGACATAAGTCAACATAATATAATTTCACTAGAATATTTGTCTAAAATTTCTTATTAAATTTAAAACTTTTCATGTCTGAGTACTGCTCATACATACGGTACTATTCGTATGGTACTATTCACGAGTACTGTTCACAATTTTTTTTTCTTTTTCTAAGTTATCTGTTGTGACCCTTATTCTTAAAATTGAATCCATGTTATTGTCTCACTTGATTCGTTCTTATTATCATTATCATAATTCTAAGACTTAAATTATGTTGAAAATTATCTTTGGTCCGTAGTCCAAAGATGAACTGTTGATTGATGAATATCTTTGGTCCGTAGTGCAAAGATTAGTTGTTGATTGATATCATTGGCCCTTAGTGCAAAGATGGACATGTGTTTGGCATGATCATGACCACTAGTGATACAAATTGATATCCTTGGCACGTAGTGCATGGATAATTCGTTGATGTGAAATATTTATTGATTGGTGTTATGATGAGTGGGATTTATTATAACGACCCCAAAATTCAAATAATTTAATTCTCTACTTCGGTCGTTAATAATACATTCAACCTCTAATTTTACATCATTAAACGATAATATAACCATTGAAATTTGCGGAATAATTAAAATTTTCTATTACAAACTATCCTCGTTCCCAAAACTTTCAACCTTTACATCTAAACATCTCTGAATCATTTTAATACTACAATAGTTTACATCGCAAAATATTATTACAATTCAACATTTATACATTGTTCAGAACCTTAAACATGGTTCAAATAATCATAACTCAGCCAAAGTATATAATTCTTCAAGTATCACATCTGATTCATATCATTCAAGTATACATACTTTACCTTAAATCTTTAACTTTTGCAAAAGTGGTTATTTGCAAGGTTGAGCTCGACGACAGATCCGGTAAAATCTAACAATTTTAAATTGCATCACATAGCGCATAATAACATGCTCAACATATAACATACATGCTACAGTTTATATAACAGGTATAAAGATTGAGTCCTTACTCAATCATCATGCTTTAATCAATCAACATAGTTATAAATTGACTTTAACATTTCATACTTTCAACATATATATAACACATCATGCTCTTTACAATAAAGATTTAAAATAGTTAATCATCAAGTTCACTTAGCAAATAGGAACCGAAAGACTTGCCTTGATCGTTGTTTACCAATAACAGTTTAACAGCTTACGGTTATCTGTACTGCACGTGCCCTACACAATTATATAATCATTCACATCAACTATTAGTCAAATGTGACAGTTCCATATTTTACCTTTCCCAATTATTTGGCATGATCGATTATCGCCAAATGTGACAGTTCCATATTTCTTTTTGACATTCAATTCCACGAACTTTGATTTGTCACCCGTCATGTGACGTGAACATCCATTGTCAAGGATCCATTTTTGAGAGGCTACTTTGGCTTTGAGACATACCTGTATGAGAGAAATACAATTTATCTTTTTGGTACCCATATCTATTTGGGTCCACTTGTGTTAGTTAAAATCATATCACTTTTCTTTACCCATACAGCTTTGCTTCGATTGTTCTTTTTCTTTCTTGAGCAGTTTATTTCTAGATGTCCTTTAATGCCACAATTTTTGCAAGTAGTAAAAGGTGTGCAATAATTTTATTTAAATGTTGGTTTAGATTTGAGCATTTCAATTTCCTTTCTATGTGTTGGGTTATACCCTATGCCTTGTTTATCATAACTGGGTCGTTGTTTTCCTAGTATGACATTTAGATTTTCTTCCCCATGAACAAATTTAGCTAAAGAGGTTTTTAATGACTCTATTTCCTTTTGCAGTTCATTAGTTGGAGGGGTTTTATTAATCGATTCATCACCAAATGCATCAATGCACACGTCTCTCATTTTTATCTCCTTGTTTAATTTTTCAACTTCATCATTTAGTTGTTTTACCTTGTTGAACAGTATTTTATTGTAATTATCTAAGTAATCATTTTTCGCTGCTAATGTTTTTCCCCGTTAGTATGTGTTATTCTTTCTAATTCTTTCTTTTAATCTATCAATGCTTCCACTTCGCCCATTAGCCTGTTTACTAGATCTTTTAAGTACATATTTTTTTCTTATAGTTTCTCATTTTCATGTTTTAATATAATATTAGAAAGAGGTACCTCACTGGATTCACCTTCAAGTCCCACGAAGCATACTTGAGCCAGTTTATCGTTTGCATCTATTTCCACTTCGGATTCTTCATTTTCACTCCACGTTAGAAATGCTTTATGCTTTTTGAACTCCTTATTTCCTTGCTTTCCCTTGTTCTTGAGTTGGTAGCAGTCCTTTTGGAAGTGACCTGGTCGTCCGCACTCAAAGCAGGTTTCTTCGGTTTGCTTGCCTTTGTATTTGTTGGAGTTGAATGTATTTTTCCTTTTATTCTTTCTTTGAAGTAGTCCCTTATGTTTTCTCGACATCATGGCTATTTCATCATTTGAGTTGTTTTCATGTTCTTCTTCAATTCCTGCATTTAGAGCTAGTACTTTCTTTCGAGGAATTTCTTCCTCGTCATCATATCTTTTCAGTTGATGCTCATACTCATCTAGATCACCAAAGAGAGTTAATGTATCCATAGAGGAAATATTTATAGAATCTTGAAGAGTTGTAATTTTGGATGTAAACCTTTTGGGCATACCCCGAAGTAGCTTACGATTGATTTCGCTTTGTGGTATTGACTTGTCGAGCAACTTTAAGGAATTTACAAGTACCAAAAATCGTATTGACTTGATTTCGCTTTGTGGTATTTAAATAGGTACACTTAGAAGGGGGGGTTGAATAAGTGTAGGCACAAACTATGTCCAACTTTTCTTATTAATAAAAATTCCTTTGAATGCAGCAAGCTGGATTATAGACTCAAGATGTTGATTCAATCGATTTACTAAATATAAAGAATGCAGGCAGCTGGATAGACAACAGAATATTAATTGTCAGAATGTAATCACATAAACACCAGGATTTTTACGTGGTTCAACTACTACCCTCTAGAATAGTAGCGTAGTCCACATCTAATAGCATTTAGTATTGGAGACTCACTTTTATTAAATTCTTCCAATTACAATACAAGTTCTAGCAATTCGAACACCTTTGTTCCCTGTGCACCTATGCACTCTTAAGCACCTATGCTTCCTTTAAAGTTGACTGTAATAAGTTTTCAAACCAAAACAGGATTACATATAATATTGATTGAGATAGGGAAAATTAAAATACACACTAGAGGTCTAATGATCAAGCAATATATCACTCACCAACTTAAGGCTCTAGTATGGAATGAAATGATATGCTAGAAGAATATTACTAGAATATATTCTATATGTTCTTCGTAGCTGCAACTCTATTCTTAATGCAATCAATATCTGTCTCAGTGAAAAACAATTTCGTAGCTTGTATGCGATAAATTACTGTGTATGTTTTTCGTATGTAACTATGTTAAAGAGCTCATTTTATATAGACCACTTCCAGAATATTACCGTTGCAAGGGTTTGCTGATGTGATATGCTAATTAAAACACTTTGCACAAAACTTGTCGTTCTATATCAATCATGATATACTCAGCTTGATTTTAATCACAGAGATTCTATCACACCATTAGTATTTAAGGCTTAATTAATTTCCATTGCATGGGAGAAAGACTTAATGTAGATTACTTACAGTCCCAATTACAAAGCCGAAAGTTATTACCTTATATGCCCATAAACATTTGCTGGCATGTTTCCATATATCTTAACATGCATTGGTCCGTTAGAATTAACCAATTAATTTTCTCAAATCGTGAGACGAGATTATGGCACATGATTTCTGCTATGACTATGCAACATATGGTAATTTATGCAATCAACTAGTTACCTTAATTAATTGCCTAGAATTAAGACCCTTGATTTATGACGCAATTTATGCAGCATGATTTATGAGATGTACTTATTGTGAATTAAGTTGATGCCAATGGATAGATTTATGTTATTGACTGCAATCGATTATTTACTCCAGATCTACCACATGTGTATTGATTATTCAAGATTTGATTTCATATGTTATGTTAAGTAACACCGGTCACGCATACTTGAACAAGTGGGTTTAGCCGGTAGCATACGTATGAGAATGCAAGTATGATTGTCATACACGTCCTAGAGCCTTATTTTGGAAAGTGATAATCGCTAAGATCTTATATATATTCCTAGGACTCAAATTGTTTTGCAAAGGCATCTGGACGTTTGAACCTTCCTCTTTGAGATGTCATTGCTTTCCCTGAAATATTATATAGCAGGATTAGTGAAATAATATGGTCATCATCAAAACATAGAGTGTGACATAAGTCAACAAAAACATATGGATTACAGACACTTTTTGTAAAGAATTTTTATACTACAGTCAAATTTAAAAAAACAAAGACTTAGGAAATATGGCGTAAAATATATTTGTTAAGGTTATGTGACATACCTTCAATTTTCTCAGACAATCCTTGTTAAACACCACATATAATTATTTGAAAGTCTTGATTTTCTCTCAGGCTCTCTCAAACTCTCTGAAAGCTCTTTCCTTTTCTTAGTTATCAGTATAGGCCAAATACACTATACGAAAATATCAAAACAAAAACCAACGCACGATTTTTTTTTCAAACGTTTTCAAAACTGACGTTCTAATAATTCCCCTATTAATTTTATCAGTTACCAAACTTAATATATATTATTTATATTTTATTTATTATTTGATTTATTTTATTAATAATTCAAATTTTAAAAATCCAAAAACCATAAGGCTCCGTTTGGCAAAACTCTTTAAAAATTAAAGCCTTAATATATTTAAGCCTTGTTTGGCAAAACTAAATTAAACTCCTTTAATTTATTTTAATAACTCCTTTATCATATAGTTATTTATCACACTTTATTTAGTTAAGTTTTCATACTTAATTTAATTAATTCTAATAACAATTTATTGAATAAATCATTTAATCATTCTAAACTCTCTAACTTAATTATTAAATTAAATTAGAATATTATCTCATAATGATTAATTTCCTTAACCCATTAATTATTTATTAATCAAATAATTAACCAAATCAAATACAAATCAAATTAAACAAATATATATTCAACAATAAACACATCCATTAAATATTTATATAATTCATTAAATATTTATAATTATAATTAAAATTCTGGATTGTTACATTAATCATATCGTAATAAGAATTTCAATTATTAAATTCTTATTTTTATAACTTATGAAAATTCGGGTTGTCACATCCTTCCATCCTTATAAGGATTCCGTCCTCGGAATCAACGAAACCTCCCTTACTTGGTTTTCACCAAATCTCTTTTCAAAAATTTATCGTTGAATATTTTCAACACATTACCTTAATATAGATTTTATATTTTCTACTGCATTCATTACTTCAACAAATTCTAGGTTTTATTTCATAACTTTCATTTAAACTCAATTATATTTTAAGTATTATATACTTTTTAACCCATTCATTTCCTTTACTAAGGATCGTTATCATAAACACTCGGGATATTACATTCACCCATTCTTCTAAGAATTTCGTCCTCAAAATTTTATCTATTAATCTTTATTCATTCAATCTATCAAAATATATTTTACATTAATACTTTATTCATTCATTGGGTTCTACAACCAAATTCTTTCTCTAATTATCTTTCTAAGATCATCATATTCCTCACCTCTTCCTCTTCTAAGAGTTTCACATTTCTCTTCTTTCTAGAATTTTAATTCTTTCTTGAAATTATTATGTTTTGCTTAATTTTCTCATCATTTTTGCTTTCACCTTTCAGAATAATAAGAATCTTCCACAATTGCTCAATAATTGGGAAGCGATATGAATAACAGGAATTTCAAAGATTCTAAATCATGCTGAGGGGTCACATGACCGTGAACTCTATTCTCGGTTTACTAGTGCTTCAACTCAATCCTTCACACTGCAAACTAGAGTCTTTATCAATCACAAAGACTAAAAACACCCTCCACACGTACACTAGGTGGCCAGCCTATTGTAACACTACGTTGGGCCGCAACATAGTGTTTTGTAACGACTATATGCGTTACGCTCGGAACCATTGTCCCCGAAAACATGTCCCCTTATAGGGTTGTTCACCTCAGCTTTTTAACATCTGAATCCGCACCAAAATAATTTGGTTTGGCATAACTTTTCAATAAACGCTTGAATTTCATGAACATCTTTCAGTATTCATCTAGCTGAATCAAATAGCATAGACTTCTACAATAATTCGGACATCAATCGAAAAATAAATATACACACACACACACATATATATATATATATATATATATATATTCTTATATCTTAAAGAAATCTCAAAAATCCTTTTATGGAGTCATGATTATGACGTTGTCATACTACATCTCACCATAGTGGGCTGACGATCATATGATCACATCCAACACCAGGTTCCCTTGCATTGATGACTTCATCATTTATCATATCACCCGATACATATAATTAAAATATATTTTGAAAATTTTAAAATCATTTTTTTTCTAAGTAAAACAAAGCGGCATGAATCGTGAATAATAACCATCATTTAAAAAAAAATCTCTGGTTCACTAGTGTGACCCAACATTTTTTCAAAAATCAAAAGTATAACCATCGGCACGAAGTCAATAAATTTCAAAAATCTAACAAAGCTAAAAGATTTGGAATATCCAGGTATCCATCAACTTCAACCTTTACTTCATTACTTCATTACTTAACCATTCTATAAATCTTCAACTTCATCAATTCTCTCTATACTATAACCGTTTTCTACCCAAAATAGTTCATCAAACTTACCGCACATTGGAAGTTCAGGAACTTTCCACAGTAATATGAGTTTAAGAACTTATCCTAGTCAGACCATAGGCGTCCATTCGCTAAGGGGTTCAAAACATACCATATTATTATGAGTCACGAACTTACCATATGCATTAGTTTTAAGAACCGCACCTAATCCTAATAATATCTGACTAATCTTAATAGTTTCTAACTATCAAATATACACATGAGAAAAGAATCACCTTTTCGCCACATATACATTGATAGCGCAACACCAACATTCTAATGATTATCAATGTAATAAACTGAGTGCAAGCACAAAAACCTCGCCCATACAAAGGTTTGTACAACTCAGCCATCACATGAGTCATCAATTGTAATCCCACCTAACTTTATCTTACTCTTAACTTGCTCTTTGCTCGATACGAATTTTTCGTACCACATCATCTATAACTCCTCGTGAGTTATCTTGTATTATATCATAGTACATTACCTTCATAGCATCAAGCTATAATTATTCAAACATTACAGACCATCTTTCTTTTATAACTTAAACAGATCACGTCGTGATCCTATTCTATAATCATCTCCCTTAAAATTCTTTTCTTAACTCATGATCGTTTTGTTTTACGATCATCTTTATTTCTTTTTTCATCATTTACGATTTTGTTTATGCTTTTAATCTTATAAACTTTGTCTATTCATCATTATTCGTTATCTTGGCTATTGGGGTTAGGCAACTCCCATATCTTATCTTTATATTTCTTCAAGATTCTTCTTTGAATTCTCTTGTTTATAAAATAATTCTTCCTTTAAGAATTTCTAACTTCATTTACATTGCTCAACATTTTAGTTAAGTTCCACATTTTCATCATACGTATCCATTTCTATACTTGGTACATATCGAGTCTCTAATAGTTTTAATATGGTACACTGAGTGGTTTCCCACAAACACCCAACAAACTAGGTTCCGAGTTGCTAGTTCGTATATACCTCCGCTCTATGAAGGAATCGTTTAGCCCAGATACCACACATCAACTATTTAAGAGTACAATTGTACCATACTTAAATATAACTTTTTGATTCTTAACTTCTTTATCATTCTCTTCTTATAAACATCGCCTATTTATTATCAACTTACATTCTTATTATTGGAGTTGGGTAACCCCATATTCATACTCCTTATAACTCAGCGAGATTCTTCGTTGAATCCTCTCACGCATGTTTTAATCCCTTCTTTATATATTTCTTAAATTACTTCTTCTTGTTCAAACTCTATTTGAGCTTATTCTTTATCATCTTCTCCTTTATTCTCCAAGGTTATAACCTAGGGTACTCTTACCTAAGGTTTATAACCTACAGCTTTGATACCAACTATAACGATCCCAAAATTCAAACAATTTAATTCTCGACTTTGGTTGTTAATAATACATTCAACCTCTAATTTTACATCATTAAACGATAATATAACCATTGAAATTTGTGGAATAATTAAAATTTTCTATTACAAACTATCCTCGTTCCCAAAACTTTCAACCTTTACATCTAAACATCTCTGAATCATTTTAATACTACAATAGTTTACATCGCAAAACATTATTACAATTCAACATTTATACATTGTTCAGAACCTTAAACATGGTTCAAATAATCATAACTCAGCCAAAGTATATAATTCTTCAAGTATCACATCTTATTCATATCATTCAAGTAGCACATACTTTACCTTAAATCTTTAACCTGCAAAAGTGGTTATTTGCAAGGTTGAGCTCGACAGTCCAACAAAATCTAACAATTTTCATTCATCACATAGCGCATAATAACATGCTCAACATATAACATACATGCTACAGTTCATATAACAGGTATAAAGATTGAGTCCTTACTCAATCATCATGCTTTAAACAATCAACATAGTTATAAATTGACTTTAACATTTCATACTTTCAACATATATATAACACATCATGCTCTTTGCAATAAAGATTTAAAATAGTTAATCATCAAGTTCACTTAGCAAATAGGAACCGAAAGACTTGCCTTGATCGTTGTTTACCAATAACAGTTTAACAGCTTACGGTTATCTGTACTGCACGTGCCCTACACAATTATATAATTATTCACATCAATTATTAGTCACATAGCAACGCATAGTAGTTGTAATGTAAACTTTAATCTACATTCTATAACCCTTCCTATTAATGAATACACAATGTTCAATTTGATTGTGTTAACTTTAGACTTATAACTCACTATATTTCATATTCGAAGTTCATTTAAGTGCTTAAGTCTTGCAAGGACTACGTATTGGTTTTATATTAAATCCATTCCATATCTTATAATATTCATTTCAGTTGAATGGAAACACTTTTTAAGTTGATTAACACTTGGCACGATGTTTCGGCGTTCATTCGTCACACACCCGATTCGTCTCTCTTGTGTGTACTTAGTATGCTCATAAAACTTATCTAATACATAATTTATTAATGTTAAGCATCATTATATTTACCAATATTCATGTTTTATAACTTAGGATAACATCTTTTATCGTCAGAAGCACTACATTTGCATATGTGCATTCCCGACGCCCTCCGATTGCCTCCTAATACATATCAGTCCCACAAATAACCATTTAGACCCCTGTTACCGAACTCAAATTGAAAAACTTAAAAAACGAAAGTTGTAGGTCTATTTGTCTTCTTTCCGGATCATCTTGAATCACCTCAATCGGAGTTTGTATAAAAATGTTATGGTCGTTTTACTAGGGGGAGGTCAAATCGTTCGACCTGACCACTTTTTCGGTATTTGGGGCACGAGGCAGACAAGGTCTTGGGGTACAATTCCAATTTGGGGTGCAAAGTTTTGGGTTATTTTTGGCGCTGAGGCGTGAAATTCAGTGCTGGGGCGCAAATTTTGGTGCTGGGGCGCCAAAACTTACAGAACCCAACCACGAAGAACAGAATAACTCAATTCTGGACTAATTACTACTGCTAACATCAAAATTAAGACGTAAAACTTATATATATTACTCATAAACATTTACTTATCATACATATACCAATTTACAGCAATTAAACAATAATTTAAATCCTTGAAACCATAGTTTAAAGCCCAAAACTCCATTGATAAAATTTCACACAGTTAACTGTAATTCTACAATTATAACCCAAATCGATTTATTCTAACTATGTTATCTTTGTTTCTTACCAAGTTAATATATTCAAAGTTTAATTTATCTATTAGCATACAATCGTATATATATTCATACTTATAATCACCATGTTCATACATATATGTTCATTGTAAAAACCATTTCTCTTATTTTTGAACGTACATGTAAACTACAGTCATATATATATGTTAGTTATTACCAAAACACATGATTCAATAATCAATTAGTAAAACATATGGATTTCAGACACTTTTTGTAAAGAATTTTTATACTACAGTCAAATTTAGAAACACAAAGACTTGGGAAATATGGCGTAAAACATATTTGTTAAGATTATGTGACATACCTTCAATTTGCTCAGACAATCCTTGTTAAACACCACATATAATTATTTGAAAGTCTTGATTCTCTCTCAGGCTCTCTCAAACTCTCTAAAAGCTCTTTCCTTTTCTTAATTATCAGTATAAGCCAAATACACTATACGAAAATATCAAAACAAAAACCAACGCATGATTTTTTTTTCAAACGTTTTAAAAATTGACGTTCTAATAATTGCCCCTATTAATTTTATCAGTTACCAAACTTAATATATATTATTTATATTTTATTTATTATTTGATTTATTTTATTAATAATTCAAATTTTAAAAATTCAAAAGCCATAAGGCTCCGTTTGGCAAAACTCTTTAAAAATTAAAGACTTAATATATTTAAGCCTTGTTTGGCAAAACTAAATTAAACTCTTTTAATTTATTTTAGTAACTCCTTTATCATATAGTTATTTATCACACTTTATTTAATTAAATTTTCATACTTAATTTAATTAATTCTAATAACAATTTATTGAATAAATCATTTAATCATTCTAAACTCTCTAACTTAATTATTAAATTAAATTAGAATATTATCTCATAACAATTAATTTCCTTAACCCATTAATTATTTATTAATCAAATAATTAACCAAATCAAATCAAATCAAATTAAACAAATATATATTCAACAATAAACACATCCATTAAATATTTATATAATTCAATAAATATTTATAATTACAATTAAAATTCTGGATTGTTACATTAATCATATCGTAATAAGAATTTTAATTATTAAATTCTTATTTTAATAACTTATGAAAATTCGGGTTGTGACATTAATACCCGCCAATCGGATACTTTATGACTTAAATAGTTGCTTGTTCTCGTATATTTTATATGGTTTTATATGATTATAGTGTTATTATGCTTAATCGATGCAATGTAGGGCTTATCAGGTGTTTTCTAGCATTCAGGGGCAAAACGGTCATATTTCTCATACACGCGCGCGGCGCCAATGTCAAGCCTATTGGTCGCGCCGCAGTGCCACCTCCTAGTCTAGCATGGCATCACCGTGGAAATGCAATACTAATGGCCCTATATTAGCTCATACCGCAAAGACGAGCTCTGGTTTTTCCAAACTACATGGCGTCATAGCGCTTGACCTCAAATCTATAGCCTCGCTACCAGAAGCGCGAGCTTCAGTCTTGAGCGAGACTTGACTTGATTTTGACCTAGCTTGAAGGAGAAACGCGTATATAACAGAAGCTAGCCTCTGCATTTCATATCTCTCATAACATATATCGTATGAGACCTTAGAATAGTATAGCTTAGCTTAGATTAGTTTTTCACTGTAATTTCTCTTTCTTTCTCTTAGTTGATGTCTGTAAATATAGATTAGGTAGATTAGGGAGAAGTCTGGCATATCCTTGGAGCGACAAGAGCAATGAGCGACACGGATCGAAAAGCTTGATTTGAGCAGAATGCGTGGAGATTGAAGGGCTTTAACAGAGTTTCCTCTTATCCATTTATTTCCTCTAATTTTGTATTCTATAAATGTTATCTTTATTACTACTTGTATTTTGTTCAATAGCTATGAACTGAATATTGGCTCTAAGGTTATAATAGAACCCTTTGTTATTTAAATTGACTGTCTTATCTCTTTGGTTGGCACCATATGATTTTGTTTACTATATTTGTGCTTAATGATTCTCGCTAAGACATTAGTGATGATTTTGGTAATCAACTTGATATCGACAGAAGGATTGTAGATTTACACCTAAATATATTGGCATGTGAGTGGATGCGTCAAACATTATGCGATTTTGATGTTATTTGTAACAACGTGCCTATATACTGTGATAATACGAGCACCATCAACATCTCTAAAAATCCAGTCTTACACTCTCGCACGAAACACATTGAAGTCCGACACCATTTTCTTAGGGACAATGTGTCTAAAGGTTTAATAAGATTAATATTCATTCCCATTGAGCATCAACTAGCATATATATTTACAAAACCTCTAGGGGAAGAACGATTCAGTACTCTAAGGAGAGAACTCAGGATGTGTCTAATACAGATATGAGCCGCGTGTGTTAAAGTTATTAGACAGACAAATTAACGGCGTATCTATTCAGACCATAATTATGCCCATTAAAATCTATTCAGATTTTCCTTCCCAAAGACGGCTTCACCACTTCCCATATCTCGATAACGTGTTTTACACATAAAAACTGGAAGCCGCCTTACCCTCTCTCTATGTCTCTGACTCTCCAATCTCTGAATATCTCATATCCCCCTCCATCATCTCAATCGACTCAACCCTTCTCTGCTACAATGAGAACTAGGCGTGGGAAACAGCTTCGTGATGAATCGGAAGACGAGGTCTCACCTCCCTCTCCACCGTCTCAACCACCGGTCACTAAAAAACTGAAATGAAGGCCATCCTCTGTCACGATCATCTCCGGTGGATCATCCCCTGCCGAATCCGAAGCTAGTCTACCTTCTCCTCCACCAATCATGACATTGACGGGTCACAAACGACGCAAGCTCAATGACCCTTCACCTGTTTCGCCTTCGATACCGGTAATACCTTTCTCCGTCTCCTTGCATGATGTGCCTGACGATTTTTTTAGAGGCCATAATTTTGAACTCCGTTTTAAAACCTCTATCTGTCAAAAATCCTTTGTCTATGAAAAATTGATAGACTTATTTTACTACCAAAACTCGCTTCTTCATCGTCTCTTTGAGTCATGTGGTCTGTCTTCCTTAAGTACTCCTCCCTCGATAGCGTACCCAAAATTAGTTATGCAGTTTTATACCAATCTTGAGAATAATGGCGATTGCTACACCTCATTTGTCAAAGGTAAATCTTTGTTCTTCACAGCTATGGATTTAGGGAGTATACTGTCAATTCCATACTCCGGTGACTGCCCCTTTACTCTCAAAGGGCCTATCTCTACTCCTCTGTCTCCCCTAGTATAGTTTCGCATTGTTATGGATGATCCAACAGTGTCTTCCATCACCCTTCCTAAAACCACTGAAGTGTCTCCTCTTGCAATTATTCTTCACAAACTGTTACGGTACAATTTCCTCCGTCGTCTCGGTAGTGGAGCTGATTTCACGTATCAGGATTCGGTCTTAGTGGCTTTAATAATGACCGACCAATCTTTTAATTTTTCACTTATGATGCTAAAACACATGATTCACTGTGTTAAACATTCCAAAAAGTGTCTGCCCTACAGCTGCTTCCTCACTAAATTGTTTACTCACTTCCCAATCCCACTCGATGATGAAAGCTCTATCCAATTAACTGACTCCATCGATTCCAATTATCTCAAAGGGGCTCATATCACACAACTTAAAGGAAAGTTCATACGTGTGGTACCTGAGATTTCCAAACCCATACCTCCTACTTCACTGCCTCCCTCCCCAAAAATTCTCACTCTCCTTCACTCAATCGTAAACAATCAAACCCAAATCACTTCTGATGTCAAAGATATTCAACTCCGTCTCTCCGTACTTGAAAAAGGAAAACTTCCCATTCGTCGTGATGATCTTAATGCAATGTTTCGCAATGTGGAAGATGAGTTCATAGACCTTCAAGCTGGATTCAAGTTTCATACTCGAGCGATGGTCGAAGCCCTGCAACATAAGAAGAACCACAATCCCTGCCAATAAGTACCGAGCTTAAGTTCATCAGCCATCAAGTTGGGACTCTTGGACGATTTACCGAGCGCCGCATGAATGACCTGAGTGAGGAGCTGCAAGCCAATTAAGTCCAGTCACGCATCCCTGAATGGCCCCAATGCAATTGGATGGCAGAATATCAAGGCGACTCTCTGGACCTGCCTCTCCCACCTCCTACCTTCATTGCTCATCCTACCCGATTTTCCAACACATTATCCCTTGAAGAGATCGAACACCGCAAACTTCATCGGTCCTATTTCATAGCCCGCGAAGCCAATCACGTTAACCTTAAGGAGGAGGATTACTAGATGCCCTGCCCCTTTTTGGCCTTTTGCGTACACCTTTTTTGATAGATTCCAAAGGGGGAGAAGAATTGTGCCTGCTTTTCTTATTTCGAAAGACTATCTTTTAAATTTTCATGCATGGTAACTTGTGTTGTTAAGACGATGGTTTAAATTTTTTTTTGATGGATGATGATTTAAAAAGTTTACTATAATTTCTGCCTCTGCTTAACATGTTGTGGACTAACCAGAAAATGCAGGGTTACTGTTAAACTTTTCATAAATTGCAAAAAGCAGGGTTACTCCAACACTGCATACATGTAGTCAATAGTATGCATGAACTGAGGGGGAGCTGTAACTCTCTTGAAATGCATGGTTTTAGGGGGAGCCATAATTATTTTATTGTCATCATCAAAAAGGGGGAGAATGTTAACTTATGTCACACTCTATGTTTTGATGATGACCATATTTTTTCACTAATCCTGCTATATAACATTTCAGGGAAAGCAATGACATCTCAAAGAGGAAGGTTCAAATGTCCAGATGCCTTTGCAAAACAATTTGAGACCTAGGAATATATGAAAGATCTTAGCGATTATCACTTTCCAAAATAAGGCTCTAGGACATGTGCATGACAATCATACTTGCATTCTCATACGTATGCTACCGGCTAAACTCACTTGTTCAAATATGCATGACCGGTGTTACTTAGCATAACATATGAAATCAAATCTTGAATAATCAATACACATGTGGTAGATCTGGAGTAAATAATCCATTGCAGTCAATACCATAAATCTATCCATTGGCATCAACTTGATTCACGGTAAGCACATCTCATAAATCATGCTTCATAAATTGCGTCATAAATCAAGGGTCTTAATTCTAGGCAATTAATTAAGGTAACTAGTTGATTGCATAAATTGCCATATGTTGCACACTCATAGCAGAAATCATGTGCCATAATCTTGTCTCACGATTTGATCAAATTAATTGGTTAATTCTAACGGACCAATGCATGTTAAGATATATGGAAACATGCCGGCAAATGTTTATGGGCATATAAGGTAATAACTTCCGGCTTTGTAATTGGGACTGTAAGTAATCTACATAAAGTCTTTCTCCCATGCAATGGAAATCAATTAAGCCTTAAATACTGATGGCATGATAGAATCTCTGTGATTGAAATCAAGCTGAGTATATTATGATTGATATAGAATGACAAGATTTGTGCAAAGTGTTTTAATCAGCATATCACAGCAGCAAACCCTTGCAACGGTAATATTCTTGAAGTGGTTTATATAAACTGAGCTCTTTAACATATTTACATACAAAAAACATACACAGTAATTTATCGCATACAAGCTACGAAATTATTTTTCACTGAGACAGACATTGATTGCATTAAGAACAGAGTTGCAGCTACGAAGAACATATAGAACATATTCTGGTAATATTCTTCTTGCATATCATTTCATTCCACACTAGAGCCTTGAGTTGGTGAGTGATATATTGCTTGATCATTAGACCTCTAGTATGTACTTCAATTTTCCCTATCTCAATCAATATTATATGTAATCCTGTTTTGGATTGGAAACTTATTACAATCAAGTTTAAGGGAAGCATAGGTGCTTAAGAGTGCATAGGTGCACAGGGAACAAAGGTGTTCGAATTGCTAGAACTTGTATTGTAATTGGAAGAATTTAATAAAAGTGAGTCTCCAATACTAGTTGGTATTGGAAGTGGACTAGGCTACTATTCTAGAGGGTAGTAGTTGAACCACGTAAAAATCCTGGTGTTTATGTGATTACATTCCGACCATTAATATTCTGCTGTCTATCCAGCTGCCTGCATTCTTTAAATTCAGTAAATCGATTGAATCAACATCCTGATTTTACAATCTAGCTTGCTGCATTGAAAGGAATTTTTATTAATAACAAAAGTTGGACATGGTTTGTGCCTACACTTATTCAACCCCCCTTCTAAGTGTACCTATTTAAATTTAATATTAGATGAAACGAAATTTCTAATTATTTTAGGAATTATAGAAGCAATACTTACCATAGTAAGTTTAAATTTAGGAATACGAGATGAAATAATATCGCTTACGTAATATGGAGTATGAAAGAAAATGATATCCCTTACGAATATGGAAGGAAATTGTAAGACCCCAACTTTTATAAATAAAGATGATTTTTTTTTTATAAATATTATTTTTGAATATTATGGAATAAATTTGATATAATGTTATAGTTGTGGGTAATATTTATAAATTTTGCAAAGTAAGCAAGTTGTTATAAAATATTCGTTTGGTGGGAATATTCTTTTTGTTGGGGAATATTTATATACGACGCTTTCAATCGATGGTGGACCCATTAACCAAGTATATGTCGTAGTTAGAAAACGACAAAATTATCTTTCTATAAAAATAACGGCGGATGTGTTACCGTTAAAACTGTTGAACTACCGGTAGTAAAAGTACAGTAATACGCGTGGTTGCATAGTAGCACACGGTATTGATTATTGATGCTTACGTGAGAAGTCACTTAGCTATACTCAATTATTACTACAGTAATTGCTGCATCATATCTCTTATATTATTGATTCAATTATTGTCATAGTATCATCTGTATAATATGTTATATTATTGAGACGACAAGTTATAAATGATTAATAATTGTTGAAAGATTAAATATGTGTTGATTAAAAATAAAATGATTTGTGGTAATATTTATTCAATCCTTGATGTATATAAAGAGTATGTTATGAGACGTTTGTGGTAAGTTTGATTATTTTATGGGGGGCCCATATGTCATCATCTAAGAGTCTCTTCGTCAATAGTAATTACCTTTGTGAATAGTAATTACCTTCGTGAATAGTAATTACCTTCGTCAATAGTATTTACCCTCGTCAATAGTAATTACCTTCTTTAATAGTAATTACCTTCGTCAATAGTAATTACCTTCGTCAATAGTAATTACCCCTTCGCAAATAGTAGTTGTCCCTTCAATATTACCAAGAGTTAAGCGCCTCTTGATTGTTCCAAGGTTAATTACCCCTTCATGCAAATAGTAGTTGTCTCTTCAATATTACCAAGAGTCATTTTGACCCTTCGTTAAGACCAAGAGCCACCCTCGCTTTTTTCTATAAAAGAAAGCTCATTCCTTCATTATTTCTTACTTAATTCATTGAAACTCTAGAGAGAAACTATAGAGAAAGAAGAAAAGTATTCTGCTACTTCACTTTTCCAATATTCAGGTTCTTCTAAGGTAAGGGATATTATTTGTTGTACCCATAAGGGGTGTTATTATTTTCTTATTCATGAAGAGAACTTTCATTATTCCATTCTTTATTATTACGTTGAATAACCTATAAAAAAGTGGCATACCCTATACATAACTTGTATATCATGGCGATACCCTATACTTGGTGAAATCCTTATGTTATTCCATTCTTATTTATTCTCATTGGAATAACTTTGATACGTGGTTTACCCTATACTTGGTGACATTTTTCTATTATTCTGTCTTTATTATTCTCATTGGAACATCCTCATGCATGTGTTTTTACAACGGACTGGTTAAAATCTTTATTATTCTCGTTGGAACATCACATGCATGTGTTTACACCGGACTTTGGTTTCTTTATTTATATCATTCTGTTGGAATATCCTATCTCATGTTTTACACCGGATCAAGTTCCGTCTTTATTATTCTGTTGGAACATCCCGTCGGTGTGAATTTCACCTGACCTGGTTCCGTTATTATTATTCTATTGGAATAACTCGCATCATGCAAGCACCGCATGCATGGTGATTTCCTTTGTTATTCCATTCTTTATTATACCCGGTTGGTTAAAACTTTGACTTCTATACTCCATGAAATTAGTAGAATATCCTTGATATTTGCGTTTCATCCAAAGATCTTTTCATGGAAATATTCTTCGATCATTCTTGAATTTTACTCTCTACAAAGCGAGATCGTGTTGACAATTTGGACGTTATTAGTTCCTGAATAAATTAATTCATAAACTTGTTTTATTGAATTATTATGTCATTGTCATCATCCTCATGTTTATATTATGTTGAAAGTCATCTATGGCCTGTAGTGCATAGATGGACTTGGTATGATTATGACCAGAGACTATTCGGTGTAATCATGACCGTAATGTTACAAATGATGTGATAAAAATCCTCAGTGGCCTGTAATGCAGTGATGGATAGTTTTTGGTATGATTATGACCAGGGGTGATTCGGTATAGTCATGACCATTGATAATTTGATGAAAATCCTTGACCGTGGTACAGGGATGATTAGATATTGTGGTTTATTCAATAAACTGAGTCTTAGTGATAAAAATTGATGAAAACCTTTTAAAACCTAAAAGATAGTAGACTTTATTTTCTACTTGACTCTTTTAATGGATTGCATATTCGGCATGATTAAACCGGTTGTCTATTGTATTTTATCGGTTTAACATTGTTGAAGACTATTGATAATTTATTCGCATTATCTTAATTATAATATTTCTTCTTTGGGCTAGTTGAGCTCACCCTTTCTTTTCTTCGTTCTCTTTGAAATGAGAATATAAACCGGGACGAGTCGGGGAAAAGAGTGATGGTCCCGAAGATAGCATTAGTAGTCCTCACTATTCTGTTAAATAGTGTGACAATAAATGTAATGAGGACTCGTAGAGTATGGATATTGTCTAAATGACAATATTCCTATTAGAACTCTCAGTTTATGTATTGTCGTATGTTACAAGACAGATGTATAATTAAGTTTGTATTTGAATTTATGTACCATGTAAGTGGCGACCCAAGATGGGTGATGTATACCTAATTTTGGGGGCGTCAAAGAAATAATATCATTTACGAGTATTGAAAGAAAATAACATCCTTTACGAAAAAAAATTAATATCATTTACCTTAGTAGAAATTGGATTTGACTGGAATATTGGATATTATTCTGAGAAAATCTTGCACAAAAAGCTAAAATCAAAGTATCCGTATACTCCCAAGAAATACGCTCGATATTATAAAGAGGGAATTTTCTGATTCTAGTGAAAGTTTCATTGTTTAACTAAGCAGTCTATTTATAGGAAAGTGGTAGCACACCACTTCTGACAAAATTTATATGCACATGATTTCTTGAAAATAATGCAACACACACCTTTTGAAAATGAGAATTCAAATTCAAAGTGATGACTCCCTTATTTATTTCACATGTTTTACTATTTAAACAATTATAATTTATAAAATTATACTATTATAATATATTATAATAATATATCTTAATAAATATTTTATCAAAGAAGATAATTATGGTTCCACAGAAATATTAATATGCCAAACTTTCAACAATTATCTCATGCTGAAATTCCTCCATTTATATCAAATTAAACAAATATTTACTTATCATATTTATCAACAATTTTTATTTATTCATCAATTATCTACAACTCTTCAATCTTTCAATAATTATTCCTAATTAATATTATAAATTCACAATACTGATAACGAGATCGTTCCCAGGAAAGAGGGGGCTTTCCGATAAGGATTTCTCCTTACTAGCACGAAATTAAATAACCTAACCCCTTAACTAGACAGAACTTTCTAGACATTATCAATAATGCTATCCAATAATATTAATTCAATAATATGAGTTACTATGTCGTGACAATTATTGTGATGCCCCCAAAATAGGTACACACAACCCATTCTGAGTCGCCAAATACATGGTACAGAAACCAAATACAAACTTCATTAATATAACTGTCATGCAAAATACGATAACACATGTACTGTGAGTTTTAATACAAATATTGTCTTGTAGACAATATCCAAACTCAAATAAAGTCCTCATTATAATTATTGATACACTATTTTACAAAATAGTGAGGACTACTATAATAACTGTCTTGAACCATCACTCCACACCCCGACTAGTCCCAACTATATTCTCGCCTCCTGAGATGAAAAATGGAACAAAAAGGAAAATAATGAGCTCAAATAGCCCACTAAAGAATATTATGATTAAGATAATGCATAATAAATTATCCTTAGTCCTCGACAGGCAAAAATATGATCGAATACAATAGACAACAAGTTTCAGATCAACAACTGTAGTGGAAACAATAATCCATTAGAAGAGTCAAGTAGAGCATGATGTCTACTATCTTCTATGATTTAAAAGTTCATCATCAATATTTTATCCTTGTAACACTAATCAATAAATATTTCACATCAGCAAATTATCCATGCACTACGGGCCAAGGATATCCATTTGTATCACCAGTGGTCATGATCATGCCAAACACATGTCCATCTTTGCACTACGGGCCAATGATATTAATGAACAACTCATCTTTGCACTACGGGCCAATGATATCAATGAACAACTCATCTTTGAACTACGGGCCAAAGATATTCATCAATCAACAGTTCATCTTTGCACTACGAGCCAAAGATAATTTTCAATATAATTTAAGTCTGAAAATTATGATAATGATAATAAGAACGAATCAAGTGAGACCATAACATGGATTCAATTTCAAGAATAAGGGTCACAACAGATAACTTGGAAAAAGAAAAAAAAAATTCGTGAACAGTACTCGTGAATAGTATCGTATGATTAGTACCATATGTTTGAACAGTACCGTATGAACAGTGCCCATGAACAGTACTCAGACATGAAAAGTTTTAAATTTAATAAGAAAGTTTAGACAAATATTCTAGTGAAATGATATTAGATGAAGCGAAATTTCTAATTATTTAAGGAATTATAGAAGCAATACTTACCATAATAAGTTTAAATTTAGGAATACGAGAAGAAATAATATCTCTTACGTAATATGGAGTATGAAAGAAAATGATATCCCTTACGAATATGGAAAAAAATAATATGAGTTACTGTGTCGTGACAATTATTGTGACGCCCCCAAAATAGGTACACACAACCCATTCTGAGTCGCCAAATACATGGTACAGAAACCAAATAAAAACTTAATTAATATAACTGTCATGTAAAATACGACAACACATGTACTGTGAGTTTTAATACAAATATTGTCTTGTAGACAATATCCAAACTCAAATAAAGTCCTCATTACAATTATTGATACACTATTTTACAAAATAGTGAGGACTACTATAATAACTGTCTTGAACCATCACTCCACACCCCGACTAGTCTAAGCTACATTCTCGCCTCTTGAGAAGAAAAATGGAACAAAAAAAAAGATGAGCTCAACTAGCCCACTAAAGAATATTATGACTAAGATAATGCATAATAAATTACCCTTAGTCCTCGACAGGGAAAAATCTGATCGAATATAATAGACAAGAAGTTTTAGATTAACAACTGCAGCGGAAACAATAATCTATTAGAAGAGTCAAGTAGAACATGATGTCTACTATCTTCTATGATTTAAAAGTCCATCATTAATATTTTATCCCTGTAACACCAATCAAAAAATATTTCACATCAACGAATTATACATGCACTACAGGCCAAGGATATCCATTTGTATCACCAGTGGTCATAATCATGCCAAACACTTGTCCATCTTTGCACTACGGGCCAATGATATCAATCAACAACTCATCTTTGCACTACGGGCCAAAGATATTCATCAATCAACAATTCATCTTTGCACTACGGGCCAAAGATAATTTTCAACATAATGTAAGTATGAGAATTATGATAATGATAATAAGAACGAATCAAGTGAGACCATAACATAGATTCAATTTCAAGAATAAGGATCACAACATATAACTTGGAAAAAGGAAAAAAAAATTGTGAACAGTACTCGTGAATAGTATCGTATGAATAGTATCGTATGTATGAATAGTACCGTATGAACAGTGCCCATGAACAGTACTCAAACATGAAAAGTTTTAAATTTAATAATAAAGTTCAGACAATTATTTCAGTGAAATGATATTAGATGAAGCAAAATTTCTAATTATTTCAAGAATTATAGAAGCAATACTTACCATAGTAAGTTTAAATTTAGGAATACGAGATGAAATAATATCGCTTACGTAATATAGAGTATGAAAGAAAATGATATCCCTTATGAATGGAAGGAAATAATATCATTTACAGTATTAAAAGAAAATAACCTCATTTACGAAAAAATAATAATATCATTTACCTTAGTATAAACTGGATTTGACTAATAAAATTTATACACACATGATTTCTTGAAAATAATACAACACACACCTTTTGAAAATGAGAATTCAAATTCAATGTGATGACTCCTCATTTATTTCACATGTTTTACTATTGAAACAATTATAATTTATAAAATTATACTATTATAATATATTATCATAATATATCTTAATGAATATTTATCGGAGAAGCTAATTATGGTTTGAAAGAAAAATTAATATGCCAAACTTTTAACAAATATCTCATGCTAAAATTCCTCCATTTATATTAAATTAAACAAATATTTAATTATCATGTTTATCAACAATTTTTATTTATTCATCAATTATTTACAACTCCTCAATCTTTCAATAATTATTCCTAATTAATATTATAGGATCACAATATTGACAAGCAGATCGTTCCCAGGAAAGAGGGGACTTTCCGATAATGATTTCTCCTTACTGGCGCGCAATTAAATAACCTAACCCCTTTCCTCGATAGAACTTTTTAGACATTATCAATAATGCTATCCAATAATATTAATTCAATAATATGAGTTACTGTGTCGTGAAAATTATTGAATCAATAATGCAAAATACTATTCAATTATCACCATAGCAATTATTGCACAAATAATATGAAAGACTGTGCAATTTTATTGTATCAATTATTGAGTGACTTCTTACTTAAGAATCAATAATCAGAAATACTGTGCAATATCGTGTGTCACTGTTCAACCACGCGTATTACTATACTTTTATCACCAGATATTTCAACAGTTTTAACTGTAAAAGTTTTGCCATTATTTTTATCAAAAGGTTATTTTTGTTATTTTCTATATCCGACAGTTATTCCATTATGTGGTCCACTAATGATTGCGTCGTCGTACAGATATTCCCGACAAATAAAATATCCCCCGACCAACACGAATATTCCCCGACAAAATGAATATTTTATGACCACATGCTTACTTTGCAAAATTTGCACATTTCACCCATAACTACAACATTATATCAATCAACACCTTATTATTCAAAAATAATATTTAGAGAAATTAAATATTTATTCATAAAAAGTTGGGGTCTTACAATTATTGAATCAATAATGTAAAATATTATTCAATTATCACTATAGCAATTATTGTACAAATAATATGAAAGACTGTGCAATTTTACTGTATCAATTATTGAGTGGCTTCTTACGTAAGAATCAATAATAAGAGATACTGTGTAATACTGTGTGCCACTGTGCAACCACACATATTACTATTCTTTTATCATCGGGTATTTCAACAATTTTAACGGTAAAAGTTCTGCCGTTATTTTTATAAAAAGGTTATTTCTGTCACTTTCTATATCTAACAATTATTTCGTTATGTGGTCCACCAATGATTGCGCCGCTGTGCGGATATTTCCTGATAAAAAGAATATCCCCCGACCAAAATGAATATTTCCCAACAAAATGAATATTTTATGACCCCTCGTTTACTTTGCAAAGTTTGCACATTTCACCCATAACTAAAGCATTGTATCAAATCAACACCTTATTATTCAAAAATAATAATTAGAAAAATTAAATCTTTATTCATAAAAAGTTGGGGTCTTACACATATCCTCGTCCACATCGGCCACCACATTAAAATATGATGCCGACCCCAGATTCTCATAATCCTCTGATGGATCTTCCTCTTCTGGCTCTAGCTCCTCAACATTCACTACTGGTACCTCCGCCACTTGCATTGGTACTGGTAATAACATGTTAACTTACTCCTTTCTCACCATATATATATATCCCTATACATAGAGCTATCGATTGACATCTACAATAACACATAGCATGTTGGTTAGTACATAATACACAATAATATAAGCACAAAATCACATTTAATTTATTTAAGGTTAATTTCCATCTTTTAAATATTTTGATAATAAGTTTTCTCAATACTTAAGAACTCTATTTGAATTACTTTACTTCCAACTTCATCTACTATTACCAAGGTTATTAGCCTAAGGTTCTTCCCCCTTAAGTTTTATAACCTAAGATTTGATACTAACCTGTGACGCCCCAAATTTGGGTACTTTCAACCCACAGATATGGTGCTACACGGTACTACTAACTATACATTTATTCCAATAAATCTACATCAAAATTAACATATTTACTAAGTTCTTATTACAATAATAATAATAATAATAATAATAAATCTTTCCCAGGTTCTGTTAACCATTACATTCTTCATTGTCATAGTACAAGTTCATACAAATATATACTAGTCCATTACAAGATAACTTATTTATCCATCTTGTCTTTGCCCTTATCCTTACTAGAAGTCCATTCGTTCCTAGTTGCAATCATATAATTAAAGCAAGAAGTGAGCATAACTAGCTCAGCAAGTCTAACAATATATAATATAATTACAACATCAAAAATCATATGATTTATCTTCACTAACTAAACAAATAGTTATGAAGTACTATGAATAATTGAAATAACACTTTTACATTCCCTTAAAACAGTTCCAAAAGTATATACATACTTAAGAATACTGAGTAAGTTAAAAGATCTTGAACATTCTCATTTTGTTTTCATTCACGAAAAGGACATCCCCAGCACTAAGACCGTATATCCGATATAACTTACAAGCACTTCTAGGTGATCAACCTATAGTACCCTATGTTTGGAAACACTCATCCGTTAAACTTATTTACGTTTAAGTTTTGGTAACCTCTTATGCCTATCGAGTAAACGACGTAAAATACCTTTGCTTATTCATACTCAGGCTTACCTTTGAATCCATACCAAACAATTGGCTTAGGATAGCGTTATCAATACTATATTGAAAGACTTGTAAACAAATCAATCAAACTCTAAAGGTTTGTCTAGCCGAGTTCAAACTGGCATCAATTCTTTCGTAAAAAAATTCATGCATATTATAACATGAATCACAGAAACTTGACTAACACGAAGGTCAGACAAGCGTTAGTAAAATTTGCCTTCAAGTGTCTTCTACTTTTA
This sequence comes from Panax quinquefolius, assembly GCA_020205615.1. Lineage (NCBI taxonomy): Eukaryota > Viridiplantae > Streptophyta > Magnoliopsida > Apiales > Araliaceae > Panax > Panax quinquefolius. Next base: position 80,691,792 of record CM035157.1, on the reverse strand, counting down.
AGTTCAACCATTCTCGGTCTTTACAGTTTCTACATGATATATTCACATAGCACACTGAAATTAACTACAAAACAATTTAAACACATTGTTTATACAAAATTCTTTCTCTTCTAAGTCTTAATCAAATTTATATCATTAATAATATTCACTCAAGCTTATTTAACATTCATTACTGCTTATTAACATTTATGACGGCTTATTAACATTACATGTCATAAACCAATACTCATCGATCATCGTTTAAGTACTACGATGGTTGTAACCCTAATCGGTTTGATAGTTCGGACACATTTCCCCCGGATTACCAATATCGGATTTAGTATAGGAATTACAAAAGTTTTATCTTCATTTTTCATCATTCTCTTACTACGCATGTCAATTACATTTTATATAACCTCATGACACACGTTAAACTCGAATACGATTCACGGTTCACATCTTTACATTTTACGTTCTTCATTTCATTATTTTTAATCAACGTTAAATTCCTAAATTCATATTTATACATGTTATTTAGGAAGTCTTTCTTCTTGTATATTAAGTATATACATGCCCCATAATTACCATGTGAAAAGTTGGATTAACAAAAGCTCGCGTCAGACTTATATCTCTTAAGAGCACTGCAACGCCACCTTTAGGTCTAATACTCGCGCTGCATTACGAGTTGGCAGTGACTGAGCCCCCGAGCCAGCGTTGTAGTGGCGCTTTACAATGCATGGGTGGCGCTGCAGCGCCTCCCTTGAGCCATTGAAAAATTTTTAAACTTTTCAATACAATTCCTTCCCGAGCTTGTAACATGATTGTTATAACTCAAAATTGGCTCGTTCAAAAGCCATTATCCCACATATCGCATCTACTACGATTTCATCTGGACAGACTAATTTTCTAAATCCGTTAATGATAAACTCACTGTTTAAATTTTCATTACATGTTCGTTAAACGTTCGTGAGTGTTCTTCGCTCGTTTCTTTGTTTTAAGTCTGAATTTGACCGTTCTTGAGTCCATGACTTTTACATACATTGTTCTCCGATACTCCACTAAAAACCTAGATTTCTAAGTTTTACGACGACTTTTGACTATCGTCCCGAAAATCTTAGTTAACTACAATTTCGATGATTAACGTCTTTTCTTGTATATTTTGCCATAACTTCGTTACTCGAGATTTTTACATCAAACCAAATGGAATAAATCCATTGGTTAGTCATCTATATGTTAACCAAGCTGTTTACATCTAACTTATACCTGATGGTTTTCAATTTGTCCATCAACAATCATTCTAAGTTTTATGCATTTTCTTCGATTAATGCTTAATTAGTCGATTATGATTCTCACTTAGACATGGCTTATTAACATTTTTGTTCACTAATAGTCATCCTTATTACTCTGGAAGAGACATGCTCCTCTAATTCATACTCTCTTATAAAAACTTAATCGAAAATAATTGTAAGTTTAAGTTTTCATGTTTTTACCTTTGCGTTCTTCGCTTTCTTGCTTAAAGCTTGCTTAGTTTACTTTGTTTCCTTTTGGATTCTTTGTTATTGTTTTTTTTCTCTCTCTCTCAATATAAGTGTTCAATGTGTGTAAACTAACAAATGAACTCTTAAGCTTCTTATTTATAAAAAATCAAAGTGAGGGCAAAATGGTCATTATGACACCTCCTTACTATTCACACCTCATATTTAAATCTTTCAAAGGAAGCTAACCAACTTACTTGGCCACCAAGTGGCCGGCTCTATGGGGTTGTGGGGCCCTCATGGGTTACCCCAACCCATTGACCCATCAATTAGACCCACGGTTCGGTTCTAGGTTCAGACTTGGAATTAATTAAATATTAGGCCTAGTCTTGGGCTTGATTTAACTTATCATTGGGCCTTGATATAATTCATCATTAGGCCTCATTCATTGTCCAATTGGGCTTGACAAAGTCTAGGTCCAACAACTAAAGTCCATTAAGACTTATTTGTATTCTTACCGTATTATTCTCATATTCTCTTCGTATAATATTCATATTATACGTCGTATTATCTTCATATTATATCTGACGTCCCCAGATCCGAATCCCAAATCATCGTGGATTTGGTACAATCAAATTCTATAACTATTGCGGAAGATATAAACATAAGTTGTTTATACAATACATTTACACACTATTCCCCAAGTTTGAGTAACATTAACTTATACACAAATCAATAACCTATCTATCTTACAATGTTATTATTATGTAATATTGTTACAAATCTAGCTACACATATAGTCCCAAGCTGAACTTGGCTTTATCCTTTCCTATATCCGAATGTATTCTTCTTAATCTGCAATGTTAATCATGATATAGCAAGGGTGAGCAACAAGTTTGCCCAGCAAGTTTAAGTTCAATAAATTATGATATATCATGATAGGATGAATTTTGAATAATAGCTGGCTAACATTCAATAATATAATTGTGAACTAGCATGGACAATTTTGCATAGCTAAACGAACATTGAACATGAACATGAACATGAACATATCAATTATATCTGAACCGAATGGTAATGAAGGTGATCAGCCTTTCATACCTGATGAATACATGCAATATGCACTGAGTACGATTCAATAATTCATAGACATGACAATCAGCAATGATTAACCACAAGTATATTTGAATGAAATAACTCGAGGTCGAGTTAAGAAAACTTGCATATACCGTTGATTACCGCTATGCAATATAATAAACTTTATCTGAACCTAATATATAAATAATATCGATATATAAATTAGAATGATATCATCACAATATTTAAAATAACCTAAACACATTAACACATAATACTATCAGTCTATACAGCACACATGACTTAGTATCAAGTCAAACTATTACAGTCTGAGTTGAATCCGGCACAATTCTAACATCCCGACGGCCTAGTCGGAGAATTATCAAGTCTAATATCGCTAAGACTCGGTTTAATAACATAACAATTAACTTAGATAATTTTATTATCAGTCAAAATATTTTTTATAAGCTCGTAATAATTTTCAAATAATTATTATCATTAATCATGATTTTTCAATCATTACTATCATATATATATATATATATATATATGAATTAAATACCACTTAATTCCATTATCGTTAATATTTATTTAATATTAAATATTAATGAAAATCATGTCATAATATTATAATATATTTATAATATACCAAAGTATTTTTAATACCTTAAAATTATATTTATATGATTTTTAAACCTTTAAATTCATTATTCGATAATTGCCATTAATATTAAATATTAATGTTTTACATGACAAAATATCAAAAGTTATATTTTATAACTTAAAATATTTTTATAACCTTTAAATTATTTTTATATAATTTTAAATCATTAATTTTATATTTCCATAATTTATTTAATATATTTATTAAATAAATTAATTACCAATAATATAAATTTATTAATGAAATTCATCACAAAATATTAAAAGTCATTAAAAATAACTTAAAATATTTTCTTATATCATAATATAATTTTTCATGATTTTCAAATATTAAAATCATATTTAAGTAATTTATTTAATATTATAATTAAATAAATTAAATACCATTAATATCCCCAAAATATTAAATATTAATGAAATATATTCAAAATAATTAAAAACTAATTTTTAGGCCTTAAAATAATTTTTACGAATTTATTTTGAATTTTTAATAATTAAAATCTATTTTTCTCTATTTATTTAATAAAAATAATTAATTATGTAATTAACTATCGCTAAAGGTGCAATAGGCGACAAAACCGTCGATGATTGTGTTCTTGAGTGTTCTTGAGCCTGCCCAAATCTTCATAGTCAGTTAACTAGGTGCCTAGTTTGACCAGTGAAATTTCTTTGATCCTTAAGTTTATGGGCTTGTATTTCCTCTAATGTTGTAGTATTCATGACACACTACAACCTTAATCAACTGTCATGGCCAACACATAACACCACAGCAAGATCTAAGCTACCAAACATCTTGTCAGACGTGTTCTTGAGTTTCTGGGCTGCCCAGAAACTCAAGCAGTGTTAAGGTCCCTTTTTGAGCCTTAATTAATTCGGTCTCTAGTCATATTTTAGGTGGTTTAAAGATACTAGATTGTAATGCTTATGTAATAGGAAAACATAGTAACACTAAATCAACCTAACAACATCAAATGTGCAAGATCAATACGTAAAAAGTAATCGACAGATCGTGTTCTTAGATTTTTACGGGTTTTCCAGAAATGGAACCCAGGCAGTCAGTCAACCTATGTTTGACCCTGATTATTTTCATTCTGGTTATGATATAACTAATATAATGGCATGTATGTGTAGTCTACATGTCAGGCTACAACAACAAAACAACAACTTGGCCAAACGCATTAGAAGCAAGATCCGAAGCTATCAAAACGCTTGTCAGACTTTCTAGGTTTCTGGGTTGCCCAGAAACTCAGTTGGTCATGGTCGGTCAACGACCTTTGACCGTTGATAACTTAAAATGTACTCATGATCAGGGCTTGATTCAATTTTCGGATCAAAGCCCTTACAACATAGAACATATCGATAACATAAAACACAATAAACATCTAAAAGAGAAGAATCTAGAGGCCCTGACATTAGGCTGTCAGGCCTTATTTTCCAACTTTACCAGATTTGTGAAATCTTTAAATTCGTGCATCTAGATGTTATTGATCCAAGTTATAACAACCCAGATCACTAAATGACATCCTTATACACAACTCAAAACAACAAATCATAACAAATAACATAAGATCACATGATTTACGGTTTATACCTTCTAGGCTTAGATCTTTGAATCTGATCTTGTTGATCTTGAAAGTAGTATGCACACAAGCCAATCATGTTTGATGATAAAGCATATACTTTGTAACAATCTTATTCATTTATTAATAAAAAGTATTAATTTATTAAAGGCTTTTAATTATCTACATGATGCTGTTTTATAATATGTGATAAACCCATAGTTTTAAGCAATGCTTTTAGAATAATGATGATGATCATTCTAATGAGATCTAAATTCTTTGAAAGCTTAAAACTAAAATAGTTCCCAATCGTTGGATTACTAAATTGGGGATTAGTGAATCCGGATAGATTGGTACATACGTTGCTTGCTCATTGGATGAGGATGATTGATCTCATGATCATTTGTGTGGTGACACTAAAGCAAGTATGTAGGTGCTTATTAGAGAATAAGTTCAATTGAACGTGGCTCGCTAAGGAATACCTAATGGAGTTTTATTTTGCTGTCGATAGGAATTCTGTAGTGATAGTAGTACAAGTAATCCTTGGACTTGAGATCATCATAGTATCTTGTGTATGATGAGTTATACTTTGACTTATTCCTTAAGACCCTTAGGGTATATCAAAGGGTATGCTTGGGTATAATAAGTTGTATATGGAGATAATGTATGATCAATAAAGAATCTACCACTTCTAATAAAAGAAGAGAAATGTCCTATGTGATTCGATAAATGACAACCCAAAGAGTCCTTGGTTAAGGCGAGAATGAAATTAGAAAGGAGTTTCTAATTTGCATTATTTGAGTTGTGCATTTAAGGATCGAAATACATATAATTAAATAAAATAAGACTTGACGGTAATTCCATGTCTTATATTTAATTGGGACATTGTATGGTGGTGGAAGGATTGAATTGTACGGTAACTATTTACTCAAAGGTTCTTTAATGATTAATGTTGAAATCTATATTATCCGGAAAGTCGTTGATCGCTAGGGAGGCTTATCCCTATGTAGAATAAATATTATTTAAATAAATTAATTATTTAATTTATTTATTTAAATAAGATTAGAATTGTTCTAATTGATTTATTCTGTAGGTTTAATATGGAGAACCTAAAGGGTCACACCATAAAAGGAAGAATAATTATTTAAGAAGTTAATGGCATAATCGTAATAATATGTTAAGTATATTTAATTTAATCTATGGTGATAGAATAAATTAAATAGCTTAATATTTATTATTTAATATTTTAGAAATATTAAATATAAATTAATAAGAGGAGTCTTATTAATATTATTACAATTATTATTATTTTAATTTCTAAAAGAGTTTAGGAATTAATTTAATATAAGTACTCTCATTTATTCCTAATTGGATTAGGAAGGAAAATTAGTTAAAGGAGTTTAATTAATTATCCCTAATAAGATTAAGGAGCTTAATTAATTAAAAGAATTTAATTAATTAAATAAAACCCAATTCCTTAATTGTTAAGGTGGGTTGCCCACATCTATAAATAAGAGGAGTCTTATTATGGGTGTAGGGGGTTGTTGACTTTTACAACGACATAATTCCAATTTGTTGGAGAGTACCCTTTTCTATAGAGATAGAAAACTAGGGTTGAGCCAATACACCATCTTCTTGAATTCTTTATTTTTCCTTGGTGGATCACCTCTAGAGGCCAAACGCTTGGGTGGCTAACGTTGATCAAAGGAAGAAACAAAACCCGGTGGATTCAAGTTGAACGCGAAAGGATTTGGAGGTGAACTTGTACCTGAGGAAGCTCGATCTTCAAGGGTATGATTTTATTCTTTATCTTTTCGTTTAATTAATAATTGTGCATAAAGGGTGATCCGGGTATATGGTTTGTAAATTTTTAAACTCTGATTTTACACGCTTCCGCTTAATTTGTGCAATTTGATTCAGCCGTATGAATATTACAAACCTAAACGGTGGCATCAGAGCCAAACCTTTATGCAAATTATTAATTATTTTATTTGATGTGTATATTGATATGTGTTTAGAACAATTTTTTTTGTGCATAATTTTATTGTTTAAAATTTATTATAAAAAAAAAAAAAAAAAAAACCGAAAGCTTTTTTTTTAATTGGAAATTCCAATTTTTTTTTCCATAATCCACGTGATCAAGGCTTCTGCTGGATTATATATATTAATGATTTATGAAATCATAGCTATAGCAGAACAAGGCCAATTTTTTTTTTTAAAAGGGAACCTGCCATGTGCTTATAAAAATAAAAAAAAAAGAAAAAAAAAAGGTGTTCTTTGGATTTCAAGGAAATAAAGGAATTAGTTACATGAAAAAAACATGATCAAGGGAAGCTACAAAGTTTTTGGCAAAGTAAGAATTCAAGGAAGGTACGGTACTAATATATATATATTATAATATATACGGTTAATATATATATATATATATATATATTATTCTTACTTATTTTATAATTAAAATAAAAAGTTTATTTTAATTTTAAAATAAAAGGTTTATTTTAATATTAAAATATAAAATTTATTTTAATTTTAAAATTAGAATTTCATGCTAACTAATTAGGTTGGAATTGGATTCCATGATAACTAATTGGAGTTGAAATTGGATTTTATTTTCCTAAAATAAAGGAGTTTATTTGTGAATAAGAAAAGAATCCTAATTTCCTTAAATAAAAGAGTTTATTTAAATATGGAATAAGATTTCATATTATTCAAAATAAAGGAGTTTATTTGTGAATAGGAAAGAATATCCGTGTTTCCTTTAATAAATATTTTTTTTTTACATGGAATTGGATTCCATAATTAATTTAAATAAAAGAGTTTATTTTAATTAAAGATTTTTATATATATGGAATTGGATTCCATAATTAATTAAAATAAAGGAGTTTATTTTGATTAAAATTTTGATTAAAATAAAATAGTTTATTTTATTCAAAATAGGATAAATTAAAATAAAATAGTTTTATTTTGATTTAATTTTGGATTAAAATAAAGGAGTTTATTTTAATTCAAAAATAGATTTTATACTAACTAAATTTTGCCCATTAAATGATATCAATATATATATTAAATGTTTATTATTCATAAGATGAATGTTATTTATTGATGCATATGGTGATGTGTATGATAATAAATGGGATTGATTATGGACTATTGACCAATGCGATTGGATTTTATTTTAGTTGGATGCGTGAATGTATGGGTTTTATTAAATGGGTCTCTGCGTACCTCGCCTTCTCTAATTTTTCTTAATGTAAATTCTAACTCCTCCTATGTATTTCCCTTCGATCACGATCAAGGTTTCTATTTATTTTAAAATAGTTTTGTAATAGGAATAATTAGAATTATTTTGAAAAATTGGAGATCAAGGAGCAAGGAGCGCTTGAAGACCCGTTTGTAATGGAGCCCTAGGGTTTAAATGTAATAGTTATATTTAAATATTATTTCTTGCACCCCTAGGGTTTGACCTTTTGGTTCACTTGGTGGCTCTAGTGAACCAAACTAGAATAAAAGTCCATAATCAATCGGGTAGAATATAGTATTCTATATGTGCATGCTTATACTATATATATTATATATTATGCAAACATGCTTTCGCATGTTCATTAATATGACGCGTATTTTATATATATATATGCATGCATGTACGCTAAACAAGATGAGACAAATTAATAACAAACCCCTCATTTTTTATATTAAGTCCTAAGCGTTCAAAAATATTTGGAATATTGAGCGTAAGCTTTCTAGCATGGTAAAATTAATAGAGTATTAAATATTTAATATGAGTTTGTTGTGTCACCACAAGGCAAGTATTAAGTATTTAAGATGTTAATTTATCACATTTGATGCTTATAAAGAAAAATTGAACAATATTGTTTTGTTGTGTCACCACAAGGATGATATTTTTCTTTTTGAATATATGGAGTGCTAGGTCGGACTTAACTTGGATAATTTTGATTCGGATGTGCCACCACTTGATCAAAATAATCTAAGAGGCAAAAGAAAAGGAGTTGCATAGTTGATGTAATTGACAAAAGTTGTCTACCTATTTATTTATATATAGTTTGTTGTGTCACCACAAGGCTATATACATTTCAAATGGGATCCTTATTCTCACTAGCAAATCTTTAATTAGATTTTTGCCGAACTATATATGTGAGGTAATATAGTTTGAAGAAAATAGTGGGAGATACCAATTTAAAACAAGACCTAAATTATTTTGGTAATTAATAAAAGAATGTATGTTAAAATGTTGTTAATTACAAATTCATTTACGTAATTTTACAATGTCTAAAATTACTATCATCGCATGAAGCATATTAGATGCTAAATTAACGTAATCAATTAAACGGATTGGTTAAGGAATTTGAGAATAGTTCTCATAGTTGAAAAGCTATCTTATGTCCTTAATACGCCTATCCTCAGAATGGTTGCGCACAATGCCTCCGAGTAAGAGATTGCTATTTTAGAAAGTGGCAAGATGATGCATGCGATTGGCTCAATGCATCATGCTCAGTATCCATGAGTAACAAGCTTCACGTCGACTGAAACTATGGATACTCCTATTATATTCCTGCACATCAAGTAGTTGATGGTGAGGAAAGTAGGACTGATAGATATCAGATATCTAAGGAGCTCTTCCGATCTAGAATGGCCAATGGCACTATAGTACAGATAAAAGTTCTTAACATAATCAATTTGATTGATCAATTAAGACAACTGGTTTTGTCATGGATGGAGAGTTGAGCCAAGATTTGATCTTGCACTCACTCCCGGACTCTTTTCACAATTGTTGTGAATTTTTCATATAAACAAGCTAGATATCAGCTTCACTGATTTGCTTAACATGTTGAAAAATGTTGAGAGTCACTTTCCAACCAAGAAAGATCAAGTCTTACTAGTAGGGGCCAAAGGATCTTCTGAAAAGAAGAACGATTCAAAGAAGGTAAATAGAAAGGCGTAAACAAAGGATAATAAGAACAAAATCGATACGGATAGCAAAGGAGTTTGCTTCCACCGCAATAAGCACGGACATTTGGAAAGAAAGCGCAAGAAGCATCTTGCAAAGGCTAACCAAAGAAGCTTAGTGAAGTTTTTGACATAATACTGATTTTTTGTTCATGATTGAAATAAATTTTTCTTTAAGTCGAGGTTCTACTTGGGTATTGGATACCGACTTTGGCTATCATAAATATAGATTTATGAAGGGACCAAGGTAAGTAGAAAGCTATACAAATATAAGTAATCCTATGTATGGAAATGTAACAAATGTTGCTATATTAGCCATAGAAACTTATAGTTTAGCAATGCCTACTGAGCAAATCTATTAAGTCAATAAGTTGTTATTGTATTCCAGATTCTTGTTAAAATATTATTTCCATTTTATTGTTAGACAATAAAATTTTGGTATTATAATTAAGAACAATTGTTGTTCTATTTATAATAATAATGTTTTGTATAGAATCTGGAATATTACTTAATGGATTTTTGTATACTTGACTTACGTGAAAAATATATTTTGCAAATTGAATAAACTAGTATAAGAAAAGGAGATGATCATTCAAAGAGTTGAATGTGTGTATTTCTTTGAAATACAAGTGTGAATTATTTGAAAGGTTCAAAGAATTCAAAAGTGAAACAAATTGGCAAAGTATTAGGATTCTTTGATCGACCGGATCAAGGAAGGAATACTTGTGCAATAAGTTTCTAGATCATCTCAAATGGTTTTCTCATAATGGACACATCCCGACACGCAATAATTGATTGATGTATCCGAATGAAAAATCGTACCTTGTTGGACATAGTGCGGTCCATAATTATTTTACCGACATTTCCGGTATCCTTCAGGAGCATGTCCTAGAAATGGGCGTGCATATCTACGAAAAGGTAACCTCAAAATCTGGCCCCAAGACTCCATAAAAGTTATGGACATGGAGGATTCCTAATCTTAAGTATGTTAAGATAAGGGGTTGTCCAACTTATATGAAACGGTTTCAAAGGATAAGCTTGGGACAAGATTTGACATGTATGTACAGATGTGGGACATCCTAAAGTAAGTTTAGGGTATATGTTCTATGATCCTACTTAGCAAAAGGTGTTTATTGCGAACACGCCGCCTTCTAAGATAAAGGTGTTTATCATTGAAGGGCTAGTGGGAGGATAATAGATCTTGAAGAGTTCAAGAACCACAAAACACTATAAGTCAAATAAGAGGAACACGTAGATAATTCTATTGTACCACAACCAAATCATAAACGGAATAGTCTGCAGAAGATACCTAGAAGGTATGGATTCATCATGGATGATGATGATAAGGTACGCATCATAGAAGATGATGATCCAGTTACATACGATGAGGTAAGTGTTGTAAACACTCAGAGAAATGGATTGAAGCAAGTTTCTCAAATATGGAACATTCATTTTGATGAGGCAATCAAAAGAGTTTGATTTTATCAAAAATAAGAATGAACCTAGTGTGTACAAAAGGGTCAGTGGGAGCATCGTGACATTCCTAGTACTATATGTTGATATACTACGGATAAGGAATGACATACCAATGCTACAATCAGTAAAGATAAAGTTGTCTAATCATTCCTCCATGAATGATTTGGAAGAGTATCTTAATTGGGGATATAAATCTATATAGATAGATTTAAGAGGATGCTCAACTTAACCTAAGGAACGTATATTCATTTGATGCTAAAGTCGTTTAGCATGGCAAACTCCAAGAGATGTCTCATGTCGATGAGCTATGGAGTGTATCTCTCTTAATAGTCCCCACAGACTCCTGAAAAGAGAGGTCGCATGAGTGACTATCATGAATGCAATGAAATATACGAGACCTGATGTTGATCAGCCATATCCTGGAGAAGTTCACTATGAGTCGTTGAAAACATCTTAAAGTGCTTAAGGCACTAAGGATGTGATCATATTCATGGTGGGTCCAAATTAAAACTAGAGGGCTTAACAGACTCAAGTTTTCGAGACGGACTCAAGACGACAAAAAATCCACTTTAAGGTAAAGCATTATCTGAGCGTTGGTGCGTTGAATTGGAAAGGTTCCAAACAAAGAAAGAGTTCTTTGGTTTAGTGATAAAGACAAAGTATATAGCTATAAATGAAGTTGCAAGTTGATTGTTTGGATGATAAGTTCATTACAGAACTAGGAATAGTTCCTAAGTCTCATCTTGGATCTAAACATGTGTTGTGGCACTTTCATTTGATTATTAGAATCATTGAAAGATGGGAAATCACTATAGAGACAAAGTGGACTCTCATGAACAACATTACATATCCATTAACTAAAGCTTATCCAACAAACGGGGATAATCGTCACTTAGAGAAGAAGAGTATGAGATACCATGACGATTGGCTTTAGTGCAATTGGGAGATTGAAAGTAGTATGCACACAAGCCAATCATGTTTGATGATAAAGCATATACTTTGTAACAATCTTATTCATTTATTAATAAAAAGTATTAATTTATTAAAGGCTTTTAATTATCTACATGATGCTGTTTTATAATATGTGATAAACCCATAGTTTTAAGCAATGCTTTTAGAATAATGATGATGATCATTCTAATGAGATCTAAATTCTTTGAAAGCTTAAAACTAAAATAGTTCCCAATCGTTGGATTACTAAATTGGGGATTAGTGAATCCGGATAGATTGGTACATATGTTGCTTTGCTCATTGGATGAGGATGATTGATCTCATGATCATTCATTGTGGTGACACTAAAGCAAGTATGTAGGTGCTTATTAGAGAATAAGTTCATCGAAGCGTGGCTCGCTAAGGAATACCTAATGGAGTTTTATTTGCTGTCAATAGGAATTTCAGTAGTGATAGTAGTACAAGTAATCCTTGGACTTGAGATCATCATAGTATCTTGTGTATGATGAGTTATACTTTGACTTATTCTTTAAGACCCTTAGGGTATATCAAAGGGTATGCTTGGGTATAATAAGTTGTACATGGAGATAATGTATGATCAATAAAGAATCTACCACTTCTAATAAAAGAAGAGAAATGTCCTATGTGATTCGATAAATGACAACCCAAAGAGTCCTTGGTTTAAGGCGAATGAAATTAGAAAGGAGTTTCTAATTTGCATTATTTGAGTCAGTGCATTTAAGGATCGAAATACATATAATTAAATAAAATAAGACTTGACAGTAATTCCATGTCTTATATTTAATTGGGACATTGTATGGTGGAAGGATTGAATTGTACGGTAACTATTTACTCAAAGGTTCTTTAATGATTAATGTTGAAATCTATATTATCTCGGAAAGTCGTTGATCGCTAGGAGGCTTATCCCTATTGTAGAATAAATATTATTTAAATAAATTAATTGTTTAATTTATTTATTTAAATAAGATTAGAATTGTTCTAATTGATTTATTCACAATCGGTTTAATATGGAGAACCTAAAGGGTCACACCATAAAAGGAAGAATAATTATTTAAGAAGTTAATGGCATAATCGTAATAATATGTTAAGTATATTTAATTTAATCTATGGTGATAGAATAAATTAAATAGCTTAATATTTATTATTTAATATTTTAGAAATATTAAATATAAATTAATAAGAGGAGTCTTATTAATATTATTACAATTATTATTATTTTAATTTCTAAAAGAGTTTAGGAATTAATTTAATATAAGTACTCTCATTTATTCCTAATTGGATTAGGAAGGAAAATTAGTTAAAGGAGTTTAATTAATTATCCCTAATAAGATTAAGGAGCTTAATTAATTAAAAGAATTTAATTAATTAAATAAAACCCAATTCCTTAATTGTTAAGGTGGGTTGCCCACATCTATAAATAAGAGGAGTCTTATTATGGGTGTAGGGGTTGTTGATTTTACAACGACATAATTCCAATTTGTTGAGAGTACCCTTTTCTATAGAGATAGAAAACTAGGGTTGAGCCAATACACCATCTTCTTGAATTCTTTATTTTTCCTTGGTGGATCACCTCTAGAGGCCAAACGCTTGGGTGGCTAACGTTGATCAAAGGAAGAAACAAAACCCCGGTGGATTCAAGTTGAACGCGAAAGGATTTGGAGGTGAACTTGTACCTGAGGAAGCTCGATCTTCAAGGGTATGATTTTATTCTTTATCTTTTCGTTTAATTAATAATTGTGCATAAAGGGTGATCCGGGTATATGGTTTGTAAATTTTTAAACTCTGATTTTACACGCTTTCGCTTAATTTGTGCAATTTGATTGCGTCCATGAATATTACAAACCTAACAGATCTATTATTGAAAAGCTAAATGGTGATATTAGCTTATCTTCCCACTCATTCTCACTCCCCATCTCGAAAATTATAGAGAGAGAAGGTCTTGGATAGTTTGCTAAGTAAAGTAAGAAAGTTTTCTTACTTTTTTTACTTTTATTTTTGATTCAATGAATTTGGCTAAGATGGCTGCTGATATGAGAGATATATGGCACATAGAAGTCTTAGAGTTGGTCACCGACTCAAGTCTTGGCTAGATCTACAAGTTACTTATTAAAGAAATGAAAAAGCGTACTTTGGTCATTTGGATTTTAATTTTAATGGCATAAATGACAATTGCTACAACCCTTAGGGTTTGAACCTTTAGGGTTTAACCCTTAGGGTTAAAACCTAAGGTTCTTAAAAAATCAATCTTCTAGGATTTTCAATTTAGGTTTTCAAAATAGAAAATTAATATTTCTAAATTATAATTAGGATTCTCTAATTATACTAAGATTTCCTAATCATAATTCAAGCTTGCTAATTAGGATTAATATTTCCTAATTAAAATTTCTAATTTAGCAATTTGGTCCATAACTGTACATTAGGGTTTCTAACGAAAAAATTAGGGTTTTCTAATTAATTATTAGAGTTTCCCTAATTAAGTCTATAATCATAAATACGTACGTTTAAATTCCCAATTTAGGGTTTTCGAATTTCGAATTAGGGTTTCGGATTCCCAAAACTGAAATTTGGGTTTCTAGAACCGTTAATAGGGTTTCTAGCTAATCGTTAACGTTTTCTAACTAAACGTCGATGTTCTTAATATATAATTAGGGTTTGCCACTGATATAATTTATTTGGTCAACCCTTGACCCTTAACCACATACTGTACACAAATATAACCATATACACAGAACATATACACTTATACCCTTAATCTTGAATAATTCACCAAAAAATTTCAAATTCACAAAATTCCTTCTCGGAAATCTCAAATCCATTAACTTATTTTCAATCTAGATTTATTATTTAACCTTTAATCCATCATTTAAGATTTAAATAATTATCTAAATTCTTGGGTTGTCACATTCACCCCTTCTTCTAAAAATTTCCACCCTAAAATTTACCTTACACCTTATACCTTTCATACACAGTAGCACATGCTACTCAAAACATCTCTCACAAGAGTTAAATTATTCAAATCATACGGAGGAGTCATATAGACTACAAACTTTCATTTTCAAAAAGGTTTTATGGAAATTCATCCACAAACCGCTCTGTTCTTATGGACATAGTGGGTAATTAGCCCTTTATGACCGATAATTATTAAGTACTGCTGGTCTGATCTGTTTCTCGTCACTGCCATAGGCACAAAAATTGTACCTCAGTCTTATCAGATTCCTCACCAAAACAATTCGGTTGAGAAAAAATTTCAAAGAACGCTTAGAATTTTATAAACGTTGGTCTAGCTGAATCAAATAGCATAGACTCATACCAATAATTCAATTCAATCGAAATATTTAGGTATAGCCAAACCCCGTTGGCAAATTAAAATTTTAAAAATAGTTTAAAAATCATGTCATGATGTTGTACTGTATTAACAGCCCGTTTGAGGATGTCGTCATCTAGTGACTTTGTCATACACATCATATAATAGTAGAACAACGATTTTAGATCATATTCAACACTAAGTATTCCTGTATTTACAATTCCATCAACTTTTTATCATCTTTGCACCAGGTTACATGGTACATAACTGATAAATAAAAATATATTTTGATATTTCAAATCATTATCGTCTAGCTGAAACAAGCAGCATAGACTATACTTTAAATCATTCAAAAATCATTACAAATTTGTTTTATCATCTCAACAGGTAACGATGTGTCGATGGCCCGAAGTCCACACACACACAATGGTCACCAGAAGTTGAGAATAAAAATTCATTTCTAAAAGCACATAGTGCGTATTTAGCTTGATGTCAAAAATTTCGAAGTCTAGCATAGCTAGCAGATTTGGGAAACCTGTGTCTCCACTAATAATCCATTGCCTAATAATGTTATCTATTCCTATTATCCTCAATACTCCATTCACACTTAGTTCTACCCAGTTCGTTAAACTTACCACACGTTATGAGTTCAGGAACTTTCCACATTCATATGAGTTTAAGAACTTGTCCTAGACAGACATTTGGCGTCCATTTGTTGAGGGGTCCAAAAACATTTCATATAATTATGAGTCACAAACTTATCATAAGTATGAGTTTTAAGAACTCGAACTTAACCTTATAGTCTCTAACTATACCCTACCTATCTGTTATACACATGAGAAAAGAATCAACTTCTCAACAGACATTTTAATGATTATCAGTACCAAAAACTAAGTGGTTTGTACACCAAGTACAATTCCCCGCCCATAACAAGGAATCATACAACTCAGCTGCTGACATGAGTCCTCAATTGAAATCCCCACCTAATCTTAACTCCATTCTCAATACGAATTTCAATTAATCCGTATTTATAATCCTTTCCTAAGTCTGTACCAATTCATAGACACACAACAATCTTTGCTGTAAACTTTTCAATCATTCGCTAGATTCTTCTCCATACTATAATCTTATTAAATCACGGGGTGATCTCATCATATATATTACGATTCATTTCTATACTATGATCATTTTGTTTTACGATCTCCTGTCCTTGTACTTTTAGTCTTTTAGACTCTATCTATTCATCACTATTGTTCACCTTTATAATCAGAGTTAGAGAACTCTGTGTCTTTTATAACCCGCCGAGATTCATCTTTGAATCTTACCGACACACTAACTCTATTTGAGTTAGTACTTATCCTAATCACTGTGGTTATTAGACTAAGGTAATCCTACCCTAGGTTTATAACCAACAACTTTGATACCAACTGTGACATCCCCAGATCCGGGTCCCAAATCACCACGGATCTGGTACAATTAAATTCTATAACTATTGCGGAAGATATAAACATAAGTTGTTTATACAATACATTTACACACTATTCCCCAAGTTCGAGTAACCTTAACTTATACACAAATCAATAACATATCTATCTTACAATGTTATTATTATACAATATTGTTACAAATCTAGCTGCACACATAGTCCCAAGCTGAACTTGGCTTTATCCTTTCATGTATCCAAACGTATTCGTCTTAATCTGCAATGTTAATCATGATATAACAAGGGTGAGTAACAAGTTTGCCCAGCAAGTATAAGTTCAATAAATTATGATATATCATGATAGGAAGAATTTTGAATAATAGCTGGCTAACATTCAACAATATAAGTGTGAACTAGCATAGACAATTTTGCATAGCTGAACGAACATTGAACATGAACATGAACATGAATATAACAATTATATCTGAACCGAATGGTAATGAAGGTGATCAGCCTTTCATACCTGATGAATACATGCAATATGCACTGAGTACGATTCAACAATTCATAGACATGTCAATCAGCAATGATTAACCACAAGTATATTTGAATGAAACAACTCGAGGTCGAGTTAAGAAAACTTGTCTATACTGTTGATTACCGATATGCAATATAATAAGCTTTATCTGAACCTAATATATAAATAATATCGATATATAAATTAGAATAATATCATCACAATATTTAAAATAACCTAAACACATTAACACATAATCCTATCAGTTTATACAGCACACAAGACTTAGTATCAAGTCAAACAATTACAGTCTGAGTTGAATCCGGCACAATTCTGACATCCCGACGGCCTAGTCGGAGAATTATCGAGTCTAATATCGCTAAGACTCGGTCTAATCACATAACAATTAACTTAGATAATTTTATTATCAGTCAAAATATTTTTCATAAGCTCGTAATAATTTTCAAATAATTATTATCATTTATCATGATTTTTCAATCATTAATATCATATATATATGAATTAAATACCACTTAATTCCATTATCATTAATATTTATTTAATATTAAATATTAATGAAAATCATGTCATAATATTATAATATATTTATAATATACCAAAAGTATTTTAATACCTTAAAATTATATTTATATGATTTTTAAACCTTTAAATTCATTATCCGATATTGCTATTAATATTAAATATTAATGTTTTACATGATGAAAATATCAAAAGTTACATTTTATAACTTAAAATATTTTTATAACCTTTAAACTATTTTTATATAATTTTTAAATTATTAATTCTATTTTTCCATAATTTATTTAATACATTTATTAAATAAATTAATTATCAATAATATTAATTTATTAATGAAATTCATCAAAAAATATTAAAATTCATTAAAAATAACTTCAAATATTTTCTTATATCATAATATAATTTTTCATGATTTTAAATATTAAAATCATATTTAAGTAATTTATTTAATATTATAATTAAATAAATTAAATACCATTAATATTCCAAAAATATTAAATATTAATGAAATATATTCAAAATAATTAAAAACTAATTTTTAGACCTTAAAATAATTTTTAAGAATTTATTTTGAATTTTTAATAATTAAAATCTATTTTTCTCTATTTATTTAATAAAAATAATTAATTTTGTAATTAACTGTCGCTAAAGGTGCAATAGGCGACAAAACCGTAGCTGATTGTGTTCTTGAGTGTTCTTGAGCCTGCCCAGATCTTCATAGTCAGTTAACTAGCTGCCTAGTTTGACTAGTGAAATTTCTTTGATCCTTAAGTTTCTGGGCTTGTATTTCCCCTAATGTTGTAGTATTCATGACACACTACAACCTTAATCAATTGTCATGGCCAACACATAACACCACATCAAGATCTAAGCTACCAAACATCTTGTCAGACGTGTTCTTGAGTTTTTGGGCTGCCCGGAAACTCAAGCAGTGTTAAGGTCCCTTTTTGAGCCTTAATTAATCCGGTCTCTAGTCATGTTTTATGTGGTTTAAAGATACCAGATTGTAATGCTTATGTAATAGGACAACATAGTAACACTAAATCAACCTAACAACATCAAAATGCAAGATCAAATTTGGTAAAAAAAATCTTGTGTAATCGTGTTCTTGAGCTTTCTAGGTTTTCCAGAAATGGAAGCCAGGCAGTCGATCAACCTATGTTTGACCCTGATTAATTTTCATTCTGGTTATGATATAACTAATATAATGGCATGTATGTGTAGTCTACATGTCAGGATACAACAACAAAACAACAACTTGGCCAAACACATTGCCAGAAGCAAGATCCGAAGCTATCAAAACGCTTGTCAGACTTTCTAGGTTTCTGGGTTGCCCAGAAACTCAGTTGGTTATGGTCAGTCAACGACCTTTGACCCTTGATAACTTAAAATGTACTCATGATCTGTGCTTGATTCAAGTTCCAGATCAAAGCCCTTACAACATAGAACATATCGATAACATAAAACACAATAAACATCTAACATAGAAGAATCTAGAGGCCCTGACATTAGGCTGTCAGGCCTTATTTTCCAACTTTACCAGATTTGTGAAATCTTTAAATTCGTGCATCTATATGTTATGGATCCAAGTTATAACAACCTAGATCACTAAATGACATCCTTATACACAACTCAAAAAAACAAATCATAACAAATAACATAAGATCACATGATTTAGGGTTTATACCTTCTAGGCTTAGATCTTTGAATCTGATCTTGTTGATCTGTTATTGAAAAGCTAAATGGTGATATTAGCTTATCTTCTCACTCATTCTCACTCCCCATCTCGAAAATTATAGAGAGAGAAGGGTCTTTGATAGTTTGCTAAGTAAAGTAAGAAAGTTTTCTTACTTTTTTGACTTTTATTTTTGATTCAATGAATTTGGTTGAGATGGCTGCTGATATAAGAGATATATGCCACATGGAAGTCTTAGAGTTGGTTACCAACTTAAGTCTTGGCTAGATCTACAAGTTACTTATTAAAGAAATGAAAAAGGGTACTTTGGTCATTTGGATTTTAATTTTAATGGCATAAATGACAATTGCTACAACCCTTAGGGTTAAAACCTAAGGTTCTTAAAAAAAATCAAATTTCTAGGATTTCCAATTTAGGTTTTCAAAATAGAAAATTAATATTTCTAAATTATAATTAGGATTCTCTAATTATACTAAGATTTCCTAATCATAATTCAAGCTTACTAATTAGGATTAATATTTCCTAATCAAAATTGTTAATTGAGCAATTTGATCCATAATTGTATATTAGGGTTTCTAACAGAACAATTAAGGTTTCAAACTTTAAAAATTAGGGTTTTCTAATTAATTATTAGAATTTCCCTAATTAAGTCTATAATCATAAATACATACTTTTAAATTCCCAATTTAGGGTTTTCGAATTTCGAAATAGGATTTTGGATTCCCGAAACAAAAATTAGGGTTTCTAGAACCGGTAATAGGGTTTCTAACTAATCGTTTACGTTTTCTTACTGAACGTCGATGTTCTTAATATATAATTAGGGTTTGCCACTGATATAATTTATCTGGTCAACCCTTGACCCTTAACCATATACTGTACACCAATATAACCATATACACATAACATATACACTTATACCCTTAATCCAGAATAATTCACCACAAAATTTTAAATTCACAAAATTCCTTCCCGGAAATCTCAAATCCATTCACTTATTTTCAGTCTAGATTTATTATTTAACCTTTAATCCATCATTTAAGATTTAAATAATTATCTAAATTCTCGGGTTGTCACATTCACCCCTTCTTCTAAAAATTTCATCCCTGAAATTTACCTTACACCTTATACCTTTCATACACAGCAGCACATGTTACTCAAAACATCTTCACAAGAGTTAAATTATTCAAATCATACTGAGGAGTCATATAGACTACAAACTTTTATTTTCAAAAAGGTTTTATGGAAATTCATCCGCAAACCGCTCTGGTCTTATGGACATAGTGGGTAATTAGCCTGTTATGCCCGATACTTATTAAGTACTGCTGGTCTGATCTGTTTCTCGTCACTGCCATAGGCACAAAAATTGTACCTCAGTCTTATCGGATTCCTCACCAAAATAATTCGGTTTAGGAAAATTTTCAAAGAACGCTTAGAATTTTATAAACGTTGGTCTAGCTGAATCAAATAGCATAGACTCATACTAGTAATTCAATTCAATCAAAATATTTAGGTATAGCCAAACCTCGTTGGCAAATTAAAAATTTAAAAATAGTTTGAAAATGATGTCATGATGTCGTACTGTATTAACAGCCCGTTTGAGGATGTCGTCATCCAGTGAATATGTCATACACATCATACAATAGTAGAACAATGATTTTAGATCATATTCAACACTAAGTATTCATGTATTTATAACTCCATCAACTTTTTATCATCTTTGCACCAGGTTACATGGTACATAAGTGATAAATAAAAATATATTTTGATATTTCAAATCATTATCGTCTAGCCGAAACAAGTAGCAAAGACTATACTTTAAACCGTTCAAAAATCATTACAAATTAGTTTTATCATCTCAACAGGTAACGATGTGTCGATGGCCCGAAGTCCACACATACACAATGGTCACCAGAAGTTGAGAATAAAAATTCATTTCTAAAAGCACATAGTGCGTATTTAGCTTGATGTCAAAAATTTCGAAGTCTGGCATAGCTAGCAGATTTGGGAAACCTATGTCTCCACTAATAATACATTGCCTAATAATGTTATCTATTCCTATTATCCTCAATACTCCATTCACACTTAGTTCTACCCAGTTCGTCAAACTTACCACACGTTATGAGTTCAGGAACTTTCCACAATCATATGAGTTTAAGAACTTGTCCTAGACAGACATTTGGCGTCAATTTTCTAAGGGGTCCAAAAATATTTCATATAATTATGAGTCACAAACTTACCATAAGTATGAGTTTTAAGAACTCGAACTTAACCTTATATTCTCTAACTATACCCTACCTATCTGTTATACACATGAGAAACGAATCACCTTCTCAATAGGTATGTAGCAAATAGCGCGACACATACATTTTAATGATTATTAGTACCGAAAACTAAGTGGTTTGTACACCAAGTACAATTCCCCGCCCATAACAAGGAATCATACAACTCAGCTGTTGACATGAGTCCTCAATTAAAATCCCCACCTAATCTTAACTCCATTCTCAATACGAATTTCATTTAATCCGTATTCATAATCCTTTCCTGAATCTGTACCAATTCATAGATACACAACAATCTTTGCTGTAAACTTTACAATCATTTGCTAGATTCTTCTCCATACTATAACCTTATTAGATCACGAGGTGATCTCATCGTATATATTACGATTAATTTCTATACTATGATCATTTTGTTTTACGATCTCCTGTCCTTGTACTTTAAGTCTTTTAGACTCTATCTATTAATCACTACTGTTCACCCTTATAATCAGAGTTAGGGAACTCCGTGTCTTTTATAACCCGTCGAGATTCGTCTTTGAATCTTACCGACACACTAACTCTATTTGAGTTAGTACTTATCCTAATCACTGCAGTTATTAGACTAAGGTAATCCTACCCTAGGTTTATAACCAACAACTTTGATACCAACTGTGACATCCCCAGATCTGGGTCCCAAATCACCGCTGATCTGGTACAATCAAATTCTATAACTATTGCGGAAGATATAAACATAAGTTGTTTATACAATACATTTACACACTATTCCCCAAGTTCGAGTAACCTTAACTTATACACAAATCAATAACATATTTATCTTATAATGTTATTATTATACAATATTATTACAAATCTAGCTGCACACATAATCCCAAGCTGAACTTTGCTTTATCCTTTCATGTATCCGAACGTATTTGTCTTAATATGCAATGTTAATCATGATATAACAAGGGTGAGTAACACGTTTTCATAGTAAGTATAAGTTCAATAAATTATGATATATCATTATAGGAAGAATTTTGAATAATTGCTGGCTAACATTCAACAATATAATTGTGAACTAGCATGGACAATTTTGCATAGCTGAATGAACATTGAACATGAACATGAACATATGGACTTCAAGGCGCTACGTTTAAGGACTTCAAGGCAGTTGGACCACCAGAATTCCATGGGTCTATGAATTCAGTTGAAACACAGACCTGGATCATGGTTATTGAGAAGGTTTTTGATGTGGCTAGGGTAGAGGATAACGTAAGACTCGCTTTGCAACATTCATGTTGAAAGCAGAGCCTGAATTTATTAGTGGCGAAGCCAATAAAACTTCGGGAGGACCGGGAATTATGACTTGGGAAAGGTTTAAGGAGATTTTCTTGAGACCTATTTCCCAAAGAGTTCGAAAAGCCGATTTAAGTACAATTTTAGAATCAAGGTGGAACGATGACGGTGTCGGAGTATGCCGCGAAATTCAATGAGTTGGCGAGGTTTGCGCCATATCAAGTCAGCACAGATGAATGTAAGGCAAATTGATTTGAACAGGGACTGAAGCCCGGGTTTTTTAGTAGGGTTTCCTTGTTCCAATTGAAGACTTTTGTAGTCATAATGGAAAAGGCCATTCTCGCTGAAGGTGGAGGCGAGGCGGTAACCAAGTTCAATCAGGAACAGAAAAAGAAGAAGAATGAAGTGGAGGTGAAGAATGGAGGTGGTGGTAGTGGAAATGGTAATAATAACCTGGAAAGAAAGTGGAATGGAAATGTGGGTGCTGGGAATCAACAAGGTAGCCAGCAGAATAAGAAGTTTGAAGCATGTGCTACATGCGGGAAGTTTCACAAGGGTGTATGCTTGATGGGGAAGCGTGTATGCTTTAACTATGGCCAGGAGGGTCACATTGCCCCAAATTGCAATCAACCCAAGAAGAATGTTTGCTATACTTGCGGGTCCAAGGATCACTTTACTCGTGAGTGCCCCAAGAAGAAAGCTGGAGAAGCAACGGGAATCAAGGGAGGTAGCAGTGGAGGTACATGGGCCATTACTGGACCGACGACATCAACCAAACCCCACACGGTAACCTTCAACACGATGCGTAAGATGTTGTGCAATCAAAGGATGTGGTGTCAGGTATTATCCCAATCAATGATATTGATGCTTATTTATTATTTGATTCAGGTGCTACTTGCTCATTTATATCTGATGAATTTGCTATGAGATTAGGATTGCCTAGTGAAGAATTGAATTTCCCTCTGAACATAGAAATCGCGAATAAGGAAGTAATTCCTGTTAGGTTCGTATACAAGAACTGTAGGGTGAACATTTAGGGAAATATCTTGATGGTAGATTTAATTCCAATTAGGCTTGGGGAGTTTGATGTTATTTTGGGAATGGATTGGTTGTTCAATTGTGGGGCAATAATTGACTGCCAAAAGAAATGTGTAAACCTTATGACTCTATCAAAGGTAGTTTTCAATGGTAGCAAATCGCTGAGACAAATGAGATGTCCGGACGATTATGCAGCCAAGAAGTTATTGAGTCAAGGGTGTGTGGGTTATTTAGCTTACATAGTCGATACTCGTAAGAAGGGTGCTGGCCGAAGAAATACCCGGTGGTTGGGGAATTTGTGGACGTGTTTCAGAGGATTTTGTCGGGACTTCACCGACAGAGAAATCAAGTTTGTGATCGACTTAGTGCCGTGAACCGCTCCGATATCGAAAGCCCGTATAGAATGGGCTCGAGAGAGATGAAGGAACTGATGGTACAAACCAGGAGAGTCTGTTGGACAAGAAATACATTCAACCGAAGAGTGTGTCACCGTGGGGAGCACCGGTGTTATTCATAAAGAAGAAGGATGGGTCAATGCGTCTTTGCATTGATTATAGGAGTTAAACAAAGTCACTATTAAGAATAAATATCCATTCTTGAGAATAGATGATTTATTTGACCGGTTGAAGGGTGCTAGATATTTCTCAAAATAGATTTGAGGAGTGGGTATCACCTGTTGAAAGTAAGGAAGGAGGATGTACCAAGACGGCATAGAACTCGATATGGACATTACGAATTTTTGGTGATGTCTTTTGGTTTGACAACGCGCCCTGCAGCGTTCATGGATTTGATGAACAGGTGTTTAAAACGTTTTAGACAAGTTTGTGGTGGTGTTTATCGACGATATTCGGTGTATTCTAGAACTCAAGAAGAACACGTGGAGCGCTTACGCCTAACGCCGGAGACGCTTAAGAAAGGAAAAGTTGTACGCGAAATTCTCTAAATGTGAATTCTGGTTAGAACGTGTACAATTTCTTGGGCACGTAATTGACAAGGATGGAATCTCAGTGGATCCATCAAAGGTCGAAGCTGTGATAAATTGGGAATAACCAAGAAATCCGTCAGGAGTAAGAAGTTTCTTGGGATTGGTAGGGTATTACAGAAGGTTTATCCAGGATTTCTCCAAGAAATCTGTAAAATTTGTTGGGACGGAGAAATGTGAAGGAAGTTTTCAGGAATTGAAAAAGAAGCTAAGTATGGCACATGTGTTGTCATTACCAGATAGTACAGGAAGTTTTGTGGTGTATAGTGATGCTTCACACAAGGGATTAGGATGTGTCCTTATGCAGAACGGAAAAGTTATCGCGTATGCATCAAGGCAATTGAAAGATTACGAAAAAGGGTATCTGACTCATGATTTAGAGTTGGCGACTGTTGTGTTAGCTTTAAAAATATGGAGACATTATCTCTATGGAGAAAAATGTGAGATCTACACAGACCATAAAAGTCTGAAGTACATTTTCACTCAGAAGGACCTGAACATGCGTCAAAGGAGATGGATGGAATTTATTAAGGAATGCGATTATGAGATCTTTTATCATCCAGGCAAGGCAAATGTGGTTGCAGATGCCTTGAGTAGGAAAGGCAGAGAAAAGTTGATGCTGTTAACTGATAAGGAGGAGCTTATTATAGCAATGTCAAGGATAGAGTTGGAAATCAAATTTCCAAAAGAATCCGATGGAAAATTATACCAGATGGAAGCCAGTCTAACTTTGGTGGACAAAGTGAAGAACGCTCAACTGCAAGATGAGGAATGCAGAAAAATAAGAGAAAGTGTGGTCGAGGGAAAAGAAGTTAAATACAAGGTTGATACTGATGGAATGCTTAGATTTGAGGGACGAATCTGGGTTCCAGCAGTACCAGATATTAAAGAGGATATCTTGACAAAAGCTCATAACTTGAGATATTCGATTCATCCAAGAAGTACGAAGATGTATCAAGATTTTCGACGACATTTTTGGTGGCCAAATATGAAAAAAGACGTTGCAAAATGTGTTGCAAAGTGCTTAACATGTCAGAGAGTCAAGGCCGAGCATCAAAGACCAAGCGGGTCACTTCAACCATTGGAGGTACTGGAATGGAAATGGGAACATATCTCAATAGATTTTGTGGTAGGTCTCCCAACGACTCAGAAAGGATACGATGCAATTTGGGTGATAGTGGATAGATTGACAAAATATGCACACTTTTTGCCAATAAAGATTAGATTCAATCTTGATCAGCTGGCAAGGTTATATGTTAAGGAGATCATTGCAAGACATGGAGTTCCAGTGTCAATTGTGTCAGATAAAGATCTGAGGTTCACATCAAACTTCTGGAAGAGACTACAGGAATGTATGGGAACACAGTTGTGAATGAGTACGACATATCATCCGCAAACAGATGGCCAAAGCGAACGAACGATTCAGAAATTGGAAGATATGTTGAGAGCATGCGTCATGGATTTCAAAGGAAGCTGGGATGAACAATTACCGTTGGTGGAATTTTCCTACAATAATAGTTACCATGCAAGCATCGGCATGTCGCCTTACGAAGCATTGTATGGCAGGAGGTGCAGAACTCCATTGTGCTGGGATGAAGTCGGTGAATGTCAACTGTTAGGACCAGAACTGGTACAACAAACTGCTGAGGTTGTCAAACTTATCAGAACAAAATTGATAGCTTCTCAAGACAGACAAAAGAAATATGTCGATCAACACAAACAAGATCGTGAATTGGACGTAGGAAGTTACGTTTTCCTAAAATTTTCACCTTAGAAGGGAAAAATTCGATTTGGTAAAAAGGGAAAACTAAGCCCGAGGTTTATTGGGCCCTTCGAAGTGCTGCAAAAAGTTGGGGCGGTGGCTTACGTGGTAGCTCTACCTCCAGAATTACAAAACATTCATAATGTTTTTCATGTTTCGGTGTTACGACCATATAAGTCTGATTACAAGCACGTGATCGAGTACGAACCATTGCAGTTTGAGAAAGACTTGTCCTATGAATAGATTCCTATCTAGATTGTTGACAGGAAAGAACAAGTGCTCAAAAATAAAGTGATACCTTCTGTGAAGGTAATATTGAGGAACCACAATGTCGAAGAGGCTACGTGGGAACTTGAAGCTGAAATGATGAAAAATTACCCTGAGTTATTTGTTTAATCTGTGTCTTCGATTCTGGGGAAAGAATCTTTGTAAGTAGGGGAGAATGTGACGAATGAATTATTTGAGTTGTGATTCTGGGGACAGAATCCTTGTAAGGAGGGAATGATGTAACATTCCAGAATTTTAATTGTTATATTATATATTTATTGCATTAGATAAATATTTAATAGATGTGTTTATGGTTGAATTTGTAATTGTTCAAATTTGATTCGATTTGGTTAATTATTTGTTAAATAAATAATTAAGAAAATTAATTATTTTATTTTAATTTAATTTAATTATTAAGTTGGAAAGTTTTGATTAATTGAATTATTATCCTTTAATTTGAATTTGTAATTCTAATTTTGTGGTATTGATTTATGTGTTGTAATAATTTAATAAAAGGTGGCAAATAACCTTTTACAGAGGAGTTATTAAAATAACTTAAAGGAGTTTTAATTCAGTTTTGCCAAACAAGGCCTATTGCTTATTAAGTCTTTATTCTAATTATGTTTTACCAAACAAGGCATAAGGGTTAATTGATTATTTTTTTTAGTGGTTAGCCAAACAAGCCTTATGGCTTTTGATTTTCAAATAAACATAACCGATGCCAGTTAAGTTAGTATTATATTATATATTTATTGTTATTATTATTATTATTATCATACGTTAGATATCTAGTACGCTAGATAGAGTTAGGAAGAAAAGAAAGACTCAGAGGAAGAAGAAGAAGAGAAGAAGAAAAGTGAGAGAGAAAAGAAGAGAGGAAGAAAGGCTAGAGAATTTGAGAAAAGAATTGGGGAAAAGAAGTTTGATAATCAAAAGGGATAGCCATCATCTTCTATAATCAAGGTATTCTCCTACCCTTTTTTTTAAGTTTTAAAGTTCTAGTTTTCTCTTCTCCTATTTCTCTGTAAAATTCTTGTGATAGGGTAAATTGTTGATTTTATGGGTATTCATATGATTAACTAGTGTTGTAAAGTTATTTTCATCAGTTTTATATGATTATAATCAATGAATTATTGTTATGTATATAGTTTGTGAAGAAAACCTTTACTGAGAGAGTTTATGTGAATGAATATAAAGTTAATTTAAAATAGAAATTATGGGTTGTTTAGTTGTTTTATTGATAAATTAGCTATTCAATTTGTTAGAGTATGTATATACTTTGATAAAATGCTTTAAATTAACTGTTTTGGTTGAAAAACAAAATCACAGTATTGATTTTCATCAAAAATATAAAAAAAAATGAATTTTTATCAAAAATAGTGAAATTGGATGTTTAAAACTTGTTGTTTATGTTGTTGTATGGATAGAAACGTGTTAGGAACTCTTGAATTATGTTTACATGAAGTCTTTGTATGAATTATATTGGAATTAGACTGTTAGAAACGAACTTGTAGGCCAAAATTGGCTTTGTGCATATGATTTTCGTAGTTGTCTGCCGAAGTCTGCAGAGTGACGTCGCAGCATGGCTTGGGCATAAAGATAAATCTCACGCCACAAAGACATATCGCCATGTTGGCAGTCACGCCTCGTAGCTTATTTCTCGCACCGCAAATATTATCACCGCATTCACAAGATAAATCGGAAATAAGCAGTCATGAAAGTTAAAGCGAGAATGGTCTCGTGAGTACTTTTTGTACTCGAATTTTTAAGGAATAGTTATGTGATGATAGAAGGACTGTAAAATGTTAATTTTAGTACTTCTATACTATGAATAAGTATGTTATTAACAATTAACTTGTGTTATAACTTGATTATATGATTAAATAATCAAACCTATATGATGAATGTAGTTAGTTAAATTTGTAAAGTAGTAGTGACTAACTATGTCATGATGACATATATATATATATATATATATATATATATATGTACATATAAGGTATTGTGATCCGAATTGATTCAGTTTAGCCTACGAGCAAGGCAAGTTTTCTAATTCTTTATCTTGTTGAACTATTTATTGTTTCAATTCGATTACCTTATAAATGATGCAAGCTTTCTAAACTTTATTTTTGATATTGAACAAGTTATTCTTGTATTTAACTTGTTTTTTAGCATGCCCGAATATATTTGAATAGTTTATCGTTCATATTTCTATGTATGCTTAGTACTCAATTCTAATTAACCTTGACTTAATATTGTTCAAGCAAGGCATGTTATAGTTATTCAAAGTATATGCTATTAGATTATTCCTAAAGCATGATTTTGGTTTACCATGTTGATTCAATTACGATTATTCTATAGTATGATGTTATTGGTTTTATTCAACTAATCCTTAGTTGATGTTCGTTGAATTCTAAATTACCCTGAAATGTATCCAAACCAAACTCACTTTGGTGTGGACTTGTACTCTAAATACTGAGATGAACAACCCTATTATTAGGGGTAACTTACGCTTAACGTTGAAATATTTGTGCACAATACATTGTATATAAGAAATTTGATCCCCTAAGTACGAGGAGTCCCTATATTGTCTTATGGATCGTTAAAGTTTAAGTTGAAACATTACTTATAAATATGGACATAGTTCGTGGTCTTAGGACCCTCAGTTATATACTTCAGAATGTTGACAAATCATATTGTTTAAAATCCTATTGAGTCTCTTACCTAACATTTGTTGTAAAAGTTTGTCATTCATTATTATTTCAAGTGAGCTTTGTTTGCTCACTCTTGCTTATATAACTATTACGATTAAGGATGAGAAGGTTGATGTACCTAGCACCAGTAAGGGAAAAGGAAAGATGAACAAGTTTTGAAGACTTGTAATATGATAGTTTATTATCAGTTTTTGAATGAATGGTTGTAATAAAGATTATTTATTTTCCGCATTTGAATGATTGTGTTTAAAGGTTAGACAACCTGGGAGATTTTATTATGTAACCCTTTAATGGGAAAGATTTTATTTATCCAGTTTTATTGTGATTGGGTAGTTAGATATGAATGTTTGATTAAATGAACACCAAATCCTGTGGGAATGAAATACCTAGGTTTGGGGGTGTCACAATACATGCAATATGCACTGAGTACGATTCAACAATTCATAGACATGGCAATCAGCAATGATTAACCACAAGTATATTTGAATGAAACAACTTGAGGTCGAGTTAAGAAAACTTGTCTGTACTGTTGATTACCGCTATACAATATAATAAGCTTTATTTGAACCTAATATATAAATAATATCGATATACAAATTAGAATAATATCATCACAATATTTAAAATAACCTAAACACATTAACACATAATCCTATCAGTCTATACATCACACAAGACTTGGTATCAAGTCAAACTATTACAACCGAGTTGAATCCCAAGACCTCGACATCCCGACTGAATTGGGGAGAATTATCGAGTCTAATAACACTAAGACTCAGTCTAATCACTTAACAATTAACTTAGATAATTTTATTATCAGTCAAAATATTTTTTATAAGCTCGTAATAATTTTTAAATAATTATTATCATTTATCATGATTTTTCAATCATTAATATCATATATATATTAATTAAATACCACTTAATTCCATTATCATTAATATTTATTTAATATTAAATATTAATGAAAATCATGTCATAATATTATAATATATTTATAATATACTGGGAGGGCGTAATATATAATATATATATATTAGGATATTGCTTTTATATATATTTATTCCGATACGGATCGCAGTAGTGGTTGATATGTCCATATATATATATATATATATATATATATATATATTTTCCGCTTTTATATATTTAATTTTCGATCCCCGTGAGTTGCTTTGTGGTGGTTGATCATGTCTCAGATATATATATATTTACTTTTATATATATAATCGCCATCGCTTTCCATACAAATTCGTAGTATCATGTGAGCCTAGAAATCATGTGATCTAGATTACCATCGAATCTAGATTGAGTTCTATGATGACATTTTCCAAATTGTAAGTAACT
Organism: Panax quinquefolius; assembly: GCA_020205615.1. Taxonomy (NCBI): domain Eukaryota; kingdom Viridiplantae; phylum Streptophyta; class Magnoliopsida; order Apiales; family Araliaceae; genus Panax; species Panax quinquefolius. The sequence goes on along the minus strand of CM035157.1, from coordinate 80,660,482 downwards.
TGTACATTATTTACAAAGGTTCTCAATTTCCTCGATGGTCACATCATGCCCATAAGGAGTTCTAAGATCACAGTATATTATTTTCTCAGATGCCTCAGATCAAAAAATAAAAGCAAACAAGTCTAACATTTAGATAATAAATGGAAGTATCAAAGGCCTCAATTACTATTGAGCATGTGGTTTGAAAAACCTTTTTATAAAACCTCATTTCTATATCAAGTTAAAACTGAATTTTTCTATAAATTCAAACCCTTGTATATAGGTGCGAACGAGGTACAACACTACTTCCAAATAATTGCACATTGATCCACACACACACACACACACACACACACACATTCATATAACAGTTTCTTTGAGAAGTGGTGGTCATCGTGGCAACATGGATGTCTGGGGTGCCTAACACCTTCCTCCCGCATAACCAAGCCCCGAACCCTTAATGAATCTCGATTTCACGTGCATCTGCTTAGAAGTTGTCACATCATCGGGTCAATGTGCAAAACCTTTTCTATTCATATGGTGCAACCAAATTAAATACACCAACCGGCAACTCTTAAAGTCAAATCATCGACATTACACATTTCGGACCTTTTTCACTTGTTTTTTCAAACAAATCTCACATTAACATGAGAACACCAAAGAACAAGTAACGAAAAGGGACATCAAAAATCCCGACGTCGACAGGTGGCGACTCTGCTGGGGACTCTAATAAGAGGGCTTAAGCCGCTATTACAAGCTTTTCAAAATTGTTATATGCTTGTGTGTGAATGTTGCATTTACATTTATGATGAATGTGTACGAACGCATCTTAATTATCGCAGACCGCTAAATATCTATCTCGTGATATTATTGTTTCACACATGTCATCATTTTGCATAAATGGTGAGACACGCCAGATGTGAATGTATGTTGTGTGGGTCCTCCATCGAGGCTATCCTGCTTGTTTGATTACTGGACCCGTGGGAAGAATAATTCCCCGGGGCTCAGGAAAGGCACCACTCAGATTCGCTCCAGTTGAACGACCGGATTAACTTCCCGTCAAGTAGATTGCGATGATCTGAGAACCTTCATGCCAAAAAGCCGCGAGAGTAACCCTAAGATAGGTCAACCTCTGATAAACCAAACGCGGAGGAAAGTCTCTTCATACTTTCCATTCTCAATTACTTGTAAAAGCATTTACTTGTAATTTATTCTATATGCATACATGACATGTTATCAATTAACAACCGGTTTTGCAGGACAAATTTCCTAAAATGGACATTGTTATGATAACATTTACATTACCCTAAGACTAAACTACATAAGTCTTTTGTAGGGAAGCAATTGGGCCTATTACCCGCTCAAAATCCAAAAAGGCCACGAGCCTACTGTACCAATCATGTCTTCTTCCGACTAGCCTAACATCTGCTTCCCGAGAAGAATTTGACGGATTGAGTAAACAAATCATGACTTGGTTGTTTTCATCAAAGAATTACACCAATCCACCTGTGGTACAAAGATACCTATACATACGTAATCCTCTACACAAGGGGAGTCCAAGGTCCGGAAAAAACAATTCCAGAGCATCACTTGATAATGCACCAACAAAGACCCTGAAAGCACCCATCTCAAAGGAGATCCAGACATTGGTGATATCAGGAAGAAGGTCCTCCAAATGGAGGAAACTATCCGCGTTCTCAAAGGGATTGGGACACACGGAAGTGTTGTTTCATATACGCATCTTTGCATATTTTCGGTGTTCAATATCAGAGAAATTCAAAACCCCGATTTTGAAAAGTATGATGATTAGGGGATCCTTATACCCATTTCAAGGTATTCATTGGAGAACTGGATCTTATGCGAAGATGAAAAGCTCGTAATGCAACTATTCCGTAAGAGTCCTGACCGAGGAGAAGCTCGCTCATGGTATACCGTATTAGACAACTCAAAGATCCATAGTTGGGAAGAGCTAGCTCACGCCTTCCTCACTCAATACAGTTTTTAATCTCAGATGGCTCCTGACCGGTACCAAATTACCAAGATCAAGAAACAGTCTAATGAGTCATTCAGAGAGTATGCTCAAAGGTGGAGGCGTCTTTGCTTCAAGTTATTCCTTCCATGATGTAATAGAAATGGTCATGACTTTCATAGATGTACAGAAGCTCCTTTCTATGAAAAAGAGTTCTAGTCAGTATTGGCAAGCCATTCTCCCAAATGATCAAGCACCTGAGAAATGGCTGAAATGGGGATGAAGTCCAGGAAGATTCAAGACCTCGCCGCTCTTAAAGCTATTGCTGAACACATCCAGTCCGGATCTTATGGAAACAACCCCGGAGGGTCCATAAAAGAAAGAGGAGGATGTTTCCTCGATACTACAAGGATGTAAAGGCAATCAAAGCACGCCTATACAAAGGAGAAACTATTCCCTTTTCAAGCACAATCTTCAAACCTCCATTGCCTAAAAATGGAGAGCAAAGTGACCTCGAACGCTCACACCCTTAGGGGACTCGCCGAGAATATTCTTGCTCTTCCGACTACCCGTAAGAAAATTACACGCCTGCTTCCACCACCAACCCTAATGGGAGGGGTTTTAATGCTACTCTGAAGTGTGCTTATCATGCCGAGAGCACCGGACATGATACTCAAGATTGTTGGGCCTTGAAACACAAGATCCAAGACTTGATAGACAACGGTGAGATCAGTAGTCACCAAACCCGATCAACCTCATGTGCAAGATAACCTCTTCCTCAACACAAAGAAGAAGAGGTCAACATGATCACTGGAGCATCGGAAAAAATTTAAAGCATGTTATTGGCGAAGCCATCTCAAACCATCAAAGACTTGTGATGACAGATGGATTATGCAAAGTTCCAATTTACTATGGAACAAAAGATGAAAGCTCTTTGTAAACAAATCGAGCAATTGGTCGAATCGGTGACTCATCAAGATCAAGTCACACACCAATTAATCAAACAGAGCATGCCTATCTCCTTCCATTTGTTATGAATGCTCCACCATCACCTTCGTAAAAGCGAAGCTATGGAGGATAAGGTCAAAGAGAGCAAGTGCTAAAGCCCATCGGATTTTGCCAATCAAAAGGAATTTACCTATCTCTACCAATCTATGGAGGAGATATTATAAATGTTAATCAACGAAGGAAGAATTACTTTCCTTCTACCTCCGATCAATCCCCACTCCGGACGATTCAATTACGATGATGAAGTGTGTCAAGATATCATTCACATTCTCATGGTCACAACATGTAAGAATGTTGGGCACTCCGCCATCTCATTCAGAATCTTATTGATAGCGGTGTCCTGCAAATTGCAGATGACTACACTGTGCAACTCAAAGGTGGGAATGCATGTCCTACCAAATGGAAGGAATCGATCGCAGTTATATCCAAGTGGATAATGAGATCACAAAGTATTTCCTATACATCCAATTCAACTCAAAGGAGTCGACAATCCTTTGAAAGTGGCCGCACTCGAGCCAATTTCTCTACCCTTCAAACCATAACATCCCCGTTGTCACCTTGCACAAAGTTCCATGGAATTATGGAGAAGTCAAGGATCTACGCCTCATACTATCGCTATAAAGTGTCAAGGATAATCCATCGTATCTTCCTCAATCCAAGTTACGAAGCCTACTTGCAAAGCAAAGGGAAGATTCCCATGGAGAAGATTGAACAATTCCTCCGCACTATGGGCCACAATGAAGCCAATGTGGTTTTAAGCTTACGACAAGCTCCACACCAGATATCTATACTAGATTTGGTTTTCTCTTCCGAAGATCATCGGAAGATTCTATTACAGGTTTTGCAAGAAGCCTATCTGCCAAAATCAGTGGATGTGGAAAGATTTCAACATCTAGTTGATCACATTTTCAACAACAATGTGATATCCTTCACTGATGACGACATACCGCCCGAAGGGACCGGTTATTGTAAGCCACTGCACATCGCAGTGTTATCTTCTGGGTACATGCTAGCTGGAGTTCTGATAGATGGAGGCTCATCTCTAAATATCTGTCCTTATGCCACCCTGGTTAAGATGAATGTCAATCTCAATCGGATCCAGAGCAGCCACACGGTTATCCGAGCTTTTGATGGATCCCGACGAAGTGTCATCGAAAAAATTGAATTGCCAATCGAGATTGGCCCAAATACATTCAATGTATCCTTCCATGTCCTAAAAATAGATTCAGGATACAACCTGCTATTGGGGAGACCATGGATACATATGGCTGGAGTTGTTCCCTCCACATTACATCAACAGCTCAAATACATTATCAACAACAGTCTAGTCATTGTTAATGCTGAGCCAGAGTATCCTGAACAAGGAGATCTGCCAATCATCAGTTTCAACTCAAGTTGAGTCGCCGCTTTTCATACCTTGGAAGTGAGCAACACTCAATATCAACCTATTGAAGCACCACTTCCCGCACCCAAGATTTTCGCCGAGGTTATGCTGCTTACTCAAGAAATGATGTCATTGGGTTATCACCGACAAGGGCTTGGTAAAGACAAGTAGGTATTAAGCACCCTATTCAAATGTCCATCAAACCGGGACAAATGGGTTAGGCTATTTCCGCCAGCCTCATCATAGAATCCGCATAAACACCCACGGCTCTCAAGCTTTCCACCACACGACGATTTTTTCAATATGCACTCATGAAATGACATAGCCTCCCAATTAAGGTGCCAACACATATTTCGACTATGTTGCTTCCCAAGCCAAGACTTTTCAAAGCAAAAGAGGTGCCGATTCTCGATCCCAAGTGAAGGAGAAAAAAGGAATGTAAACGTAAACATGACTTTCGCCTTGATGATGGGCAGTATACGCGTCATTGTTCATGATGAACATACAAACAGATACACACCCTGCACGATGATTGCCCAGATGTCATGGTTATCATTCGGAGAAGGAGGACAATGACGATCCTTCCATTATCGCAATCCATCGTGACTTTGCCCTCAATAATTGGAACAACATTCCATGCATTGGTCGACGAGGGTAAAATGGGCAGTAAAATCCTCCGCTCGTAGATAACTTTAATTGCTTACTTTTCTTTACAAGATTAGCAGCTTATTTTATCAAGTACATGCTAACACTTTTGTATGATCGAACAGCTTGCATATATTAAGTGAAAGCATACTTTGTTTCAGACTCAATTTAGATGTGCCTGTATTTTGTCGATGAGGTGCCTTCTCTCCACAAGGGTCAGAACTTTGATGCAAAGTTGGACTCAGACTTGATGGACATTCAAGAGGACATTGAGACACCTCAGAGATTAAGGAATGGGTCGCAGATAAGCCTAAACCCAACCTCGACCAAACTACTCCTTTCAATCTTGGAACCTTAGAAAACCCTAAGCTAATCCAAATTGGTTCAGACCTTACCACAAATCAACTGAATGACATGGTTGCACTATTAACCCAATTCCGTGGATGTGTTTGCATGGTCTCATGAAGACATGGTGGGTTTGTCCATGGATATTGTTCTTCATCGCCTTCCCATCAAAGAAGGATTCAAGCGCCAGCAAAAGCTCAAAGCGATCAAAACCCGAGTGGAGTTTAAAGGTCAAAGAAGAAATTGTGAAACAATTTCAAGCTGGCATCATCATGGTGTCTACATATCCTGAGTGGATATCCAACATTGTTCCCGTTCCTAAACCAAGAAGAAAGGTGCGAGTTTGCGTGGATTACCGGGATTTAAACAAAGCTTGCTCGAAAAGATAGCTTTTCCGTGCCTTTTATCCACATTCTCATCGATAATACCGCTTCAATACGACATGTACTCCTTTGTCGATTGCTTCATGGGTACCATCAAATTATGGTTGCTGAGGAAGACCGTGAGAAAACTGCTTTCATCACGCCTTGGGGAACTTTTTGCTACAGACGGTTGTCATTCGGCCTCATCAATGCCGGGCAACATATCAACGAGCTATGATGGCTCTTTTCCATGATCTAATGCATAAAGAGATAGAGATCTATGTGGATGACATCATTGTCAAATCCCGAAAGGAGGAGGACCACCTAGACCATCTCAAGAAGCTATTCAACAAGTTGCGTAAGTACAGCTTGAAGTTGAATCCAGCCAAGTGCGCCTTTAGTGTCAAATCAGGCAAGTTGCTAGGTTTCCTAGTCACCACAAAGGATTGAATCGATCCTACCAAAATCCAAAGCCATCAAGGAAATGCCCATTCCTCAGACAGAGAAGGAAATACGGGGAATTTTGGGAAGAATCAACTTCATTAGCAGATTCATTTCTCAACTCACAGCAACCTGTGAACCCATCTTCAAGCTATTAAGGAAGAACTCTTCCATGAAATGGAATGATGAGTGTCAGAAAGCCTTCCTTATAATTAAAGAGCAGCTGCTTAACGCTCCTATTTTGGTACCTCCCAGGGATGATGTTCCCCTATTCATGTACCTGTCCATTAATGACAATGCCATGGGCTGCATGCTGGGGCAAAAAGATGATAGAGGCCAAGAACGAGCTATCTATTACCTCAAAGAAAAGATTCAAAGACCAAAGGAACACAAGTACACTCTGATTGAGAAGACTTGTTGTGCTTTAGCATGGGCTTCCATGAGATTACAACATTATCTCCATGGTCACACGACCCATCTTATATCCCGCGTGGATCCTCTCAAGTATGTGTTCAGTAAGCCCATATCGAATTGTTTACCGTCTGATGGCAGCTTGATCCTACAACAATTTGACATCATCTACGTGATGCAAAAAGTCTGTCAAAGGTCAAGGAATTGTGGATCAATCGGCCGCCGCACCTACTGTGGGACTACAAACCTTGAAACATACTTCCCCGATGAGGGGTAATGACAATTCAAGAACAACATCAAGACGATATACATGCCGACGTGGAAAATGTATTTTGATGGAGTCATTAACATAGAAGGCTCGAGCCGAGCAGCTTCTAATATCCAAAGACGGGGAGCAAAGAGATCGTCGTCATCAAATTGTAGTTTGTCGGCACCAACAACACAAACCGAGTATTTAAGGTCAGATCATGGGGCTAAAACTTGCCTGCTCAATGGGCATCAAAGTGTTAATCGCCTTTGGGGATTCCAATTGGTGATCAAACAATCCACGGAATCTATCAAACCAAAGAATTACATTTGTCGCCTTTACCATCGAGAAGTTCTACAGATGGCTTTGAGTTCAAGAAATCTCCTTTCTACACATTCCTCGTAATAGAATGATTTTATGGATGCATTAGCAACGTTGGCCTCTCTTCGTTCACATACTTGACAAGGAAAACATGCCAAGCATCACATTTGCTATGCAAAAAGCCCCGCCTATGGGAACTATGTTGAGAAGTATCGGATGAACTACCTCCCATCCACCACCCCTCGTATCAAGATATCAAGGAGTATCTGCGAGATGGATCTACACCCGCTGAGGCGAGCCTAACTGAGAAGAGGCGGATTCATCGACTTGCTATGAAATTCTACCTGAGCGGAGATGCACTCTATAAAAGAGATGCAGGATTAGGTCTCCTCAGATGTCTAGACAAAGACCAAGCTCAGAGGCTCATGGATGAGATCCATGGTGGAGTATGTGGCCCACACATGAGCGGACCCTTACTTGTCAAGAAAATTTCGTAAACAGACATTATCGGGCTTACACTCAAAGTCGATCGTGATGATCACGCCAAGAGGTGCTATCAATGCCAAGTCCATGGGAATGTTATCCACGCCTCCAAGGAGCTCCACAATACGAAGTTCGCCCCCGCCCTTCTCAATGTGGGGAATGGACGTGATCGGCCCCATCGAGCCCAAAAGCCAAGAATGGTCATCGATTCATATTCACCATGATCGACTACTTCACCAAATGGGTAGAGGCAGCTTCCTTCCCTAGGGTTACTAAAGAAGTTATCATTGCTTTCATCAGAAACAATGTCGTCTGTCGATATGGACAACCAGAGGTCATTGTGTCAGACAATGCTAAGAACCTCAACAACAAAATGATGGAGGAGTTATGCAAAGAAATTCCACATCAAACACCTTAACTCCGTCATCTACCGTCCAAAGATGAATGGTGTCAGTAGAAGCGGCTAATAAAAACATCAAGAAGATCATGCGTAAAATGTCCGCCAATCACAAAGGATGGCCCAACCTCTCGCTTCTTACTTTATTAGCCTACGTAACTTCTATGCAGCATTTCCACCGGGCAACCCCTCACTCGTTAGCCTATGGATGGAAGCAAAGGTCCCCTATAGAGGTGGAAATGGAATCCCTCGTAGTATCGATGGATGCTCACTGGATGAGGACCAATGGGTACAAGATGTATCACCAATTGTCTCTAATAGACGAAAAGGAGAACCACGACAATCTTCCATGGTCAATTATATCAAGAAAGGATCGCGCGATCCTACAACAAAAAAGTCCGACTACGGTAGCTTCAAACAACATGACTTTGGTTTTGAAGAAGATCATCGACAACCAAGATCAATCTAAGGGAAAATTCGCTCCTAACTGGAAGGCCCATTTATTGTCAAGGAGGTATCGACAGGAGGTGCTCTCAGATTGCGTGAAATAGATGGCGATGAATTTCACACACTTATCAACTCTGGACACCGTGAAATGGTACTATGTCTAAAGTTACCATCAAACAAACATCCCGGTTTTGATCATCCAATCACCAGTCATTCCGCTTTTGAACCCTTCCTTTCTACATACTTTCTTCGCCTCGTGGAAACATACACTTCAAACCAAAGAATTTTGGTTTCACCTCATTTTCAAATCTTTCACACATTTAGTTATCCCAAGATGGATTGAACCTTTCACACCGCAGTTTATCCTCAAGACGGATTAAACTTTTCACGCTTGCAGCTTTATCCTCAAGACGGATTAAACTTTTCACGCCCGCAGTTTATCCCAAGACGGATTAAACTTTCTCACGCCAGTAGTTTATCCCAAGACGGATCAAACTTTTTCACACACGGATCAAGCTTTGTCCCCATTATGGGATCAAACTTTCTTCTCCCCGCAAAGATAGCCCGCATATGGGATTTACGCTTTCTTCGCCTTCAATTCATCCCGAGGGGCTTAACTACATCGACCGATCTCCTCTTCAATAGAGTACGTAGGCAACCATATTCTATATGGCCCTGGCCGCAATAAAAAAACAACAAAAACATTTCTCGCCCTTTCTATACAAAAAACAACAAAAAAACATTTCTACACTCATCCGCCTTTCACATCCAAAGATTGAACCTCTTACACTGTGTTCGAACCACGCAGAGACTTGATCTCCTCTTCAATAGAGAGTACGAGGCGTACCATTCATGGTTCGCCTAACCCCTACCGTAACAAAAAAAATTTGTCACACTCAGATGGATCAACCTTCAATTCGCAACATTTCATCTGGTTTCAGATCAAAAGGATGGAATTACCCAACCTCTTCTCACAAATAGAAGATTCGGTGACCATCTAAGTCGCGATCGCTAGCCTCAAAGAGCAATACCAACCCATAAGAGATGGAATTAACTAAGCTTCTCACAAATAGAAGTATCAGTGACCATCTCAGGAAAGTATTAATCTCAGAGAGGAAGAAACTACCCTCCTCTCCACATTTCATACAGATACAAATCCCAAGACACCAAAGATGGTAGGATTTACGTAAATCAATGATCCATTCTCGAGAGATCTCATGACGCCTCAATGTCCACCTATCAAGGATAAGTTCGTAATGCATCAAGATCACAAGGCCCTCAAGAAAAACAGCAAATATCAAGCAAGTATCAAGGCATAACTAAAAGGGAAGTGAATCAAAATATATTTCCCCGCCATACATAATACTATTTGATATATACATATGTGTCAGTATATGACAAAATGGCTAAGTTTAGTCTCAGGCAGAAAATACAAAGCTATCTACAGATCTCAGATATATATGCGACTATCGATCTAACATGGCATCCTCTCTCAAGACGGAGGTAACGCCGCAAGCTCCCCGCCCAAGGGTATCTACACGAGCTAGCAGATCGAGGCTAATCGCATGGTGGCATAATGCTCATCAATGTAAGCACTCATGTCGGCAAGACCGATACCATCGGGATCTAATCAAGTATCGTCTCGCGATGGCCACATCCCTAGCAGATAAGGTGGCATCCCACTCCACTATCAATGCATCCTCGGCCGATCTAGCCTCATCCCTCTCTAAGAAAGCGACGCTCTCCCATCAAGAGTCACAACATCGCGCACCTAGCCTCGATCTCTATCATAGGTCATCGATGTAAAGCTCGCTCCAGATGTCATGCCAATATCGAGTAAGTAATAGTGGCACTCTGGGGTGGGAGAATCCATCACAAATGTCGGCAGCCCAGCCAGCCAAATCATCGATGGGAATGTCGCCTCCTCTATAGCTCCTCATCATCGTAATCAATCCTCTCAGACCGTGGATACCGCCGCACCGATGCGCTCTCTGTCTCCATCCACATGGAATACTCGCAGAACAACCCGGATGATCGACAGAAAACTCGCCTAGCTCTCACGATCCCAACAGCATACAACCCGGATCCGCCCTCCGCCGATAAATGGTGAAGTGAAGAAGTCACCGACTCATCGCCTCATAAGGATGAAAACTCAAATCGGGTCAAACCGACACATCACACGGCCAAATGGGTGGTAGGTAATCATGCCCCTCAATCCAGCCAGAGGGAGGTAATCCATGCCCGAGCATGAGTAATGAAGCTATAGGGTGAGCTAAGCCCTGAACACGGCAATATAGCAAATGGGTCTCTAATCCCGCCCAAAAAAGTCGACCACGATGCAAAGATCTCAGACACTCCGCAGTCGAAAAGAGAGTACGACATGGCTATATCATGGGTGAAGCAAAACCCCCGCCATTCTGAATGTGCTAATCGGCCTCAAGTGTGACATAAACCACACATACAACACGACCGAAACTACTCTGTGAACACTCCTCACGGATAAGTGCAACAAAGATGTAGTCAACCTCGTAGTCTCTCGCAATAATCATCCAGATAATGGTACGACCCTCCCGAGAGCTCTCACTGCCATAATGACGCCGATATCAAGCTCATCCATATATCGTGGTATGTAGACGTATGACAATACACACAGCAGCAATACATCCACTCTGGATGAACGCCAATGGTCCTCCGGTGTGGTGAAATCCCCGAAATGTCGCATGCATAACTATCCTCGAGCCAAATCATCAAATGAAAATGCCGGGATATCACGTGGTCGGATGTAATCTCATCCTCTACCACTCTACGCCTCAATCCCGTGAGGGTCATGAATCATCTACTCATGTCTCCAATAGCCATATGCACGCAAGGTCTCGTCCAATGGCAAACATCGTCAAACGTGCATACTCCTCCAAAGTAGAGTCAACTCCTCGGGTCCCAAATCAAAAAACTACCGCCTCCGATACCCAAAGGCTCAAGCATATACCTCTACAAACTCGTGGGAACCTAAAACATCAATGTGGTCATAGTATGTTGCAAGCAAATCATCTACGATCACCACGTTCGATGGTGATATACTATCATACCACGATCAAGATAATACCTACCACCAAAATGGTGGGGTATGATCAATACTATTAATCGTCGAAGAAGACATCCAGACGGGCCGTGTCATAAGACCATCCAGGGTCAATGTGAATATCTCTCGACATACATACATATGCATAAATAATAACATGCATATATACAATAGATGGCAATATGATATAGGGAATGAAAAACTGTGCATACATTCCTAAGTATATATCATCATCTAATACATCTCTCATATAGCTAAAATACAGGAAATGGGGCGGTTACCCAACAACTCAACAGAGGCCTATCAAAAGATATAACGAGAATGGGGAAGCTACCCAAACAGCCTAACAGAGGCCTATCAAAAGAGATAACGAGAAATACATCGTAAAAAGTCAATAGTGTCAATGTTCACATCATCGATGCTATCCAATTGATGTAACTCCTCCCGAGTCACTCGGATCTCTATCTACTGTGGATGTCAGCCTATACAATGGAGGATCTGCACCCAAAAACCATATGGGTCACCGAGGGGCCAGCCGCCAGAGTCGGAAGGATCAAAGGTATTCGCCTCAAGGATCTCTCGCCAAATGCCGGATGAAGAAATGTGCCCCATCCAATCGCTGGGTCAATCTATCAATCAGGTCACATGAGTCGGATCTCGACAAAGGCTAGCCAATCCATCATCATCACGGATCTCGGAACCATATCCCCCATAAACCGTGGTGGGCGGGTCCGAGCTCCAATGGTACGAGGGATCCACCAATGCCGAACATCTCCCCGAGTGCAGGGCCCCTCTCGACAAAGTAAAACCGTCAATCCCCAACAATGGGATATCAATGACGGTGATCGCAAAACAGCCAATAACGCTCGGCAGAGGCAAGATCAAGATACGGATCTCTCTCAGAAGTGTTCCTCGAGCAAGACGCTCTCCTAAATAGAGCTCCCATCCTCCATCTCGTGAAGAGAGGAATCTCATGGGTGGAAATGACGACTCAACTCCGGGCCGGTACCCATCCTCAAAACCAACTCCCAAATGCTCCCCAGTAGTAGGGAACCCATGTGATGACACCGTCAACAACTCAAATCAGAAGGCTTACAATGAGTGAAACCTCTCAACAATGTGGGACCTCCGCCAAGATGGAATGATGCCATCTCCGCCCTCGTGGATAGGTATCTAAACCTAACACACTCACAGGATGCAAACATGGAAGCCTCTCATAGCCCAAAATCGCCAACACAAAAAGCAAACATCTCATCGTCACCAACACTCTTAACCTGTATACGGAAAAGACAAGAGAAACACTCACCAAAGCAGAAATGGGTAGAATCCTAACCACACCCTGCTAAGCCCTCGCGATCGCACGCGCATTCCCCGAGGAAGTAGGCAAAGGTGTAGGAACCCCAATCATAGTCTCCTATACGGTCCACGTGTCGAGTGGCGCCGATCAAAGCGAAGGACACCGTAGAGGAATTATCTGCCATGGCGTTTCTAATGATCATCAGAACAATCGCCAAGAATGCGTCCCCGACTCACATCATCGGGTATGGGCTCACTCAACAAATTTCGCCATAGCATCTACGCTCAAAGGACCTGCATTTAATAGTCCCCGCCTCGAAGCGCCCTCCGCCGAACTCCCAACAAGGATCCGACTACAGTAGGGTAATATCCGCCATACAAGGCAATCGGATCCCTCCAAACTCCATACCGTGATAAACCGCCAATCCATCAACGCCATCATCACCTCTCACATCCAACAAATGGAGGATCGAAGTCCGTGAAACCACCGCCGATAATGCCCCGAGGTAAACCCTCAGGACAAATGACGGGGAAGGATGGAAAAGAATGCTCCAAATCCCTCAACCACGTACAATCGCTCTCAGAGTCATCATGCAAGGCCCGATACATAGAGTGGATGCTAAACCAGTTCCCTCGAGGTCGTGTGAAGTCGGAACCTACATCAAATACAGATCAACATCAGAATCTTTTACTCCTCATCAATAAGAAACAAGGACAATTAAGATCTAACTTCATACCTCCTTTTGTGCAAGTGTGTATATCAAGGATGCCGACTCAAGTCACCCGTAAGATCCGGGTTCGCCACTTGAATCCTCGCAATTCCTCACGGGAACACGCACACAGAGAGCAGAACCTCGACCGGTACATCCTCCTCCTCCTCGCCCTCAACATCCCGCACTTCAACCCGGATAGACGATCACCGCTTCCACCAAACGACGAGGCTTGTCTAATGTAATGGAACGACACCGAGGCTCTTCGTAAGCCCTCCCGCACACCGTAAGTGGTCCCATGGAACTACTCTACCGATCCGGATCCATAATATCCGGACAACAAGTCTCCAAATCACCTCGTAAAGGGTGTGGTAAATTTTACCGAGCTTTTTTTTTTAACATGCATGCATGCATTGTTTTTAACATACATATAAAGAGAGTTAAAAATGCATGACTAATCATTCCTACATTTTGGGAAAATTTTGCCATAGCCCCTTTGTAAATGGGACTATCCACATGCACATAGTAAATGACTAGGTGGCCATTCAAGAAGACACCTATACACAATCATATACATCCTATATGCATTTAATACATTGCAAAAAAAATCCATAAGTGTAGTCTAATTACTGTGATTATTTTCTTTTGTCTACCTTTACTCATTTGTCCTCGACAGATAAGAAATGAAAGAAAAGGTGCAAATTTGACTATTTTAAAAGTCAAATTTTTTCACATCATTATGTTCAAAGATGGTTTAATACTAACATTTGCTATGTTGAATATTTTTTATCAAGTCATATCAGCATGCATATTCACTACTATGTGTCTAAATGCATTTCATGTGATAAGTCATTTTCCAATGGATAGAAACTGGAAAGGAATACATGCATACGTTACCAGGACAGTGAAGAACGCTTGTACGGTAGCAGATTATGCAGAAAGTTGCCCAAACTCAACAAGTCTGATGAGAAGCTCTCAGATTTCCTTCGTCGCGCAGCTTGAAAATGACTTATGAAAGCAACCTTTGGGCTTTACATAGCCATACGGCTGGTCGCAGTCAGTCCAGGGCCGCCGCAAGTGCAGTGTACCGGCACTCCTACATGGGTCCCACACCCCCTCCCGCCGCTCCAAGCTAGAGTTGCAAAGGAGGTCTCATGTCGAAAAAGGCCAAATCAGAATAAAAGCGCCACGCGATCGTTTTAATAGCCCGTAATCCCGTGTTCATGTGTCAAACTCGCTCCACATGTTCCACATTGGTATTCACCGCATACAAGGTATACGATACCAAAGGGCCTCACTTTTCACAAATCATGCTCTGTAATACCCCACAAAGGTCCGATGTCATCAACGAGTGTCAGTACCCCTCGACGATCCCTACGGGGGTTACAACGCGTAATCTATGAAATTGCAAGCATCAACGATCAATTCACATCAAACAACGTATCCCCGGGGGTCACAATGCACATCTGTCAAACATCCACGTATCCCCGACGGGGGTTACAACGCAATTCAACCATTGATACACACATCAATGAAGGTCAAGCAGCCTTGACGTCATTTCAGCCGATGACAAGTAAACCCATCAAGCAACTTATCCACGTATCCCCTGAGGGTTACAACGCAATGCAACCATCGATACATACATCAATGAAGGTCAAGTACTTGACGTCATTTCACCGATGGCAAGTAAACCCATCAAGCAACTTATCCAAGTATCCCGGCGGGGTTACAACACAATGCAACCATCGATACACACATCAACACACATCATTTCAACGATGGCAAGTCACAACAACTCAAGTATCCCAAATGGTTATATCTATCCAATGATACATACACATCAACGAAGGTCGCAACAAACAATCGACGATACACACATCAACGGAAGGTCGCATGGGCAAGAACACTATGGCAGATGAGGGAATATGTTATATACATCCTCAAATGCATAAAGCTTTATCCCCACAGATCTCTTACATACAAGAGGTACCTCTATGGAATATAAGCCGTTGTCTAGGATTCACGACTTTGGTGATAGCCCCAACGTCAACATCCTCAAGACTTGGATCGCATGTCCAAGCCATCACCGATTGTCATCCCAACAGATTACACGACAATCATGCATCATACATTTGCATCATGTTGTCGCATATAAGCATCATGTTTATTTCACTTTGCATTTCAAGTGTCTAGGATTCTTTATCCTATCCATGCCTTGCATTGCATGAATATGATAAAGAGGGCATCTGTAGAGACACTCAATTTTTTTTTTCGCACAACTATTATTAACATTACAGAGGGCGTAATCATCTTTCTGAGATAACCTCGAAGATAACTCACATCCATTCCGGATACTACCGGAGGATCGGTTCACAACCTGACCACACACACAGAACATCGGGCCTCAACCTAACACACACACACGAGTCTCATCCTCAACCAAAAAAACACACAATCTGAAGGATCATTTCCAACCTCTGAGATAACCTCGAAGTTTCATCCCTGGCGATAACCCCAAGGAATGATGTTGTAGTTCCGACGATAACTCCAAAAATGCTTGTTTCAAACACATGCGATCGCCTTCAATCTCAAATTTCTCCCGCCGAGGCACTCATACCTAGAACCGGAGATAATAAACCAAGTGACAGTACACCCACAGATGATAAGTGAGCACACACAAACAAGCAAATCCAATCTCAGATGTAACCCTCGAAAGCAACGCTCGCTTTTCGCTCAAACCGCGATAACCCCTTGTGAGGAGTCAAACGTCATCTTGCCACTTCAACACTTCTCTCTCACAAGATGATATCGCAAAGATACCAACAAGTAGTCCAATCTCAGATGTAACCTCGAGCAACGCTTCTACTTTTAACTCAAACCCACGATAACCCCTGCCGAAGAGTCAAACATCATCTTGCCCCTTTCAACACCGCGCATCATCTCAACACTTCATACATACATACATACAACTATGTCCTTCAAGAACGTGGATATCCAATCTCGAGTGACTATTACGCGTGGCAAGATTTTGATAGAATTTGAAGCTTGAAGACCATGGGCATGGTCCCTCTTCCCGACTTCGCACAACCTCTAATCCATGTCATCATGTAACTCTCGACACAAGCTATCCCAAGAAGGTCACATATACCTCATTCGGAAGCTCTGATTGAAGTTCGCAAGTTCGAAAGGACATTACAAAGGCGTGAGTGCACGATTTTGAGACGACGGGACCCGCCAAGCCCCCTGCCCACACACGACCCACCAGCAGTGTAACACGCATCGCAGTACACCCATGGGCCATCCATCTATATATACAAGGTTGGGGTCACCCATTTAGAGAGAGAGAAGAAGAGAGAAAAGGCGAGGAAGCCCCTATCCATTTTGCTCGTGTACACCCATCGATTGAAAGTTTTTTTTCTCGTTAGCTCACATATAGCTATATTTTTATCCAGGGGAGCCGAGTAGTTATCCAAATAAAGTCATAGAAGTCTACTTTTGGCAAATTCAACCGTAAGCCTTCTCACATTCTATAAAGCTTTTTTCTCACATTATCACACATCGTTGTACACATCTGAGAGTCGTGTGAGTGTGTTTGCCTTTGATTTCGGTCCGTGGTTTTCATTTTCTGTCTCGTATATATATATATATATATATATATATATATATTTTATACGGACTAACATTATCGAAGTTATGCCTCGATTGAGTTTGCAGTCTCGAGCGTTTATTCGCTTATTTTATATATATATATTTATATATAAATTGTTCTCGACATCATTCGATGAGCCTAGTCCGAGCGAGCGCTTAATATATTATATATATATATATATATATATATATATATATATATAAATTGTGTCGACTCATATCCGATGAGCCCGGATTTTACATCCAGAGCATTTAATTGCTTATATATATATATATATATATATATATATATATATATATATATATATATATATATATTTACATCCTATAGATTTATTTATATTTTATATTTATATATATATATATATATATATATATATTTACATTTCGTCAGTTATTCGAGTTTCCTCCGTGGCTTTTTTACTTTTTTTATTTCTTTTTATTTTCATTCCTTACCTAGAGTTTACTTCGTGGCGCTTGATACTTTTTACATCTTTTATTTACATTCAAGTCCTACTCGAGTTCACTTCATATATATGTTGATAGCATTTATCGCTTTTATTTACATTTTCGATCCCCATGGAGTTGCTTCGTGGTGGTTGATCATGTCACATATATATATATATCGCTTATATATATATATATATTATATCCCCTATATATATATATATATATATATATATATATATATATATATATATATATATATATAATCGCCATCGCTTTCCATACAAAATTGTAGTATCATGTGAGCCTAGGAATCATGTGATCACAGATCTACCATCAATCTAGATTCGATTCTATGATGGACATTTTCCAAATTCAGAAGTAACTTTGTACATTATTTACAAAGTTGTTCAATTTCCTCGATGGTCATCATGCCCATAAGGAGTTCTAAGATCATCAGATATTATTTTTCTCGCAGATGCCTCGTGATCTCAAAAAAATAAAAGCAAACAAGTTTTAACATTTAGATAATAAAATGGAAGTATCAAAGGCCTCAATTACTATCGAGCATGTGGTTTGAAAAACCTTTTTTATAAAACCTCATTGCTATATCTCGTTAAAACTTTAATTTTTCTATAAATTCAAACCCTTGTATATAGGTGTAACGAGGTACAACACTACTTCCAAATAATTGCACATTGATCCACACACACACACACACACACACACATTCATATAATCATTCTTTGAGAAGAGTGTGGTCACCGTGGTAACACTTGATGCTCTGGGGTGCCTAACACCTTCCTCCGTGATAACCAAGCCCCTAAAACCCCTTAATGAATCTTAAAGTCAAATTATCGACATTAGCATTCCTTTTTCTTAGTATTTTTTAAATGTCACATCACTCGGGTCAATGTGCAAACCTTTTCATTCATTAATATTAAATATTAATGCATGCAAAACAAAAGTTAAATACACCAACCTTTGGCTATTTCTTAAAGTCAAATCATCGATTTTATTTACTATAATTTATGTACGACATTTTTTCACTTAATTTTTTCAAACAAATTCATCACATTAACATGAGAACACCAAAGAACAAGTAACTAAAAGGGACATAAAAAAATTTTTAGGAATTTATTTTGAATTTTTAATAATTAAAATCTATTTTCTCTATTTATTTAATAAAAATAATTAATTTTGTAATTAATTGTCGCTAAAGGTGAAATAGGCGACAAAATCGTAGCTGATTGTGTTCTTGAGTGTTCTTGAGCCTGCCCAGATCTTCATAGTCAGTTAACCAGCTGCCTAGTTTGACTAGTGAAATTTCTTTGATCCTTAAGTTTCTGGGCTTGTATTTCCCCTAATGTTGTAGTATTCATGACACACTACAACCTTAATCAACTGTCATGGCCAACACATAACACCACATCAAGATCTAAGCTACCAAACATCTTGTCAGACGTGTTCTTGAGTTTCTGGGCTGCCCAGAAACTCAAGCAGTGTTAAGGTCCCTTTTTGAGCCTTAATTAATTCGGTCTCTAGTCAAATTTTAGGTGGTTTAAAGATACCAGATTGTAATGCTTATGTAATAGGACAACATAGTAACACTAAATCAACCTAACAACATCAAATGTGCAAGATCAAGGCTGGTCAAAGTATTGACAGAATCGTGTTCTTAGACTTTCTGGGTTTTCCAGAAATGGAACCCAGGCAGTCGGTCAACCTATGTTTGACCCTAATTAATTTTCATTCTGGTTATGATATAAGTAATATAATGGCATGTATGTTTAGTCTACATGTCAGGCTACAACAACAAAACAACAACTTGGCCAAACGCATTACCAGAAGCAAGATCCGAAGCTATCAAAACGCTTGTCAGACTTTCTGGGTTGCCCAGAAACTCAGTTGGTCATGGTCGATCAACGACCTTTGACCCTTGATAACATAAAATGTACTTATGATCTGGGCTTGATTCAAGTTCCAGATCAAAACCCTTACAACATTGAACAGATCGATAACATAAAACACAATAAACATCTAACACAGAAGAATCTAGAGGCCCTGACATTAGGCTGTCAGGCCTTATTTTCCAACTTTACCAGATTTGTGAAATCTTTAAATTCGTGCATCTAGATGTTATGGATCCAAGTTATAACAACACAGATCACTAAATGACATCCTTATACACAACTCAAAATAACAAATCATAACAAATAACATAAGATCACATGATTTAGGGTTTATACCTTCTAGGCTTAGATCTTTGAATCTGATCTTATTGATCTGTAATTGAAAAGCTAAATGGTGATATTAGCTTATCTTCCCACTCATTCTCACTCCCCATCTCGAAAATTATAGAGAGAGAAGGTCTTGGATAGTTTGCTAAGTAAAGTAAGAAAGTTTTCTTACTTTTTTTACTTTTATTTTTGATTCAATGAATTTGGCTGAGATGGCTGCTGATATAAGAGATATATGCCACATGGAAGTCTTAGAGTTGGTCACTAACTCAAGTCTTGGCTAGATCTACAAGTTACTTATTAAAGTAATGAAAAAGGGCACTTTGGTTATTTGGATTTTAATTTTAATGGCATAAATGACAATTGCTACAACCCTTAGGGTTTGACCCTTAGGGTTTAACCCTTAGGGTTTTATACCTAAGGTTCTTAAAAAAAATCAAATTTCTAGGATTTCCAATTTAGGTTTTCAAAATAGAAAATTAATATTTCTAAATTATAATTAGGATTCTCTAATTATACTAAGATTTCCTAGTCATAATTCAAGCTTTCTAAATAAGATTAATATTTCCTAATCAAAATTTCTAATTTAGCAATTTGATCCATAATTGTACATTAGGGTTTCTAACGGAACAATTAGGGTTTCAAACTTTAAAAATTAGGGTTTTCTAATTAATTATTAGAATTTCCCTAATTAAGTCTATAATCATAAATACGTACTTTTAAATTCCCAATTTAGGGTTTTCGAATTCCGAATTAGGATTTCGGATTCCCGAAGCTAAAATTAGGGTTTCCAGAACCAATAATAGGGTTTCTAGCTATTCGTTAACGTTTTCTAACTGAACGTCGATGTTCTTAATATATAATTAGGGTTTACCACTGATATAATTTATCTGGTCAACCCTTGACCCTTAACCACATATTGTACACAAATATAACCATATACACAGAACATATACACTTATACCCTTAATCCTGAATAATTCACCACAAAATTTTAAATTCACAAAATTCTTTCCCGGAAATCTCAAATCCATTCACTTATTTTCAGTCTAGATTTATTATTTAACCTTTAATCCATCATTTAAGATTTAAATAATTATCTAAATTCTATGGTTGTCACATTATACTTGTACAATACCTAGTATTATACTCGTATTCTTCACGTATAATAACAATTCTTATTATACTTAATCATTTATTTTCTTAGATTTCACTTTCCCTAACCCTTAGGATTTTAAGTCCGTGGGTGAAAACTTTGTTTGCCATAATTGAAATATTATTGAATATTCCATCTCATCTTTGAATTCTATCATTACACATTTCTTAGTAATTCAAAAATAATTACCGAATAGAAACGATTGAATAGTGATTTTTTAAAAATTTCTCGAAAACTTTTATTTTTGTCTTGAAAATTCAAATCATTTAATTCTAGTACGCAGTCATAATCCTAACCACATTCGCACATTCTAGGTCGTAGAGCGACCTTTAAATAGCTTACTCACTTTAATAAATAATTAAATTCATTTAATCAAATAAAATTTAATTCACATAATAATCCAATTTTTCTCGGGCGTTACAATCCATTTATGGATTGAAGCAAGCTTCTCATAGGTGGAAGATCCATTTTGTTGAGACAATCAAAGAGTTTGATTTTATCAAAAACGAGGATGAACCATGTGTGTAAGAGAAGATTAATGGGAGCGTTGTTTCATTCCTTGTATTATATGTTGACGTTATATTACTAATAGAGAATGATATTCCTATGCTACAGTCGATCAAAATCTGGTTATCGAAACACTTCTCCATGAAGGACTTAGGAGAAACATCCTATATTTTGGGGATAAAGATCTATAGAGATAGATCTAAAAGGATGTTTTGCTTATCCCAGGGAACGTACATTGACTCGATGCTAAAGAAGTTTAGCATGGATGATTCCAAGAGAGGTCTCATGCCGATGAGCCATGGAATACATCTCTCCAAGAAATAGAACCTAAAGACACATGAGGAGAGAGAATGTATGAGTAAGATTTCTTATGCTTCAGCAATAGGATCTATCAAGTACAATATGATATGTACTAGATCGGATGTCACTCATGCACTTAGTGTAATAAGCAGATATTAGTCGAATCTAGGAGAAGAGCACTAGAAGGTAGTGAACAACATCCTAAAGTACTTAAGAAGAACTAAGGATATGTTTCTTGTCTACGGCGGGTCTGAATTAAAACTAGAGGGCTACACAGACTCAAGCTTTCAAATGGACCAAGATTACAGTAAAATCATTTTGGGGTATGTGTTTACCTTAAACGGTGGCGCAGTGAGTTGGAAGAGTTCCAAACAGCAAACAATTTTTGATTCAGTAACAGAGGTAAAGTACATAGATGCAAGTGAAGCGGTAAAGGAGGTTGTTTGGATGAAGAAGTTCATAACTGTAATACCCGAGAATTTTATAAGTAATTTTAGTAATAAAATAAAGATATTTTCAATTATTTGTGTGCACATATATATATATATATATATATATATATGTATGTATATGTGGCATGGGGCTAATAATTAAATACAAATTGAATCATGTATGAAAGGATTAAGAATTTTGTTGATAATGTTGATAAGCTTGGTTATGATTAATTGAGCTTAAGTGTTAAGCATTTTGTGGCATGCTTAATTTCTTAATGAGATTAATTGATGAATAGCTTAATGAAGTGTTGGATCTAGGATAAATCCAAGCCCAACCTTAATAATGCAACATACTTGCATAAGTAAGGGCTTTAGCCTAAGAAATTGAATTGGTGGACTAATGTTTAGCCCCATGTGTATAAGTATTTTTGCCTAGCCCAAACTTGATTTACTTTAGGAAGAGACCAATGAGTATTTGATCCCAAATATGATTAAAATTGTGTTAGTAGCCCAAGGAGCATTTTATTGGATTAGCCCAATACGCTTGGGTCATATAATTATATGGGTATATGTATATGTTTACAATTCGGGAGCTAATATACTAGCTTATGCTACAAATTGTGGATGAAATAAAATGTAACATAGGGCAATAAGCCCAATGACCGACTATGACGCCCCCAAATCTGGGTATCTTCCAACCCGACAAATGGTGCTACATGGTACTCATCACTGTACATTCATTCTATTGAAACAACATCAAAATGTGTGTATCAACGACATTCTTATTACATTAATAATATTACATCCCGTTCCCAGGTTCTAAAACCATTACATTCTTTGTTCATCATACTATAATATATACAACTTACTAGTTTATTACAAGGTAAACTAATCGTTCATCTTCGTCTTGCCTTTATCCTTATCAGATCCCTCGATTCGTTCGGTATTAGCTGCATTCATATGGTTCAAGCAAGAGTGAGCATAACAAGCTCAGCAAGTAAAACAATTTCTTTTAAACAACATGCTTGAAATATAGGAATCGTATATCTTCAATAATTAGATAATAGTTATGAAGTACTATCAATAATTCAAAATAGCATTTCTTTTCCTTCAAAACATTTTACAATAACAATATTCAGTAAAACACCAATTCTGGCTCAAGACCATAAGCATTTCATAATTTCTTTGAAAAGGACAACCCGACACTAAGTCCGTAAGTCTGACATATCTTACGATCACTTTTGGGTGATCAGCCCATAGTACTCTATGTTGATCAACACTACATCCTGTTAGACGTATGTACGTTTAAGTTTTGGCAACCTCGCGTGCCCATTGAATAATCGATGAAAAATACATTTGTTTATTCATACTCAAGCTTACCTTGAATCCGTACTAAACAGTTGGCGTAAGATAGCGTTAGCAATTCTATACTGAAAGACTTGTAAATAAATCAATCAACTCTTCAAGATTAGTCTAGCCGAGATAAAACTGGCATCGACCCTTTAGTAAAACACTCCATGCATCTCATAACATGAATCACAAAAAACTTGGCTAACACGAAGGTTAGACAAGCGTTTAGGAAAAACTTGCCTTCAGCGTTTGCTACAGTGTAATAACTTTTCCTTTCAGTCTTTACGGTCTCTACAACACATAACCACATAACATACCACATTAGGTCATGAATGAACATACATGGTTCCTAATGAATCTTACTCTTCTTCTCAATCTAATCATGTATTAGATTTGTTATTATTGGTTCAGGCTTACCGTTATAACTTACATCATTTTTACCAACTTCTTTCTCTTCTATGTCTTACTTGGATATACTTTATTAATACAACTCATTTCTAGTTAATCATCCTTCTTCACGTCTTACTAACGTTATCACGTTTATTAATCAAACTCGATCGTTAAGTACACATATTGCACCGTTCACATTCACATTCATTTGACTTATCTCCAACCTTTAGTATTATACTTAAGGTTTATAACATCTTTTAATGATGTTACATTAGGTTTAGCATTGATATGATTCCTTATCATTAATTTATTTTTCCTTTATATTCATAACCTTTCCTCTCCTAAGCTTTCCCTAATCTTTGTCAGTCATGGCTACGACATTATTCTCTCTCGTGTCACGTCATGCATGGCGTAACTTAGCAGTGTGTATGGTCCGGACTCGTGAATTCCGCCATAACTTCATTGCTTAAGATTTGTTCTTTGCTGTAAATGGTTTCAATCCATTATATTAACATCTTGACATACATACTTCATTAACTTATTTACATGATAAGTTATTACTTGTTCTTCATTAGTCTATAACTTGTAAAAGTATGAACTACTTATGAATTCACTTTGCATGACTTATCATAGCTTAAATCTTTTAACCATCATCCTTGCTTCTTATTATCATACAACTTTACTATTTTAACATAAAACAAGTTCCTACAAGTTCTTCCTTGTTTCATAACTTATATGATTATGAATAGCTTATTCATGACTTATACGGCTTATTAAGACTTAAGTTATTTGATTACTCATTCTTATCATTCCTTAGCATACATATTCTACCACTACCCATTTCCCTACCAATGGAAAAGAAAGAGATTCATGGTTTAAGTTCTTACCCTTGAATATCACTTGGTTAATCTTTGGTCTTCTTCTTGCTTCTTGAATTATGAAGACTAGCTTTCTAGCTTTTCTAGCTTATTCTCACTTATTCTCTCTAACCAATAAGCTCTCAACTTGTTAGATGAAATAAACAACCAACAAAATGAAAACCAAGCTTGCTATTTATAGGAGTTGCTAGGTTAGGGTATAATGGTGAATAAACCACTCCCACCTCCTTAACTCCACCTCCTTAAGCCACCTCCTTACTATTCATTACTTAAACCCTAAGTTTACTTGCTCACCAAATAAGTTACCTGGCCATCACAACACTTAGCCATTAAGTTAACTTGGTCACCACACATAATAACTTTATTTGCTTATCACACATAAGCACTTTACTTAGCCTTTAAGTTACTCAACTTATCCTTTGCTTAACACTTAAGTCTACTTGATCAACACACTTAATTCTTGGTCACCAATTCACCCATATGATCATGGGTCGCCCCATGGATCAAACTTTACCCATTGGATTAATATTTTGGGCTTAAGGTTTAATTAACCTAACTTATACGTTGGGCTTGCAATTAAACAAACACTTGGCTTGTTCATTAAATTACATTGGACTTAACCATTCATATAGTTGGGCTTTAACATTAATTCGTATTGGGCTTTATTATCATCCCAATTGGGCATTAGAATCTCCTACACATTTCTACAAATTCAATACATTTGGCTTAAAGTCTTATAACGTATAATCTACATATAATTCTCGTATTCCAACTCGTATACTTATTTAATATACGACATTCCATCATTCATACATACTCGTATAATACCTCGTATTATACTTGTATTCATTACCTCGTACAATACTTATGTATTATACAATCATAGCTTTAATTCATTATACGCATCTAAATTCCTTCTCGGAACTCACTTTCTCTAACCGTTAGGTTTTAAGTCCGCAGGCAAAAAATTGTGTTTGCTATAACTAAAATATTATTGGATATTCTATCACACCTTGATATTCTATCATTACGTATTTCTCGGAAGTTCAAAAATAATTTTCGAGCAGAAATGCGTGAATAGTGTTTTTCGAAAAATTTCTTGGAAAGCTTTTATTTTCGTCTTGGAAATTCAAACACTTTAATTCTACCACATAGCCAAAATACTACGACATTCCGATATGTTTAGGTCATAGAACGACCTTCAAATAGCTTACTCCCATAATTAATTAATTAAATTCATTTAATCCACATAATCAAATAAAAATTTTATTCTCAAAAATCCAATTTTTTTCTGGGGCGTTACACTCTTCCCCCCTTATAAGGATTCTATCCCGAGAATCTCGCTAATAATACATATACCATTAAGGAAACATTTTCTTTTATTTTAATCTCAAGTTTCCACAATGCTTCTTCGACATTGCGGTTCTTTCATTTCACCTTCAACGAAGGTGTTATCTTAATTCGCATGACTTGTCACTTCCTATCAATAATCTGAGATGGGAGTTTAAATACTTATTAACATATTATGCTATCTTCCTCTGATTAATTCTTCTTTTTAACTTTAAAATTATTTGAAACTCAAATTCCTCCTTCAAAACAAGATTATACTTGATCTTCTCTTCATCCTGCATCCTCTTCTTCATTCGCTTGCATTCCTCATTACCTAGTTATACTTAATTAACGCGTTCCATTATTGTGGATTGAGTCTACATTGTGGATAACATTTCTACCACTTCATTCCATAAATTAACTTCTAATTTCATTCTTGCTATTTTCGTTATTAACTCATTCTGAGTTGTTAACATCGATAGCTTTTCCCTACCTTTCCTACTTAACGCGTCGGCTTCTACGTTAACTTTCCCGGATTGATATAACATATCAACGTCGAAATCTCTTATCCATTCTAATTACCTTCTCTACCTCATATTCAACTCCTTTTGTGTGAAGATATATTTCAGACTCCTAGAGTCCGTGTACATCTCACACTTCTCCCCGTATAAATACTATCTTCGGATTTATTTATTTATTTATTTTTATTTTTTTCAAAAACTACAGCTACCAATTATAGATCATAAGTAGGATAGACCTTCTCATAATCCATTAACTGGCGTGATACATACCTAATGAACTTGCCATGCTACATGAGTACGCAACCTCGTCATCTATGCGAAACATCGAGATACACTACAAAATTCCTCATATCATCTGATAAGGATAATACAGGTGCCTTACTTAACTTCCCTTTTTAGTTCCTCAAAACTATTTTTCTCACTTCTCATTCCCATCATACTTATTAATAACATATATGTATATCTTTTAAGCTAAAATTCACACTTAGTGAATTCCGTATCCAACTTCTCCCTCTGTAGTGTTTCTCACACTATCTTCAAATGTTCAACCAAATATTATTTGAACACTCTGTGACGCTAATGGTATTTCAACCATAACACTTCACAAGAGAACCTATCTGTTTACCACCGACTTGCCCGGCGCCCCTTACGAAAAGTCTAACTTCAGTACATCAGTCCACCCAATTGACATAACCAGAAACTTGTCATAACTATAACGAGTTTTGAATGTCATCTTAGGTACCTCCTCCTTCTTCCTTACTTTCAACCGACTATACCCCGTACGCAAATCTATCTTAGAAAAATTCTTTGCCCTCTTCAATTGATCAAATAGATCATCGATCCTGGGCCATGGGTATTTATTCTTAACCTCTAACTTACTCTTATTACGATAGTCGATACGAAATCGTAACGACTCTTCCTCTTCCTTAACATCCTCCTAACTTGCGTCATGATTAGATAACAAGAGCGTCGCGGTATTTTATTACCGTAAATTACTACCTTGGATTTTCTTAGAAAACCGAAGATTCATACTTTTATTCTAACAATTTATTAAATTTCTATGATTAATTAACCCATTCATACCGAGAATTACTTCAAATTCTCTCAACATTATCGGTGCTTATCTATCAACACTTGCTTACCATTATTATCCATGAAACCATTTCCTCGAATATAATCAACGAAAGTTATTCCCTTCTCCTTTACCGTAATGTTTAAAGGTATTTATAATTCCTTTCAGACCGACTCCTAAATGAGTTTTTCCACATGTCTTACACACTTTGATCTTACGCTTAGGATCCCCTTGTCCCACTCCAGTATTCCTGGAGTTAAAATTCTTTCCTTTTGACATACTGCCACTACCATTGGCACTCTCTGCCTTGGTTCCTCCCTCTCCCTTGCTCTTATTCTTTCTCTCTTTGTGGTATTGAGTCAACGCCTCACTACCACCCTCTGTTATAATCACCTTTTCCAGAATGGTCCCATAGGAAACAATCTGAAACACCAAAATCCTACTATAGAGGCAGGGTTTTAGGCCCTGCTCAAACCTACGAGCCTTCCTCTCCTCAGTGTCCACTTGATGGGGAGCAAACTTTGCTAATTCATTGAATCTGGTCGCGTATTGGGGAACCGTCATGTCCTCTAGTTTAAGTTCTAAGAACGTAATCTCCATCCTCCTTTACATGCTTGTAGGGAAAATAATTCTCGAAGAAAACCTTCTTGAACTGTTCCCCCGTTACCCCATCTGTTCTAGCCCCACCCTGGTGAGCCTCCTACCAAAAGATGGTTTCCCCTTTCATCATGTAAGTCGCAAAAGAAGTCTTTTGCACCTCACCTACGTTTGTAATAACAAACACCTTCTTTATTTCCTTTACCCATGTCTGGGCTTCTAATGGGTTCGTTGTTCCTTTGAAATCCGGCAGACCTATGCTTTTAAATTCTTTAAAGGTAGTCATTCAGGCTAACCTAGGTTCGGCGGGTACTCTACCCATGGTTTAGTTAAATGCAGCCGTTAATAAATTAACGAACTCTTGCATAGGGTTGTTTTGACCCCCTTGAGTATCATTATGCGATTCCGCTTCCTGATTACGTTGTCTTCTCCTTGACGACATTTTCTAATTAAATAAATAGAATTTCATTATTATCTATTTACTTACTTCGTTATTATTCGCCACATAACAACTCATACCATAACAAAGCATATTAAATGAAAACTTCATTATATTTATATGCTTCTTCATAGTCAAAACTATTTACAATTTGCTCCAATAGCCAGAAGCTATTACATTTCTATCTCGCAATTGAACTTCTCAAAAGTTGAGATTTACAAAAAGACTACCTTGTTTATACAAAAGAGAGTTTTACGTCACTACACACATCTTTATAACTCTAAACTTCTAATAATGCATATCAGCGTCCTCGTGTTTCTCATTCGCAATCATCATTATAGTATCCCGACTAATAGTATGTCGAGTTTGTCCAACTCCATGGGATGACAAGCAACTTTCATCTTGAAATCCATATGATCACTCTTATGGATGTAAGACATCCGTACTATCTTCCGATCCTTCTCCCGCAATTCTTTACGAAGCTCATTGGCCTCCTTCTAATAATCCCTATCCTGTTCTGTCATAAGCACCTGTCTATCATGTTCTAACTCAAAATCTGCTTCTGCAGACACTTTAGCTTCATGGAGATAATTAATCTCTTCACTCTGATTATGCACAACTATACTCAGTTGCACATTCTTGTCAAGCACTACCAGATACAATGCTCTCATTGCATCTGGAGGTATTGACTCTAGTGTAGGTACCACCGTATTAACTGATGTTACCTCCATTTCCTCATCCTTATAGACCATCGTATTAAGATATGACGCTATATCCATATCTCCCTCAGAGTAGTCTTCCTCAGAAAAGTACTCCACTATCTCCGACTCCTCTAGAATCACTAATGGTACCTCTGTCACTGGCATGGGTACAGGCTCTACTCTGTTCACAGTTTCTTCACTCATCGCATGTATATCTCAATACATCAAGCTATCGATCCATATCCTATAATAACACATAACATGTTGATTAGTACATAACACACCATAGTATAAGCACAAATCACATTTAATTTATTTAGGGTTACTTTCCATCTTTTAAATCTTTTGGTACTGAGTTTCCTCAATACCTTATTGACTCATTCGACTGAAGTAAAGCTTGAGTTTACTTCCTTCAAACTTTTCTTTCTTAACGAGGTTATTAGCCTAAGGTTCTTCCCCCATAAGTTTTATAACATAATGCTTTGATACCAACCTGTGACGCCCCCAAATTCGGGTATCTTCCAACCCAACAGATGGTGCTACACGATACTCATCACTGTACATTCATTCTATTGAAATGACATCAAAATGTGTGTATCAACGACATTCTTATTACATTAATAATATTACATCCCATTCCCAGGTTCTAAAACCATTACATTCTTTGTTCATCATACTATAATATATACAACTTACTAGTTTATTACAAGGTAAACTAATCATTCATCTTTTTCTTGCCTTTATCCTTGTCGAATCCCTCGGTTTGTTCGGTATTAGCTGCATTCATATGGTTCAAGCAAAAGTGAGCATAACAAGCTCAGCAAGTAAAATAATTTCTTTTAAACAACATGCTTGAAACATAGGAATCGTATATCTTCAATAACTGGAAAATAGTTACGAAGTACTATCAATAATTCAAAATAGCATTTCTTTTCCTTCAAAACGTTTTACAATAACAATATTCAGTAAAACATCAATTCTGGCTCAAGACCATGAGTATTTCACAATTTCTTTGAAAAGGACAACCCGACACTAAGTCCGTAAGTCCGGAATATCTTACGAGCACTTCTGGGTGATCAGCCCATAGTACTCTATATTGATCAACACTACATCCTATTAAACATATGTACGTTTAAGTTTTGGCAACCTCGCGTGCCCATCGAATAATCGATGAAAAATACATTTGTTTATTCATACTCAGGCTTACCTTGAATCCATACCAAACAATTGGCGTAGGATAGCGTTAGCAATTCTATATTAAAAGACTTGTAAATAAATCAATCAACTCTTCAAGATTAGTCTAGCCGAGATAAAACTGGCATCGACCCTTAAGTAAAACACTTCATGCATCTCATAACATGAATCACAGAAAACTTGGCTAACACGAAGGTTAGACAAGCGTTTAGGAAAAATTTGCCTTCAGCGTTTGCTACAGTATAATAACTTTTCCTTTCAGTCTTTACGGTCTCTACAACACACAACCACATAACATACCACATTAGGTCATGAATGAACATACATGGTTCCTAATGAATCTTACTCTTCTTCTCAATCTAATCTTGTATTAGATTTGTTATTATTGGTTCAGGCTTACCGTTATAACTTACATCATTTTTACCAACTTCTTTCTCTTCTATGTCTTACTTGGATTTACTTTATTAATACAACTCGTTTCTAGTTAATCATCCTTCTTCACATCTTACTAACGTTATCACGTTTATTAATCAAACTCGATCGTTAAGTACACATATTGCACCGTTCACATTCACATTCATTTGACTTATCTCCAACCTTTAGTATTATACTAAAGGTTTATAACATCTTTTAATGATGCTACATTAGGCTTAACATTGATATGATTCCTTATCATTAATTTGTTTTTCCTTTATATTCATAACCTTTCCTCTCCGGGCTTTCCCTAATGCTGGCGCTGCGGCGCCGACATTCCTTCTCTGTATCACGTCACGGCGTGACTTAGCAGTGTGTATGGTCCGGACTCGTGAATTTCACCATAACTTCATTGCTTAAGATTTGTTCTTTGCCTTAAATGGTTTCAATCCATTATATTAACATCTTGACATACATACTTCATTAACTTATTTACATGATAAGTTATTACTTGTTCTTCATTAGTCTATAACTTGTAAAAGTATGAACTACTTATGAATTCACTTTGCATGACTTATCATAGCTTAAATCTTTTAACCATCATTCTTGCTTCTTATTATCATACAACCTTACTATTTTAACATAAAACAAGTTCCTACAAGTTCTTCCTTGTTTTATAACTTATATGATTACGAATAGCTTATTCATTACTTATACGGCTTATTAAGACTTAAGTTATTTGATTACTCATTCTTATCATTCCTTAGCATACATGTTCTACCACTACCCATTTCCCTACCAATGGAAAAGAAAGAGATTCATGGTTTAAGTTCTTACCCTTGAATATCACTTGGTTAATCTTTGGTCTTCTTCTTGCTTCTTGAATTATGAAGACTAGCTTTCTAGCTTTTCTAGCTTATTCTCACTTATTCTCTCTAACCAATAAGCTCTCAACTTGTTAGATGAAATAAACAACCAACAAAATGAAAACCAAGCTTGCTATTTATAGGAGTTGCTAGGTTAGGGTATAATGGTCAATAAACCACTCCCACCTCCTTAACTCCACCTCCTTAACTCCACCTCCTTAAGCCACCTTCTTACTATTCATTACTTAAACCCTAAGTTTACTTGCTCACCAAATAAGTTACTTGGCCATCACAACTCTTAGCCATTAAGTTAACTT
The DNA here is from genome assembly GCA_020205615.1 of Panax quinquefolius. Classification (NCBI taxonomy): domain Eukaryota; kingdom Viridiplantae; phylum Streptophyta; class Magnoliopsida; order Apiales; family Araliaceae; genus Panax; species Panax quinquefolius. Next base: position 80,628,158 of record CM035157.1, on the reverse strand, counting down.
GGTCACCACACATAATCAATTTACTTGCTCATCACACATAAGTACTTTACTTAGCCTTTAAGTTACTCAACTTATCCTTTGCTTAACACTTAAGTCTACTTGCTCAACACACTTAATTCTTGGTCACCAATTCACCCATATGATCATGGGTCGCCCCATGGATCAAACTTTACCCATTGGATTAATATTTTGGGTTTACGGTTTAATTAACCTAACTTATACGTTGGGCTTGCAATTAAACAAACACTTGGCTTATTCATTAAATTACATTGGACTTAACCATTCCTATATTTGGGCTTTAAAATTAATTCGTATTGGGCTTTATTATTGTCCCAATTGGACATTAGAATCTCCTACACATTTCTACAAATTCAATACATTTGGCTTAAAGTCTTATAACGTATAATCTACGTATAATTCTCGTATTCCAACTCGTATACTTATTTAATATACGACATTCCATCATTCATACATACTCAGATAATACCTCGTATTATATTTGTATTCATTACCTCGTACAATACTTACGTATTATACAATCATAGCTTTAATTCATTATACACATTTAAATTCCTTCTCGGAATTCACTTTCCCTAATCGTTAGGTTTTAAGTCCGCAGGAGAAAAACTGTGTTTGCCATAACTGAAATATTATTGGATATTCTATCACACTTGATATTCTATCATTACGTATTTCTCGGAAGTTCAAAAATAATTCCCGAGCAGAAATGTGTGAATAGTGTTTTTCGAAAAATTTCTCGAAAAGCTTTTTTTTCGTCTTGGAAATTCAAACACTTTAATTCTACCACATAGCCAAAATACTACGACATTCTGATATGTCTAGGTCATAGAACGACCTTCAAATAGCTTACTCCCATAATTAATTAATTAAATTCATTTAATCCACATAATCAAATAAAAAATAAATTCTCAAAAATCTAATTTTTTTTCTAGGGCGTTACACCGACCATGCCCTTCCCCCTTGCCAAATTCTAATTTCTTTCAAGCTAATTGAGCTATCAAGCAAAGTCTACGTGGGGGAAATGATGGTGCAAGTACTAGGAATAGTGTAGGAATAATGTGGTTGGTAGAACATTGCACAAATCAACTTTTCCCCTTGGTTAATACCCCCATTATTGGATAATGATTTTCCTATAAATAGGAGCCTTAGTGTAAGACCCCAAATTATTATTATTATTTTTTAATAAAATGGAATTTCCTCTATTTATTATTTTAAAATAGTAAGGGGTTGATTTGATTAATGTGATTAGTTATGGGTAAAATGTACAACTATTTTAAATAAGAGAGTGGTTATAAAATATTCATTGTTGTCGGGGAATATTAGTGGAATATTCTTGTTGTCGAGGAATATTCGTACGACGGCGCAGCCATTTGTGGGCCCCATAACAAAAAACTGTCGGATGAAGAAAACGACACGAATGAGTTTTTTTAATAATAACGACGTAACGGTTACAGTTAAAACTGTTGGAATACCCGGTGGGTAAAGTAAAGTAATACGCGTTGTTGCACAGTAGCACACGGTATTGCAAAATAATTGTAATTATTGATTCTTACATAAGAAGTCACTACTCAATAATTGTTACAGTAATTGCTACTTAAGAAGTCACTGTTCAATATTTTATTTTATTGATTCAATAATTGCTACGTTGATATTTTATATTATTGATTCAATAATTTTCACTGTACAATATTTCCCATTATCAGATCAATAATTCATATTATTTGAATAATATTATTAGATAGAATTATTGGTAATGTCTAAGGATGTTCTGTCTAGGAAAGGGGTTTGGTCACCTAATTGCGCGCCAGGAAGGAGAAATCCTTATCGGAAAGCCCCCTCTCTTCTGGGAACGACCTGGTTGTCATTATTACGGTTTTGTAATATTATTTGTGAATAATTAATTATTGATAAAAATGATAAGACAATATTTATTCAATTGGGATATAAATGGAGGAATTTTTAGAAAAGTGACAATTGTTGAAAATTGATATTTTATCTTTTCTAATAAAATAATTCATTTAAATATATTATTATATTACATTATAAATGTATAATGTGATAATATAATAATATAATAACGGTGATATTTTTACAATGAATGCACGATATATGAATAAATGAGGAGGAAGAGAGCAAATTGGGTCCAGAGTATTTTTGTTACAAAAAACATGTTAAACATGTTGGTAGGCCCTATTTTTTACTGAAATTTGATTATAGCCTGCAAGATCATTCGTATATAGATTTCGGTCATTTTCCCTTTAGAATTTGGAAAAACTTTTTTCAACAAAGTTGCAGAGAATTAAATTTCCTATGGAATAGACATAAGATTCGAATTTTTCTGATTAAATGGCTATTTATTATGAATTATTGAAGTTTTGAAATAATTGATTTTTGGAGTTTTAAATATTATTTTTAAGAAAAACATTTTTTTATGTTGGTGGGCCCCACTAGTGTGCTGAAATCAGATTTTCAAGGATGTGTGTGGGAAATTTTTTTATAAAATATTATTTTATTAAATTTTCTGCTTTGGTGTTCTAAGCACTTTCCTATAAATAGGGTGCTTAAGTTAGAATTGAAAATCACATCAGAATCAAAAGTTTTCCTTCTCTATAATATCGGACATATTTTTGTGAGTATATAAATACTTTGATTGTTGTTATACAGTACAAGTTTCCTTCAGCATTATATCTGATATTTCAGTCAGAAGTATTGTTCTTTTGAGGTAAGGGATGTTATTTTTTCGTAAATGATGTTATTTCTTTTAATATCATTACACCGAAGTATTGGTATGAATTTTATTATGAAATTTTTACCTTTTCATGTTGAGGTTACTATTCACGTATACGACACTATTCACGATTACGGTACTATTCACAAGTACTATTCACGAAGTATGATCTTTCTTGTGAAATTTTTGCCTTTTCGTGTCGGGGTTACTATTCACGTATATAACACTATTCACGTATACGACACTATTCACGAATACAACACTATTCATAGAAAAATTAAATTTTCTTTTATGTGTCCAAGTTGTCTGTTATGGTTCCTATCTTTGATTGGATCTATGTTTTCATCTTCATTCTTGAATTTTGCTCCACAAATGATTATTATGAAGTATTTTTGAACTTGGATAAACTAATGTACGAATCCCTAATCTTTGTCCTTTTATCTCTCTGGATTCATTTTCTTGAAAATATTTTTATCATCTTCAGTCCTAAATGGTGATATAACTGAATATCTTTGGCCTGCAGTGAAAAGATGAATGATTACCTGATGAATATCTTTGGCCCGTAGTGCAAAGATGGACAGGTGTTGAGATGAACATGACCAACTGGTAATACAAATGAATATCTTTGGCCCGTAGTGAAAAGATAAATATTTGATTCAAGATGTATATTGATTGATATTACAGGGATAAAATATTGATGATGGACTTTTAAATCATATAAGATAGTAGACTTCATTCTCTACTTTACTCTTTTAATGAATTATTGTTTCCGCTGCAACTATTGATCTAAAACTTGTTGTCCATTGTATTCTATCAGATTTTTCCCTGTTGAGGACTAAGGATAATTTTTTCTACATTATCTTAGTCATAATATTCTTTTTTGGGCTAGTTGAGCTCATCCTTTTCCTTTTTGTTCCATTTTTCTTCTCAGGAGGCGAAAATATAGAGGGAACTAGTCGGGGTGTGGAGTGATGGTTCGAGACAGTTGTTTTAACAGTCCTCACTATTTTATAAAATAGTGTATCAATAATTGTAATGAGGACTTATTTAAGTGTGGATATTATCCAGCAGATAATATTTGTATTTAAACTCATAGTATATGTGTTGTATTTTGCACGACAATTGTAATAATGAAGTTATAGTTATTTATGTACCATGTATTTGGCGACTCAGAATGGATTGTGTGGACCTATTTTGGGGGCGTCACACTTAGAGTGTTGGTGGAATCTGCCACATTTCAGTTGATAAGTTCTAGTATAGAGAGAGCCAGAGAGAGTTGAGAGAAAAGAATAAGACCCAGGAAGCTCTTGTTGTTCGAGACGACAGACTCTAGGAGAAACAACTGTTAAGGCATAAAGGTATGACCTTATTACTTTAAATATTGCCTATCAATTTTAGCCAGTTAATTCTTTTGGGTAAGTAATGTAGTATTTATTTGGAAAAGTCTTATTAGTCATCATTATAGTTGTATCCAAGACCCAACATTATAAGCATTAAACTGACTAAGTAACTTGAATAAAGTAAGTCGGTTATCTGTGTACCCATGAATTAACCCAATAAACCCAAGAACTTAGACTTTGCCGAAGTAAAATAGACCTAAGCCGAATTGCATGGCATGCCTTGGAAACTGTTATTTTTCCTTTCGGGTCCTTGCATTGCCTCCTAGTTAGCAAACCCAAACTCGATAAATCTTAAGAACTTTTAAATAATAAATTATTGTATGCCTCTAAAGTTAATAGACATCATCACACGTCTAGTTAGACTCATAGTACAGCTAGCTATGGAGTCTGAGGAGGAGTTAGTTAGGAGTCGGGATAGAAGGACCAGCTGAAGAAGCGGTCATAATCCCCAGAGACTGAAGTTGTTCCGAAGAGCTAACTTCGGGAAATGTCTTCGACTTTGAAAGATGTCTTCGGGTTCGGAGATGACGTCTTCGACTTCGGAGATGACGTCTTTGACTTTGGAAATGACGTCTTAGACTTCGGAAGATGTCTTCGACTTTGAAAATGATGTCTTTGACTTCGGAAGATGTCTTTGGATTTGGAGATAGCATTGTAACTTTGGAAAAGGCTGGATTAATGTGATAGATATTATTATTTAGTTATAAATTACTCACGTATGAACTAAAAGGAGATTCTAAGAAGAGATTTTTGCTAGCTACGTGCAAATAATTCTAATACATGCAAACATGCGTAGGGAAGATTGTTTAGCATTATTGTTTAATAGATGTTATGAGTAAAACTAATAATGGTTGAAAGTAAATAGAAAAGACATAACCTAGTTTAGAAGTCCCTTAACATGTATGTGAGAAGCAACTTGAACAAGAATTCGTGACTTAAGTAATATTTCACGTATACAAACATGAGATGAGTATATGGGACTAAAATTGCTAAAATGTTCTAAGGTTGTCAAAAGTAAGAACAATGTGGATTATACATCTATGAGTTTTAATATGTGTAGCATACATGAATAAAAATATGTGTGACAAATACATGTTTATATATATGTCAAAGTGTGTGTGACTAATGAATACCTATACCTACATAAATAGGATAATATAGTTCATTGAGGTGGTTTGTGCTAAAAGTGGTAATCAACGAACAAGGCAAGTTTCCTAACTTACACAACTTTGGATTTTGTGCAAGTTCTCTAACTTTATTTGATTCTCATATTGAATGCAAGTTTCTAAATTCTTTACACTGTATATATTGTATAATCCAAATTGTTGCCATAACAACCATATTTATTTCCAACAAATATCTCTTACTATTCAAAAATCCTTAGTATATCTTACTGATTGTTGCCAACATTGAATTTATCGTTCTTGAATGCATTATAAAAGCTGTCTAAGCCATTAATTCGACTAGACTATTATCGTATGTTAGAAAGCTATCCAAATCCAAATTGACTTGGTGCAGGCTCTTATAATTGACTGAGATGAACAACCCTCCTTGAAGGGGAAACTATATAATTATCGGGAAACTATATAATGAGTATGATTAAATGTTATGCATAACGTAGGGTACTTTAGGTTGATCACCTGTTGTACATTTTTATTAGAGTTTCAATATAGTACTGTTAATTCTAGTAGAAGTTCTTAGTCCTTAGTGACTGTTCAGTGTTCATAAATCTGGAACTTTGATATGATTTAACTCTTTTGTTAATACCTTTCATGTCTATAGCAACTTTATTAAGAATTATTGATAATTCCAAAACTACTATTCATTGTCATACCCTTGAGATTTGAACTTATAATTGTTCACCCTTATTGCTATATTTCTTGCTGAGCAAATTTGTTGCTCATTCTTGCTTCCCTAAAAACATTACAGTTAAAGCAGAGCAAGGCAGTACTTCGGGAAAAGATAAAGGAAAGGGAAAGGCAACGGATTAGCTTAGTCCTTTATGCATAGGAAGAATTATTGTTATTTTTATTATTTTAATAATGTATTAAGGATGATTAAATGTATGTTTAGATCGTATTCTGTTTATATTATTGGAATTATGTAGTAACGGTCATGAGACCTTGGGACGCGAATATTTATATTATATCAATGTAAATTATTCTATTATTTTCGTTGTTGGTGATTTTAGTATGATATTAGAATTAGCACGTGACGAACCAAATTCGAGATATGAGTTTCTGAATTTTGGGGGCGTCACAGGTTGGTATCAGAGTTGTAGTTATAAACCTTAGGAGCGAGAGTCCTTAGATTATAACTTAGAAGAACTTAGAAGATAGGAAGGGATGAAACTCATGTAGAGTTTTCCTAGATAGAGATTTAGTATGTTATGAAATATAATTTCATTCTATACAATGAACTTATGTTTATTTAACATCTTAATGGAGTTGCTGTTTGTTTGTCTTGTATTTGTGGTTGTAAGATAACTGACATGGGAGGACCCAGTAGAGTGGTAGAAAAGAAACCCCATTACATACACGTGGTTTATGAGGCACGATTGATAGTTGAGCCCATTTCGGCAGTGGCTCCTATTGATGATGAGGATGAGGAGGAGGAGATGGAGCCATTTCCCGTAGAGACAGGTCCAGAGGAGGAACCCATGGAGGATGAGCCCGTAGAGGATTCCGATGAGGCTACTTTCGAAGATCAAATGTTGGGGGAATATGACGAGTGGATTTTGGAATTCGAATGCCGAGTTGAAGAACTAGAGACCCAGTCTCAAGATAGAGAAACCGAGATGCAAAAATTGAGGGAGGAAGACCTTAAGAGAAAACTGAAGATGCAATAGATGGAAGTAGAAATTGCGTATCGCAAAGAGGCAGGTATCCAGATGGGAACCCTTTTTCACTGATCGATATTCAGGAATGTGGAATTGGTGGGTAAGCTGAAGGAGTCCGAGCAGAAGGAGTTAAGTGAGAAAGCCAAGAAAGAGGCTCTTTGAACTTAGATTGAGCTGGAGGTTATGGAAAGAATCAACTTCGAGGAGAAGTGGGAAGAAGCTAATGATAGAGTAGGAGACCTGGAAGATGAGGTGAGATGCAAGAGGAGGAAGATGAACAAGATGGGCTATGCTTTGCGCATAACCATGGAAAGATTGATCGATGGTGTATATCATTACCCAGTGGAGCAGGGATAGACCCGTCATACCATAAGTAGGGACTTGGTGGCGCACATAACTTAAAAGGAATACAAGGGCGTTGTGGAGCGCAGAATAATAGATTGAGGTCTAGGTGTTAGTAGTTTAGTAGTAGTAGTTAGTAGTCATTTATGATTTGTTGTTATAATCCCAATCTTTTGTATGAATTATGGGATAGTTATATAAACTCCAAACTTTTGAAAAATGTTAGAGGGGTAGTATGTTAGTAGTTGTCCCTATCTTTTGCGATATTAGGGGATATGTGTTGACATTTATAGAAGTACGCTAGGGATAATCATGTTGATGTAATGATTTGGCATATGAATATAAATGATCTTATTTCAGAGACTTGTTATAAAATTTTATTCCTTTTTCATTTGAGAAATTTTTAAGTAATATAGTTAGATAATAAAAATGAAAATTATGTAATGCAGAAAATGCCGCCCAGACGTAGACTAGCGACATCGAAAGAGTCAGTCAATAACGAGAGAGAACAAGTAGACCCTATTCAGAGGCTAGTAGATCTATTAGGGGAAGTTCTTAGGGGAAGGAACAATGAACCCGATTGCCCCAATCCCCAAGCAGTGCCAGTCACAAACTTTAAGGAATTTAGGAGTGTAGGACCTCCAGAATTTGTGGGTACTACCGATCCGATAGTGGCGAAGACATGGATTAAGGAAATAGAAAAGGCCTTCACCATCGCTCATGTGGGTGAAGACCAGAAGACGGTGTTTTCCACCTACATGATGAGAGGCGAGGCGAACTACTGGTGGGAGGTGAATCAGAAAAGAGTAGGAGAAGGGATTATAACTTGGGAGAGGTTTAAGACTCTGTTATTCGAGAATTACTTCCCGAAAAGCATGAAGAATAGGATGGAGGTGAAATACCTAGAACTTAAGCAGAGAGATATAATGGTGGAGTAATACGCGGCTAAGTTTAATGAGTTAGCCCGATTTGCAGAACACCAGGTAGGGGATGAAGAGAGGAAAGCTAGACATTTTGAGCAAGGGCTGAAACCTTAGTTATTCAACAAGGTGTCAGTTCTTCAGATCGATTCATTTGCGACGTTGTTGGAGAAGGCCATTATTGTAGAGGGAGGTAGTGAAGCCTTGAGTTTTTATAACACAGAAAAGAAGGGTAAGAACACCAAAAGAGAAAGTCGTGGAGGAAGCAACAGCGGGGGAAATAACCCAGGAAATAGGAAGTGGGAGAACAACAACAACAACAAAAACCACAACAATCAAGCGGGGAATTTTCATGGAGGTTTTAAGAAGAGGGCAGAGGGATGCCCGAAGTGTGGGAAGAATCACCAGGGCGAATGCTGGAAGGGGCATAGTAATTGCTACAACTGTGGCCAAGAAGGGCATATTTCACCAAACTGCCCGAAGCCTAAAAAGATCAAGGGTTATTTCACATGTGGCTCGGCGGACCACCTAATTAAGGACTGCCCAAAGAAAGGGAGCAACGGAGGAAGTGGCCAGCAAAGGGGAGGCAGTAAACTGATGATTGGCAGACGAACGTAATCCAACCGCTCAACCGCCAGAATCTTTAACATGACCATCCAGGACGCAGTAGCTGCGAAGGACGTGGTGTCAGGTATTATTCTGATTAATGATATGAATGCATATGTATTATTTGATTCGGGTGCCACCTGTTCTTTTGTATCTAAAGAATTTGCTAGTGGACTTAAATTACCCCAAGAATGATTAGGAAATCCCTTGAACATAGAAGTTGTGAATAAGGAAGTAATCTATGTAGAATATGTTTATTAAAATTCTCGTGCAAACATTAGAGATCATGAACTAAGCGTATACTTGATCCCGATAATATTGGGAGAGTTTGACGTAATATTGGGAATGGATTGGTTGTATAACTATGCTACGATAATTGATTCTCAGAATAAAAGTGTAAACCTTCATACTCCAAATATGTCTAAGGTAGTGTTTTATGGTAGCTCATCGCAATCATGTTTCCTTACGATGATGCAGACTAAGAAATTGTTAAGGAAAGAATGTGTAGGTTACTTAGCTTACATTTTTGATACTCAAAAAATGGGAGTAGAAATTAAGGATATACCCGTAGTGAGAGAATTCCAATATGTATTTTCGGACGATCTGCCTGATCTTCAGCTAAACAGAGAAGTCAAATTCGTAATAGACTTAGCATTGAGAACAACACCAATTTTAAAAGCTCCATATCGTATGGCGCCGGTACAAATGAAAGAATTGATGATACAACTGCAAGAGTTATTAGATAAGGGTTATATTTGGCCGAGTGTGTCTCTGTGGGGAGCACCAGTGTTATTCGTTAAAAAGAAGGACATATCGATGAGACTCTGTATCGATTATCGAAAATTAAACTGAGTAAAGATCAAGAATAGATATTTGTTACCAAGGATAAAAGACCTTTTTGATCAACTGAAGGGAGCAAAGTATTTCTTGAAGATTAATCTATGGATGGGTTATCACCAGTTGAAAGTACAGGAGGAAGACATACCAAAAACAGCGTTTCGAACCCGTTATGAACACTACAAGTTTTTGGTGATGTCATTCAAATTAACTAATGCTCCGGCAGCATTCATGGATTTAATGAACCAAGTTTTCAAGCCATACTTTGATAAATTCATAGTAGTTTTCATCGACGATATCCTGATCTACTCGAAGATGAAAGAAGAGCATGTCGAACATCTGAAGATGGTTTTGGAGGCGCTAAGGAAGGAGAAGTTGTATGCAAAGTTTTCAAAGTGTGAATTTTGGATGGAGAAGGTTCAATTCTTAGGACATATGGTAGATAAGGATGAAATTTCATTAGACACTACAAAGGTAGAAGCAGTGAGTAATTGGGAGCAACCAAAAACACCAACGGGGATAAGAAGTTTCTTAGGGTTTAGCTGGGTACTATCAAAGATTTATCTAGGATTTTTCTAAGATAGCAACCCCATTGACCAATCTAACAAGGAAGACAGTGAAGTTCGTGTGGACCGACAAATGCGAGGAGAGTTTCCAAGAGTTGAAGAGGAGGTTGAGTGAGGAACTTATATTATCATTTCCATAGTTTCAGCGGCTAAGATCTCTTGAGGGACTGAAGGAGGTTCATGATCATCTCTTTGCAGCTCCTCCTCAGCTGTAGCCTTCTCTGACACATGGACTTCGTGAGGCTCCCCCTCAATGTGATCCTCTATCTATTCTAGTCCTTCATGAAGCTCCCCCTCAGCTGGAGCACTTACTTGTACAGGGGCTTCAAGAAGCTCCTTTTTAGTAGCTATTTTTCTTTCTTCTTCCTTCAAGGCTTTCTCATTAACAAGAACATATTTCTTGACAAGCTTTCTCTTTATCCTTCTGGGCTGAGCCACAACTCTCAAAGACTCTCTTGACTTGACTCGATAGTTTATTCAGTCGAGATATCATTCAAAGATCAACCTCTGATGGGTTGGCAAGTCTGGACTCTAAGATTGGTGGTGACTCTGAGATGAGTGAAGACTGCTTTGATTTATGGTTGCGTTTTCCCTTCTTAAGTAGTTGAGAGATGGTGGATATGTCTTCTTCCTCTTCAGTCTGCTATCGCTTCTTCTTTATTTCCTTTAGAATCTCATTTCTCGAACTTTCTTGGGGAACATCAGTGGTTGAGCCTTGAGCCTCTTCAGTTATATGATCATTTAATTTCCTCTTACCCTTACTTTTTCTAACCTAAGCTATGGGTTCTTCTTGATTGACTTCTTCTTTTTCTGCTTCCTTCACAACTGACAGATTTCCAAGTAGACCAGATATCTTTACTTCTCTAGTCCTTCCACTCGATTCAGACATCATCCTCACATTTTCTGCAGGGCTTCTTTTCCAATTTTGAAACAGCTGATGTGTAATTCTTCTGTTGGGGTTGATGGGTTCTCCTTCCTTGTCTCCAATTTTGTCACCTAAAGCAGATTGCAGGATTATGCTTATGTACCTCCCATAGAGAATTTTTCTAGAGCTCATTGTCTTCTTTGAGCTGAGCATCCACTTTTCGATCTAATCTATGAGCAAAGCCCCATAGTTGAGTTGAATTCTAAAACAAATTATTGTCATGAGTTTTAATTGGACCTCGCTCATAGAATCGTGGCCAGAACTTTTGCAGCATATGCATTTTCCAACAATGTCAGCCAGAAATTCATACTTCTAGGGAAACTCTTTCTTCTTGTAGACCTTGACACTCTAAGACTTCGTGCGGTGCATCTTCTTCAGACTTTCATGAAAGTTGATAACACTCATAGATGAGAGTCCCTTTGATTTAAAACCTAGGTCTAGGTTTATATCTTCAGCTTTGAGTCTAATCTGCTCCCCCTTAACCCGTGTAGTGATGATGTCATCTTTAAAGACTCCATTGCTGTAGAATTCTTTCACCAGCTTAGGGTATATCCTTGTGATGGTGCTCAGAGCTTCTTCAAGACCAACTTTCTTCAGAAGAGTCATAAATCTTGTGGAACTATGGGTCAGCTGTCTTGAATTCATCGAAGTAGAGTTGGTAACCAGATATAATGTTGGAAATAGCCATTGATTTATGTGATTTTCTTGAACAGAGGTTGGTTGATCATTCTGAAAGCTAGGGTTTCTTTTGAGAGAGAAAGAGAGGAATGATCTTTTGAAATTCTAGGGTGAATTTTCAAAAAACAATTTCAAACTATATTTGTAACTTCCCTCCTCACGATCTGCAAAGTGGGGCACGTGTCGAGTTCTGTAGGACTCCACGATTTTAAATAATTTGGAAAATATTTATCTGCCCTTAGTTCCCCCTAAGTTAGTGTATCCTTTGGGAAGACTACGATCGTTGAGGCTGCTCTACGATTATTGAGTTCACTGCTAATCCTGCTCTACGATCATTGTCTGTCCTGGTCCTTGTGATGAACTCTGACATAGCATTTCTTTCTAGATAAGGTAGCTCAGGAACAGCCAACCTCTTAGACTTAAACTAAGGGTCAGGTTTGTCCCTAAGGCGCTTATTGGAAGGGCTGCTTAAATTTAACAGGAATGTTGTCATCTCAGTGTGCTTCTCTTGCAATGTCGAGACTGTTCTACAATCGTGGTTTCTCTTAGTCATCTCTATGATTTTAACATAGCCTTTTTATCTGCATGGTTAGCACCAACTAGAGCATAGAGTTTATGGTTATAGATTTAGCATACCTAACTCACTTATCAATTTATTAAATCTGGATTCATCTAAAGGTTTTATAAAAACAACAGCAAATTGATTTTTAGTAGGGATGTATTGTAAAGATATAGTTCTATTTTGAACATGATCCCTAATAAAATTATATCTTATTTCTGTATTCTTAGTCCTATAATGCATGACAGGATTATGTGTTATTGTTATGGCATTTGTGTTATTACAATGAACAAGTATAGACTTGAAATCAAACTCATATTCTGCTAGCTGGTTTTTCATCCATAAGATTTGAGCACAAGAATCGGCAACAAAGAATGTACTCACTACCTTTGTTAATGTGAGATCTTGAATTTTGTTTTTCATGAACTAGGACACAAGTCTGTTTCCTAGCAACTAACAAGTGCAACTAGTACTTTTCTATCGATCTTGTAGCTTGCAAAATCAGCATCTGTATATCATGTTAGTTCAAAGGAGGACTCCTTGGGATACAAAAGTCCCAAGTGAGGTGTGCCTTTGAGATACCTGAAAATTCTTTTTACAGCAGTTAAGTGTGATTCCTTAGGATTAGCTTAAAATCTAGCACATATGCATGTTGCAAACATTATGTCTAGTCTACTTGTAGTTAGATATAGAAGAGAGCCTATCATACCTCTGTATTGAGTAATGTCAATACTTTTACCTTTCTCATCTTTGTCAAGCTTAGTTGCTGGAGCAATTGGTGTTTTCATGGGAGAGGCTGATTCCATGTCATAGTTCTTAAGTAAGTCTTTCATGTACTTGGCTTGGCTATTGAAGATACCTTCATCAGTCTGCTTCACTTGTAGTCCAAGAAAGAAATTCAACTCACCCATCATACTCATTTCGAACTTGCTCTGCATAAGCTTGGAAAATCTCTTGCACATATTTTCATCAATAGAACCAAAGATAATATCATTTACATATATTTGAACTAGTAAGATTTTATTTTTGTGCTTCCTAAGAAATAATGTGGTATCTACTCTACCTCTAGTGAAACCATTTTCAATAAGAAAGTTAGGTAGTGTTTCATACCATGCTCTAGGTGCTTGTTTAAGTCCATATAAGACTTTTTCTAATCTATAGACATAATTAGAGAGAGCTGGATTGATGAAACCTGGAGGTTGCTCCACATATACTTCTTCTTAAAGTTCACCATTTAGAAATGCACTCTTGACATCCATTTGGAAAACTTTGAACTTCACGTGGGCAGCAAAAGCAAGGAATATCCTGATGGCTTCTAATCTGGAAACAGGTGTGAAGGTCTCGTCATAGTCAATGCCTTCTTCTTGGGAATAACCTTTGGCCACTAGTCTTGCCTTGTTCCTTGTGATTACCCCATCTTCATCCATCTTGTTTCTGAAGACCCATTTGGTGCCAATAACTGGGTGACTTCTTGGTCTTGGGACTAATCTCCAAACTTTTCTTCTTTCAAATTGATTCAGTTCCTCTTGCATGGGTTCTATCCAACTTGAATCTTCCATAGCATCTTCTATCTTCTTGGTTCCATTTGGGATAGAAAGCTCAGATTAAAACACTCATTCTGGGTGGCAAATCTCGTCTTGACTCCTACATTTGGATCTCCAATGATCAGGTCTTGAGTGTGATCTATTTTCCATCTGTTCCTTATTAGAACATCAGTTCTGGTGCCTTCTTGCCTGAATTCTTTGAGATCAACCTTTATCTCTTGTTGTAGAGGTTCATCGTCTGGTGTAGCTCTCTCTACGATCTCTTCTTCAGGCTCGACGATTTCATCTTCTGGGGTTGCGATCGTGGTGTTGAGCTTGACCACCTCGTTCATAGTGTCTGAGTCATCGATTGTAGTGTCTTGAGGCACAGATTTGTCTAAGTTTGTTTCATCGAAGATCACATGAATCGATGCTTCATCACTTAACATCTTCCTGTTGAACACTTTATAGGCCTTACTGTCTGTGGCATATCCGAGAAAGATTCCTTCGTCTGACTTGGGTTGGAACTTAGTCAGATATTGTTTCCATTATTGAGAATATAGCATGCATAGCCAAACACATGGAAGTAGCTGATATTTGGCTTTTTTCCTCTCCACGGCTCATATGGAGTCTTCTTTACCGTAGAGTGAACAAGAGACCTATTCTCGAGTGCAAAGACGCAAGTGTTGATAGATAACCGTGAAGTATTCGGTGGATGAGTCGCTAGTAGAGTCCTTCTAGCTTCAATCAACATTCTGTTCTTTCTTTCAGCTACTCCATTTTGCTGTGGAGTTCGTGGAGCTAAGAAGTTGTGACTAATGCCATTGTCTATGCAAAACTGATCCATCTCAGAGAAGTCGAATTCTCTACCATGATCACTCCTTATAGCCTTGATTTTATCCCCTTTTTCGTTTATCACCTTCTTGAACATCTTGATGAGTTGAGAGCTTGTTTTATCTTTAGAGTTTAGAAAGAACACCCATATAAATCTGTTGTAGTCATCCACTCCGACCAATGAGTATCTCTTCCCTCCAAGGCTTATAGTTTGAATTAGCCCAAAAAGATCCATATGGAGTAACTATAGGGGCTTATGAATTGAGTTGATCATTTTGCCTTTGAATGAACTCCTAGTTTTCTTTTCATGCTGACAGGCATTGCATGGCTTTTCTTTGACGAAGCTGAGCTTGGGTAAACCTGTTACTAGATCTTTGAAGGCCAATTTTGAAATACTTTTGAAATTGAGATGAAATCATCTTCTATGCCATAGCCAGCTAATTTCTTCAGAGGCTTAAGCAAGAAAGCATATTGTCTCACTAGAGCTTAGTTGAGCAAGATTAATAGTGTAAACGTTCCCTTCTCTTGTTCCGATCAGCTTTATAGAGGAGGTCTTCAGATCTCTAACTTGACACTAATTTTTGAGGAAGGTAACTTGATGACCCTTGTCGCAGAGTTAGCTTATGCTTAGAAGATTGTGCTTTAGTCCTTCCACATAGGCTACTTTGCTGAAGGACACTGCACCATTCCCAGCTAAGCCATATCCTCTTGTCTTGCCAGAGCCATTGTCTCCAAAGATTACTGTTGGACCCTCCTTCTCCATGAAATTAGACAGGAGGGCTTTGTTCCCGATCATGTGCCTTGAGCATCCACTGTCTAGATACCAAGTTGTGATCGCGGAGCTCTGTTCATGTGGTAAGATTAAACTCTCATTTTTGCACCCCAACTTGCATGGGTTCTACCTTGTTAGTAACCTTGGGGATCCAAATATGCTTGACTTTGGGTCTAATATGCAGAGGATTATTGTAACATACTGCAGCCTTATGACTAATTTTATCACATACAAAACATCTAGCATGATGTATGCTTGTGTGTGTGTGGATTCTTTCTCCATTTGGACTTATGTGGATTCTTGGTAGTATTTCCTTTATACTGATTCTTCTTTTTCTATGTATCCTTATGATTCATGATTTGTGAAGAATGAAACCTAAACCTGTTCTGTCAGATGCACTTCTCTAACTAGAGATTAGGGAGTCCAAAGATGAAGAAGATCTATTCCACATTAAGATTGTCTTTTCTAATTCCTTAATCTTAGAGGTTAGATTTGACTCTCTTTGTGTGTTAAGTTCATTGGTCTGTCTTAAGAGTTTATTATCTGCCTCAAATTTGGAGAGAGAGGTAGTACTTAGTAGAGTTATCTCCAGTTCTTCTTGAACTTTCTCTTTCTATTTTTGAAGAAGAGAATACTCTTTAGACAGAACTCTGAACCACTTCATGTATTGATGCAGATAAGATGTTATGTCATGTAGTGCAGTTCTTAAATCATCAATATCTACATCAGGAGAGTTAAAGTCGAATACCTCGCCGATACTTACTTCATGATGGTCAGTGCTTTTTTTATCCTTTGCATTTTGGCCATTAGACATAAATTTGCTACTTGAGGTTCTTCGTCATCTCCAGCGTCAGGAGTTGTGTCATTGTCTGAGTCACTCCATGATCCTCCGGCCACAAGACCTTTATCGTTCTTCTGGAGCTTTTTATTACCTTTGAACTCCTTCTTTGGATTTGTTCTCCTCTTCTGCTCTTCTCTAGGAGGTTTGTTGCGGTTTGCAATAAAATGGACAAGCTTCTTGCAATTGTAGCATAGGTCATTGATTTGCTCCTGGCTGTTGTTGTTGTTGAATCTCTTAGGTCTACTGCTTCTGCCTTTCCGCATGAACCTTTTGAGTCTATTTACCAGCATTGCAATATCCTTGTCACCATCTTCCTCAGAGTCAGAATCATTTTCATCATGAGCTTTGGAGATGGTTTTTATTGCTTTGAGAGCAACTCCTTTGTCCTTCTTTCTTCCTTCAGATAGAGTCTCTGCTCGTTGAGTCAGCTCTAGTTTGTAGGTAAGAAGGTTGCCATAAAGTTGTTGAACTGTCATTTCATGGAGGTTCTTTGATTCTCTGATGGTAGTGGTTTTGGCGTCTCACTTGCTCGTAGAGCCCTCATGAACTTTATGATAAGATCTCTGTTTGGATAGATTTTTCCAAAATCTCGAAGAGAGTTAAGCAGCACATTGAATCTTTCATAAGTGGAAGTGACGTTTTCAACTAGAACATGGGCGAGCATCTCATACTGTTGAGTCAGAAAAGATTGCTTGTTTTCTCTGACTTCTTCTGTTCCTTTGTGCATAATGAGCAATGCTTCCCATGATTCCTTGGTAGTTTTGCTATTGACCACATTCTCAAACAGATCATCTTCGAAAGACTAGAACAAAATGTTCTTGGCCTTTTTGTCTAATTAGACTACTTTCTTCTCGTTATCAGTCCATTCTGATTTGATCTTGATCTGAACTCTATTTGGATCATCTAGAGTTGGTGAAATCTTTGTTGGAATGTAGGGCCCATTCAGAATAGTTTCAAAAAGTTCTTCATCTATTGAATCCATATAGGCTTGCATGCGAACTTTCCAGTTGGCAAATTTGTCGTTATTGCATATTGGTGGCTTGCTGCCTTATCCAGTCTTGGACTCACTTATCAGTTGTGTCATTTGATCTACACAAGCTTTATAGGCTGATTGAGAGAACCTATTTTGATACAAATTGTTAGTTTCCAAAGGCAAAATAGTTATCTAGAAGGGGGGGGTTGAATAGATATTTTTAAATTTTCTTTGTCAAAATACTTGTCAGATTTGTTAATAAATTAACCACAGCGGAATATAAGATAAACTAAGTTAATAGGTGATATGACAAATATAACAGCTATAGCAATAATATAAAAGACATAGTGTTTTTAAGTGGTTCAGAGCACTCAAGGCTCCTAGTCCACTCTTCTACTCCTCGAGTAGGAAATCCACTAAGGATATCTTTACAATCTTTGAATCACTTAGATTCCTTCAAGACCAACAGTCTTGGAACTTCTTAGTTCACTTAGAAGTCTTGAAGTTCAACAGACTTGGAATACACTTGATGAGAGTTGAGTTTTTGGGTAGTGCTACTCAGTTGTTGTTAAGCATATGTTCGAAAGAACTAAGTAGCTGAGCAAGCTTTCTTTTTAGATCATAAAGTTGAGCATTGAGTGTTCTTCAGCTTTTGTTGTGTACTTGCTTGCTTGTTGCATCTATGTCTGATTTGTTTATAAAGGAGCCTTTGAAATATGTCCGTTTGATGGCTTTTGTTGAAGCATAAAATGCATCAGACATTTCTGAGCACCGATGGTGACTTCCTGGAAATTTTTTGTTTAGTCATCTGATCCACTGACACGGCAGACTGTTATCTCACCTAACACTTGAAAAAGCATTTTCAGCAGGCATGCAGTCCTTTTCCTTAGCTTCTTCAATACGCTTCTTTGATACATACTAAGGATGAGCATTGGGATTCCTGAAAGTCTCAACGTCTATAATCCATTCTTCATTTGTAGTATTTTATCCTTCAGCTAATGGACAAGGCACTACTACACAACAGTAAATATGTGACGCCCCCGAATATGGGTATCTTCCAACCCGATCGATGGTGCTACACGGTACTACCATTCACACATACATTCAATTGAAAAGTCTCCAATGAACGAATATGTCTTCTATATATTCAAAATAATATTACATTTCCCCAGGTTCTTTATAACCCATTCATTCGTTCTTGTCATAATATTCAATATATTACAAACATTCACCTATACTATTACATAAGAAATCTAAGGGTTTGTCTTCGCCTTGACCTTATCCTTGCTGGAGCCTTCGGTCCATTCGATCTTAGCTGTGTTCATATGGTTCAAGCAAGAGTGAGCATGACTAGCTCAGCAAGTACTACAATTCTAATAAACAACATGCTTGAAACATAGAACTCGTATATCTTCAATAACTGAACAATAGTTACGAAGTACTATCGATAATTCAAAATAGCACTTCTTATCATTCAAAACGTTTTACAACAACAATATTTAGTAAAACATCAATTCCGGTCCAAGACCTTGAGCATTTCATAAGTTCTTTTGAAAAGGACATCCCGGCACTAAGTCCGTAAGTCCAACATTACTTACGAGCACGTCTAGGTGATTAGCCTATAGTACTATATTTTGATCAACACTACATTCATTAAACGTGTATACGTTTAAGTTGTGGCAACCTCATGTGCCTATCGTTAAACGACAAAAACATTTTTAGCATACTCGGTCTTCGATTGAAAACCACACCAATATAGCTCAGTAAACATTAATCATGCTTAACAGAATCATAATATAAGTCTAGCCGAAAGAATTGGCTTTGACTTCATCATTAAAAAAATCATGCAAAAGAATACATGAATCACAAAGCTTGTCCAGACTGAACTAGTTAGAATACTTGCCTTCAGCGTCTGCTTACTGATTATCACACGTACACTTTAAGTCACTAAGTCTCTACAATACATGATCATATAACGTACCATATTAGGTCACATTTAATCAAGTAAGTATACTACTATATCTTACCCTTCATCTCAATCTAAATCCTGACTTAGATCTGTTATTATGGTTCCGGCTTTTCATTACGTCATTCACATTACGTTCACATTCAATTGGTTATTAACCCTAATCATCATACATAAGGATTAAAATTACCTTACAATATCTTATTAAGTTCCTCAGTTTATTATTACTGAGTTACTGTTCAAGTTGTACTCATAAACATTCTTAACTGTCCACTACCTAGGGTTGGTATTTGGCCACCCATTGTTCTATAAATCGTGATCATGGCCATGAAGTTAACGAGTGTGCTCGATTTGACCTCGCTACTGGTTGCACGGGTTTCAATTGAGAGTTCGAGTCATGCTTGAATCTGTGCCTCAGATAATTTGCAGATTTTGAAAATTTTTGCGAAACTCCTGGACGCATAACTTCTTCGTTATAAGTCCTAATTGGTTCATTCAAAAGTCTACGGCTCACAAATTACATATTCTACGCGTTCATGCAAGAATTTTATCTATTTGACTTCGTTTGATAAAATTTCACCTATTAGTTCATTTTTAACGAAAACGATAAACGTTCGTGAACGTTCAACGCTCGTTTCTTCGTTCTAAGTCGGAATTCGGTCATTTTCGAGTTCGCAACTCTATAATGCTAAATATGACTTGTCTCCATCGAAAACAAACGTTTTCGACTTCAAACACAAAATACGACTTCCATTCCGAGAATTTCACGAATTCGACGATTATCGTCCAATCATGTGAATTCCGGCGAAACCTCATTACTAATCATTCTAAATGGAATTTAATCAACATATAAACATTTCAAGTTACTTATTACACCAACTTATTATCAAAGTAGGTTTTGACTTATTCTCATAAGTCAATGACTTATTTAACTTATGAACTACAATTCTCATGCTTATAACTTACTATGAACTTAAGTCCATCAATCAATGTTCTCATACTATATTGAACATACTAACATCATATGACAAATATATGATAAGTTCTTCACAAGTTTATCAACCTATTTAAGTTCAAGTTACTTATTCGGCTTAAGTTCCTTCATTACTTACTCCTTTTGTTCTTAGCATACAATCATACTTCTCTTATCACCCTATAATGATAGAGATGAATATATATTAGACAAGAGTCTTACCCTAGAAGCAGTTGTACTTCTCTTCTCTTTGGAAACTAGCAAAGAACTTTTGACTTATTCTTGACTTATGTGGCTTATTCTCTCTAACCAATAAGTTACTTAACTTGAGAGGAGTTGAGAGGAATTTTAATCAAGCAATCAATTGAATTGAGAGCTTTCTATTTATAGGCAACCCAAAGTTAGGGTAGAATGGTCAATTAGGCATTGCACCTCCTCAACTAACCTCCTTAATCCCACCTCCTTACAATTCATTACTTTACAACTAAGTTAACTTGTCTAGCACTCACTTTTCTTGCTCATCACAACACTTGATCACCACACAAAATGCTTGCCCATCAAGACTACCCACATTAACATGGTTTACTCCATGGATCATGGCTAAATCATTAGGCTTGCTAATTAATCTAGCTAATTCCTTGTTGGGCTTATACTACAATAGTTTGGACTCATGACATATCAAACACTTGGGCTTGAGTATCACTTTCTATAGGACTTCTACCATTATGCTAATAATCCTACAAGTCCATTCCCTTTAATTAAGAACCTTGACATAAATATACCACGTATAATTCTCGTATGCTAGCTCGTATACTAATTTTTAATATACGTTATTACATTCTTCATACATACTCGTATAATATGTCATATCATATTTACGTTCAATAACTCGCACAATGCCTACGCATTATACGATTAACACATTCTTTTCTTAACGCTTAATGTTTCTAGCATTCTCCAATTAAGTCCGTATGCGAAATATTAAGTTTTCATCTCGTATTTCTCGGAAGTTCAAAAATAATTTCCGAGCATAAATAGATGAATAGTGTTTTTGAAAAATTTCTCGGAAAGCCTTTATTTTCGTCTTAGAAATTCAAACACTTTAATTCATTCACGTAGTTAAAATACTACGACATTCCAACATTTCTAGGTTATAGAACGACATTCATCTTATCAATACGTAGTAATAATAAATAATATTATTTTATTCATTATTAAAAGTATTTACAAAGGTTCGATTTTCTGGGGCATTACACTCTCTCCCCCTTATAAGGATTCTGTCCCCAGAATCTCGCTAAAAAAAATTACGCAAATAATTGAGAGTAATTCTTTTTCATCATTTCTTCTAACTCCCACGTTGCTTCTTCTGCATCATGGTTCTTCCATATCACCTTCACGGAAGGTATGACTTTATTCCACAGAACTTGTTCTTTTTTATCGACAATTTGAATCGGCGTTTCCTTGTACGTTAAGTCCTTCTTGGTATGAATAGGTTCATATTCTAACACGTGCTTATAATTTGGCTTATAAGGACGCAATACCGATACGTGAAATATATTATTTATTCGTTCTAGGTCTGGAGGTAATGCTATCATATATGCTACCTCACCCACCCGTTTTAATACCTCAAAAGGTCCTATAAACCTCGGACTTAACTTTCCCTTCTTTCCAAAATGTATCTTTCCTTTCTAGGAGATACTTTTAGAAATACATGTCTGAACCTACTTCAAATTCTCTATTCTCTCTATGCTGAATCCAGTAAACTTCTTCATCATCTGTCTTGAGTTGCTACCAAATGCATCTCAGATCGGTTTAACAATGTCATTGTTTTCTGCACCAATTCTGGTCCCAGCATTCGGCGTTCTCCTACCTCATCCCAATACAGTGGCGTTCTGCATTTCCTCCCATACAAAGCTTCGTAAGGCGGCATACCTATGCTTGCATGATAGCTATTGTTATACGCAAATTCCATTAATGGTAGATGATCATCCCAACTACCCTTGAAATCCATGACGCAAGATCTTAGCATATCTTATAACGTCTGAATTGTTCTCTCGCTCTGTCCATCCGTTTGTGGATGATACGCCGTACTTAGCTTTAACTGCGTTCCCAACTACTCTTGTAGACTCCTCCAAAAGTTTGATGTGAATCGTGGATCACGATCTGACACAATCGAAACTGGTACTCTATGTCTAGAAATTATTTCCTTAATATAGAGTCTAGCTAACTGATCTAAGTTATACTTGACTCTAATTGGCAAAAAGTGAGCCGACTTCGTCAATCGATCCACTATTACCCAAATCGCATCATACCCTTTCGTTGTAGTCGAAAGTCCCACCAAAAAATCCATCGTGATATTTTCCCACTTCCACTCCGGAATTTCCAATGACTGTAACAAGCCACTTGGTCGTTGATGTTCGGCCTTAATTTTCTGGCAAGTTAAGCACCTGCTCACGTACTCTGCTATTTCTCTCTTCATGTTTGGCCACCAAAAAC
This sequence comes from Panax quinquefolius, assembly GCA_020205615.1. NCBI lineage: Eukaryota > Viridiplantae > Streptophyta > Magnoliopsida > Apiales > Araliaceae > Panax > Panax quinquefolius. Next base: position 80,605,359 of record CM035157.1, on the reverse strand, counting down.
TCTGTCGGAGGTCTTGATACATCTTAGTGCTACCAGGATGAATCGAAAACCTCAAAATATAAGCCTCTTGTAATACATGCTCCTTTAATTCCGTCCCATTCGGAACCCAAATTCTTCCTTCAAATCTTAATAATCCCTCATTATCAAAACTATACTTAGTATCTTTTTCATTGGCCAGTCGCTCCTTCATCCAGTCATACTCATCAGTTTTGAGTTGTACCTCCTTAACTCTCTCTACGATGGTAGATTGCATCTCCGTCGTAAACAACATTTGTCCTACTTCACTTGGTAGCTTCACTTCCAACTACATCCTAGCCATCTCTATTATTAACTCAGTTTGAGACGTTAACAAAGACAACTTTTCCCGACCCTTCCTACTTAAGGCGCCTGCAACTACATTAGCTTTTCGGGGTGATCTGAGATTTCACGGTCGTAATCCTTTATCAACTCCAACCATCTCTCTCGCCTCGTATTCAACTCCTTACGTGTGAAGATATATTTTAGACTCTTATGGTGGTGTATATCTCACATTTTCTCCATAAAGATAATGTCTCCATATCTTTAGAGCAAAAAAAAACTAATGCGTCAGTTCGGATCATGAGTAGGGTAAACTTTCTCATAATCCTTCAACTGCCTAGATGCATACGCAATGACCTTGCCATGCTTCATGAGCACGCAACCAAGTCCTCTATGCGAAGCATCTCTATAAACTACAAAATTTCCTATGTCATCGGGCAATGACAAAACAGGCGCTTCACTCAATCTCTTCTTCAATTCTTGAAAATTGTCCTCACACTTATTTGTCTAAGTGTATTTCACCGACTTCCTCGTCAAGTTAGTCAAAGGAGTAGCTATCTTCGAAAAATCTTGGATGAATCTTTTATAGTAACCCGCTAACCCTAGGAAACTCTACACCGCGGTTGGCATTTTCGGTTGTTCCCAATTCATCACGGCTTCAACCTTCGCTGGATCTACTGAAATTCCCTCATTATCAATGACATGACCAAAAAATTGTACCTTCTCTAACCAAAATTCACACTTAGTGAACTTCGCATACAACTTCTCCTTTCTTAGTGTTTCCAACACTAATCTTAGGTGTTCAGCATGATCTTCTGGCGTCTTAGAATAGACTAGAATATCATTGATAAACACCACGACAAACTTGTCCAAATATTGTTTGAACACTCTGTTCAACATATCCATAAATGCAGCTGGTGCATTTGTCAACCCAAATGACATTACCAGAAACTCGTAATGACCATAACGAGTTTTGAATGTTGTCTTTGGTACATCCTCTTTCCTAACCTTCAACTGGTGATACCCCGTTCTTAAATCTATTTTAGAAAAATACTTAGCCCCTTTCAACTTATCAAAAAGATCATCGATCCTGAGCAATGGGTATTTATTCTTTATTGTTAACTTGTTCAACTCTCGGTAGTCGATACACAATCTTAACGATCCATCCTTCTTCTTGACAAGTAGTACTGGTTCTCCCCATGGCGAAACACTCGGTTGAATGTACTTTCTGTCCAACAGTTCTTGCAACTGCACCATCAACTCCTTCATCTCCACTGGCGCCATGCGATACGGTGCCCTGGAAACTGGTGTTGCTCCTGGAACGATATCTATTACAAACTCTGTCTCCCTATCCGGCGAAAGACCCGATAATTCTCTCGTAAATACATCGGCAAATTCTCTCACTGCAGGTATTTGTTCCATGGTTGCTACAACTCTCTGGGTATCAACAACATGGCACAGGTAACCTACACATCCCTTCCTCAGTAATTTCCTAGTTTGTGTCATGGTTAGACAACACGAACGTCCCGGCGATCTATTCCTATAAAATACTACCTGAGGTTGTTTTAACGTTTTAATGTTCACACATTCCTTTTGACAATCTATAATTGCCCCATGGTTCACTAACCAATCCATTCCGAGAATTACGTCGAATTCTCCTAACTTTATCAGTATCAAATCTACCGATAATTTACAACCCCGTATATCTACGCAACAACTCTTATTAACATCTTCAACAGGAATTATTTCTTTGTTTGCTACCTTAATATTTAAAGGTATAGGCAACTTTTCGGGAAGTAATCCTAATCGTCTAGCAAAATCCCATGCTATAAATGAACAAGTAGCACCCGAATCAAACAACACGTAAGCATTTATGTCATTGATCGGAATAATACCTGCGACGACGTCCCCTGGTACAATTGCATCTTGGACTGTCATGTTAAAGGTACGGCCCATTGGCCTACCCGGCTGCGCTGGTCCACTAATAGCTAACTTTCCACTATTAGTTCCCCGATTCCCATCCGTCCCCTTCTTCGAGCAGTTCTTTGCCATGTGGTCGGTTGACCCATACACAAAGCATCCGTGATTTTTCTTCATACTCGGACAGTTATGCGCAATGTGCCCCTCCTGTCCACAGTTGTAACAGACGGCCTTCCCCTTGAGACAGAGTCCTAAATGAGTCTTCCCACTGGTCTTGCAGGCATCCATTCTCCTCTTCGGGTCTCCTTGGTTCACTCCAGTATTCCCAGAGCTAAACATCTTCCTCTTTTAACCCTCGCCACTACCACTGGCTCCCTCAATCTTTACTCCCCCATCTACTTTCCTCTTACTCTTCTTTTCTTTGTGGTACTGGCTCAACGCCTCACTACCAACCTCGGCAATTATCGCCTTCTCTAAAATGGTTCCAAAAGAAGTAATTTGGAACACCGAAATACGGTTATAGAGCCAGGGTTTCAAGCCCTGCTCAAATTGTCACGCCTTCCTAACCTCGGTGTCCACTTGGTGTGGAGCTAACCTTTCCAGTTCATTAAACTTGGCGGCGTATTAGGGAACCGACATATCCCCTTGTTTTAACTCCAGAAACCGCATCTCCATCCTCCCTTGCATGCTCGTGGAAAAGTAGTTCTCGAAGAATATCTCCTTGAACCTCTCCCACGTCAAATTCGCTATCCCGGCCCTAGCCGAATTGGCTTCCCACCAAACGTTGGCCTCTCCCTTAATCGTATAGGTTGCAAAGGCAACCTTTTGGGCCTCGTCGACATTTTTTATCACAAATGCCTTCTCTATTTCCTTAACCCACGTTTGGGCTTCAATAGGGTCCGTAGTTCCTTTGAACTCCGGCGGACCCACATTCTTGAAATCCTTACAGGTCGTAGCTCGTGCTACTCTCGAATTTACGGGGATATTAGCCCCTGTTCTATTAAAGGCAGCTGTTAACAGGTTAACAAACTCCTGCATTGGATTAATCGGACATCCCTCCGGTTGATTCACGTTAGCACCTTGATTACGTTGTACTCTTCTCGGCAGCATTTTGCTGATACAATAAACACATTTCATTATTATTCCTTTCTTTATTTGTTATCATCTAATATTAAACAATAACTCCAACATCCATTACTCATTGTTTTCCATAAAAAGGCTTATATTCATTCTTTATAGTATAATACTACATCGGTTACATTACACAGCCTAAGTTGATTACATTACTTTCCCGTTATCGCTTTCCAAAAATTGGGATTTACAAAAGACTACCCTTCACTATATAAAGAGGGCTTTACGTCACTACTAATTACAAAATATTTACATACTGAAACTACTCTAGATACTACTAGTCTACATCTGCCTTAAGGCATTATTGAAATCTACCTTGGCAAGACCGACAATAATATCACGACTGATAGTATGCCGCGTCTGCCCCACCTCTACAGGATAACCAGCTACCTACTGCTGGAAATCTGTGTGAGAACTCCTATGAATATAGGACATTCTCCCTATCTTCTGATGTTTGGTCTTTAGCTCCTCCTTGAGCTCAAAGACCTCATGTTTCAGCTCGTGGACTTTGTCCTTAGCCAAAATCCTCTCATCATGTTCTTGCTCCCACATGGACTCGACATCAGTCTTGTTCTCTATAACAGTTTGGAGCTCTGCCTTCAGCTCCTTGACCTCCTGACAGTAATGAATATTTCTATCCAATACTGACATGAACAAAGACATCATTGACCCCCCAGGAGCTATCACCAATGCTATAGCTACTGGATTAAAAGACACTGTCTCCACTTCCTCCTCTATTATCCCATCAAATACTGACATGTAGTCAGCATCATCTGAGTCTCCAGACTCAATAATCACTACATCCGGATCTACTGCTATGGGATTCGGTAAAACCTCTACTTGGGTCACCGATTCTTCACTAATGGCTTGACCATCTACATACATTCCGTTTACCCCTTACATCTACACAAAAAAATTAAGTTGATTAGTACACGTCAGTAGAATAATAAAAAAACATAACATAGTCATAATGCATTTTTATAAGGTTATTTTCTTCTTGTACTTCTTTGACTTCTCTTAAGGTTATGATTTAAGGTTTCTAAATCCCCCCCTTAAGTTTTATAACCTAATGTTTTGATACCAACCTGTGACACCCCCAAATTCGGGTATCTTCCAACCCGACAGATGGTGCTACACGGTACTACCATTCACACATACATTCAATTGAAAAGTCTCAAATGAACGAATATGTCTTCTATATATTCAAAATAATATTATATTTCCCTAGGTTCTTTATAACCTATTCATTCATTTTGTCATAATATTCAATATATTACAAACATTCACCTATACTATAACATAAGAAATCTAAGGGTTCATCTTCGCCTTGCCCTTATCCTTGCCGGAGCCTTCGGTCCGTTCGATCTTAGCTGTGTTCATATGGTTCAAGCAAGAGTGAGCATGACTAGCTCAGCAAGTACTACAATTCTAATAAACAACATGCTTGAAACATAGAACTCATATATCTTCAATAACTAAACAATAGTTACAAAGTACTATCGATAATTCAAAATAACACTTCTTATCATTCAAAACGTTTTACAACAACAATATTCAGTAAAACATCAATTCCGGTCCAAGACCTTGAGCATTTCATAAGTTCTTTTGAAAAGGACATCCCGGCACTAAGTCCGTAAGTCCAACATTACTTACGAGCACGTCTAGGTGATTAGCCTATAGTACTCTATTTTGATCAACACTACATTCATTAAACGTGTATACGTTTAAGTTGTGGCAACCTCACGTGCCTGTCGTTAAACGACAAAAACATTTTTAGCATACTCGGTCTTCGATTGAAAACCACACCAATATAGCTCAGTAAACATTAATCATGCTTGACAGAATCATAATATAAGTCTAGCCGAAAGAATTGGCTTTGACTTCATCATTCAAGACTTCATGCGAAAGAATACATGAATCACAAAGCTTGTCCAGACTAAACTAGTTAGAATACTTGCCTTCAGCGTCTGCTTACTGATTATCACACGTACACTTTAAGTCACTAAGTCTCTACAATACACGATCATATAACGTACCATATTAGGTCACATGTAATCAAGTAAGTATACTACTATATCTTACCCTTCTTCTCAATATAAATCCTGACTTAGATCTGTTATTATGGTTCCGCCTTTTCATAACGTCATTCACATTACGTTCACATTCAATTGGTTATTAACTCTAATCATCATACATAAGGTTTAAAAGTACCTTACAATATCTTATTAAGTTCCTCAGTTTATTATTACTGAGTTACTTTTCAAGTTGTACTCATAAACATTCTTTTCTTGTCCACTTCCTTAGGGTTTGGCATTTATATACCACCCAATTCTCTGTATATGTCCACGTAGTTAACGATGCGAGTTATGCGATGTCGATTTCGAATTTCGTTATGGCCTTGCGTTAGCTGGTTTTAAATATCGGATTTTGTGCCAGTTGGCCTTGGGTTCGTGTTGGCGAGATACTACGTGCCTTAGAAAATTTTGAAAATTTTTTGAAACTCCGGACGATAACTTCTTCGTTATAAGTCCTAATTGGCTCATTCAAAAGACTACGGCTCACAAATTACATATTCTACGCGTTCATGAAAGAATTTTATCTATTTGACTTCGTTTGATAAAATTTCACCTATTAGTTCATTTTTAACGAAAACGATAAACGTTCGTGAACGTTCAACGCTCGTTTCTTCGTTCTAAGTCGGAATTCGGTCAGTTTTGAGTCCGCAACTCTATAATATTAAATATGACTTGTCTCCATCGAAAACCAACGTTTTCGACTTCAAACACAAAATACGACTTCCATTCCGAGAATTTCACGAATTCGACGATTATAAATCGATCAATGTGAATTAAAAAAAAAACCTCATTACTAATCATTCTAAATGGATTTTAATCAACATATAAACATTTCAAGTTACTTATTACACCAACTTATTATCAAAGTAGGTTTTGACTTATTCTCATAAGTCAATGACTTATTTAACTTATGAACTACAATTCTCATGCTTATGACTTACTATGAACTTAAGTCCATCAATCAATGTTCTCATACTATATTGAACATACTAACATCATATGACAAACATATGATAAGTTCTTTACAAGTTTATCAACCTATTTAAGTTCAAGTTACTTATTCAACTTATTAAGCTTAAGTTCATTTATCAATGACTTCTTTTGTTCTTAGCATACAATCATACTTCTCTTATCACCCTATAATGATAGAGATGAATATATATTAGACAAGAGTCTTACCCTAGAAGCAGTTGTACTTCTCTTCTCTTTGGAAACTAGCAAAGAACTTTTGACTTATTCTTGACTTATGTGGCTTATTCTCTCTAACCAATAAGTTACTTAACTTGAGAGGAGTTGAGAGGAATTTTAATCAAGCAATCAAATGAATTGAGAGCTTTCTATTTATAGGCAACCCAAAGTTAGGGTAGAATGGTCAATTAGGCATTGCACCTCCTCAACTAATCTCCTTAATCCAACCTCCTTACAATTCATTACTTTACAACTAAGTCAACTTGTCTAGCACTCACTTTTCATGCTCATCACAACACTTGATCACCACACAAAATGCTTGCCCATCAAGACTACCCACATTAACATAGTTTGCTCCATGGATCATGGCTAATTCATTAGGCTTGCTAATTAATCTAGCTAATTCCTTGTTGGGCTTATACTACAATAGTTTGGACTCATGACATATCAAACACTTGGGCTTGAGTATCACTTTCTATTGGACTTCTACCATTATGCTAATAATCCTACAAGTCCATTCCCTTTAATTAAGAACCTTGACATAAATATACCACGTATAATTCTCGTATGCTAGTTCGTATACTAATTCATAATAATATCGTTATTCCATTCTTCATACATACATACTCGTATATATACGTCATATCATACTTACGTTCAATAACTCGCACAATGCCTACGCATTATACGATTAACACATTCTTTTCTTAACGCTTAATGTTTCTAGCGTTCTCCAATTAAGTCCGCATGTGAAATATTAAGTTTTCCATACTTAGATTATTATTACATAATCCATCTCATATTGATATTATAATGTTACGTATTTCTCAGAAGTTCAAAAATAATTTCAGAGCATAAATAGATGAATAGTGTTTTCGAAAAATTTCTCGGAAAGCCTTTATTTTCGTCTTAGAAATTCAAACACTTTAATTCATTCACGTAGTTAAAATACTATGACATTCCAACGTTTCTAGGTTATAGAACGACATTCATCTTATCAATACGTAATAATAAATAATATTATTTTATTCATTATTAAAAGTATTTACAAAAGTTCGATTTTTTAAAGGCGTTACACTCTCTCCCCCTTATAAGGATTCTATATCCCCGAATCTCGCTAAAAAAATTACACAAATAATTGAGAGTAATTCTTTTCATCATTTCTTTTAACTCCACGTTGCTTCTTCTGCATCGTGGTTCTTCCATATCACTTCACGGAAGGTATGACTTTATTCCACAGATCTTGTTCTTTTCTATCGACAATTTGAATTGGCGTTTCCTCGTATGTTAAGTCCTTCTCGGTATGAATAGGTTCATATTCTATCACGTGCTTATAATTTGGCTTATAAGGACGTAATCGATCGTGAAATATATTATGTATTCGATTTCTAGAGTGCGGAGGTAATGTTATCATATATGCTACCTCACCCACCCGGTTTTAATACCTCAAAAGGTCCTATAAACCTCGGACTTAACTTTCCCTTCTTTCCAAAGCGTATCTTTCCTTTCCGGGAGATACTTTTAGAAATACGTCTGAACCTACTTCAAATTCTCTATTCTCTCTATGCGAATCAAGTAAACTTCTTACATGCATCTTGAGTTGCTACCAAATGCATCTCATATCGGTTTAACAATGTCCATTTTTTTTCTTTGCACCAATTACGGTCCCGGCATTTGGCGTTCTCCTACCTCATCCCAATCTGGTGGCGTTCTGCATTTCCTCCCATACAAAGCTTCGTGGCGGCATACCTATGCTTGCATGATAAGCTATTGTTATACATAAACTCCATTAATGGTAGATGATCATCCCAACTACCCTTGAAATCCATGACACAAGATCTTAGCATATCTTCTAACGTCGAATTGTTCTCTCTCTCATCATCCATCCGTTTGTGGATGATGATACGCCATACTTAGCTTTAAGCTGCGTTCCCAATTGCTCTTGTAGACTCCTCCAAAGTTTGATGTGAATCGTGGATCACGATCGACACAATCGAAATTTGGTACTCCATGTGCGGAAATTATTTCCTTAATATAGAGTCTAGCTAATCGATCTAAGTTATACTTGACCTAATTGGCAAAAAAGTGAGCCGACTTCGTCAATCGATCCACTATTACCCAAATCGCATCATACCCTTTCGTTGTAGTCGGAAGTCCCACCACAAAATCCATCGTGATATTTTCCCACTTCCACTCCGAAATTTCCAATGACTGTAACAAGCCACTTGATCGTTGATGTTCGGCCTTAATTTTCTGGCAAGTTAAGCACCTGCTCACGTACTCTGCTATTTCTCTCTTCATGTTTGGCCACCAAAAACTCTGTCGGAGGTCTTGATACATCTTAGTGCTACTAGGATGAATCGAAAACCTCAAACTATAAGCCTCTTGTAATACATGCTCTTTTAATTCTGTCTCATTCGGAACCCAAATTCTTCTTTCAAATCTTAATAATCCCTCATTATCAAGACTATACTTAGTATCTTTTTCATTGGCCAGTCGCTCCTTCATCCGGTCATACTCATCAGTTTTGAGTTGTACCTCCTTAACTCTCTCTACGATGGTAGATTGCATCTCCGTCGTAAACAACATTTGTCTACTTTACTTGGTAGACTTCACTTCCAACTCCATCCTAGCCATCTCTATTATTAACTTTCGGTTTGAGTAGTTAACAAAGACAACTTTTCCCGACCCTTCCTACTTAAGGCGTCGGACTGACTACATTGGCTTTTTTTTCGGGGTGATCTGAGATTTCACGATCGTAATCCTTTATCAACTCCAACCATCTCTCCTCGCCTCATATTCAACTCCTTACGTGTGAAGATATATTTTAGACTCTTGTGGTCCGTGTATATCTCACATTTTTCTCCATAAAGATAATGTCTCCATATCTTTAGAGCAAAAACTATCTGCGGCGAGTTCGGATCATGAGTAGGGTAAACTTTCTCATAATCCTTCAAGCGCCTAGATGCATCTGTAATGACCTTGCCATCTTTGCATGAGCATGCAACCAAGTCCTCTATGCGAAGCATCGCTATAAACTACAAAATTTCCTGTGTCATCGGGGCAATGACAAAACAGGCGCTTCACTCAATCTCTTCTTCAATTCTTGAAAATTATCCTCACACTTATTCGTCCAAGCGTATTTCACCGACTTCCTCGTCAAGTTAGTCAAAGGAGTAGCTATCTTCGAAAAATCTTGGATGAATCTTCGATAGTAACCCGCTAACCCTAGGAAACTCCGCACCTCGGTTAGCGTTTTTGGTTGTTCCCAATTCATCACGGCTTCTACCTTCGCTGGATCTACTGAAATTCCCTCATTATCAATGACATGACCAAAAAATTGTACCTTCTCTAACCAAAATTCACACTTAGTGAACTTCGCATACAACTTCTCCTTTCTTAGTGTCTCAACACTAATCTTAGGTGTTCAAAGACATGATCTTACGGCGTCTTAGAATAGACTAGAATATCATCGATATAAACACCACGACAAACTTGTCCAAATATTGTTTGAACACTCTGTTCATCATATCCATAAATGCAAATTTGGTGCATTTGTCAACCCAAATGACATCACGAAAACTCGTAATGACCATACTTGAGTCTGAATGTTATCTTTGGTACATCCTCTTCCTAACCTTCAAATTTGGTGATACCCGTTCTTAAATCTATTTTTGAAAAATACTTAGCCCCTTTCAACTTATCAAAAAGATCATCGATCCTGGGCAATGGGTATTTATTCTTTATCGTTAACTTGTTCAACTCTCGGTAGTCGATACACAGTCTTAACGATCCATCCTTCTTCTTGACAAACAGTACTGGTGCTCCCCATGGCGAAACACTCGGTTGAATGTACTTTCTGTCCAACAGTTCTTGCAACTGCACCATCAACTCCTTCATCTCCACTGGCACCATGCGATACGGTGCCCTGGAAACTGGTGTTGCTCCTAGAACGATATCTATTACAAACTCTGTCTCCCTATCCGGCGGAAGACCCGATAATTCTCTCGTAAATACATCGGCGAATTCTCTCACTACAGGTATTTGTTCCATGGTTACTACAACTCTCTGGGTATCAACAACATGGCACAGGTAACCTACACATCCCTTCCTCAGTAATTTCCTAGTTTGTGTCATGGTTAGACAACACGAACGTCCCAGCGATCTATTCCCGTAAAATACTACCTGAGGTTATTTTAACGTTTTAATGTTCACACATTTCTTTTGACAATCTATAATTGCCCCATGGTTCACTAACCAATCCATTCCGAGAATTACTTCGAATTCTTCTAACTTTATCAGTATCAAATCTACCGATAATTTACAACCCCGTATATCTATGCAACAACTCCTATTAACATCTTCAACAGGAATTATTTCTTCATTTGCTACCTTAATATTTAAAGGTATAGGAAACTTTTCGGGATGTAATCCTAATCGTCTAGCAAAATAGCATGCTATAAACGAACAAGTAGCACCCGAATCAAACAACACGTAAGCATTTATATCGTTGATCAGAATAATACCTGCGACGACGTCCCCTGGTGCAACTGCATCTTGGACTGTCATGTAAAAGGTACGGCCCATCGGCCTACCCGGCTGCGCTGGTCCACTAATAGCTAACTTACCGCTATTAGTTCCCCGATTCCCATCCGTCCCCTTCTTCGAGCAGTTCTTTGCCATGTGGTCGGTTGACCCATACACAAAGCATCCGTGATTCTTCTTCGGACTCGGACAGTTAGGAGCAATGTGCCCCTCCTGTCCACAGTTGTAACTGACGGCCTTCCCCTTGAGACAGAGTCCTAAATGAGTCTTCCAATAGGTCTTGCAGGCCTCCATTCTCCTCTTCGGGTCTCCTTGGTTCACTCCAGTATTCCCAGAGCTAAATATCTTCCTCTTCTAACCCTCGCCACTACCACTGGCTCCCTCAATCTTTACTCCCCCATCTACTTTCCCCTTACACTTCTTTTCTTTGTGGTACTGGCTCAACGCCTCACTACCACCTTCGGCAATTATCACCTTCTCTAAAATGGTTCCAAAAGAAGTAATTTGGAACACCGAAATACGGTTATAGAGCCAGGGTTTCAAGCCCTGCTCAAACTGTCACGCCTTCCTAACCTCGGTGTCCACTTGGTGTAGAGCTAACCTTTCCAGTTCATTAAACTTGGCGGCGTATTGGGGAACCGACATGTCCTCTTGTTTTAACTCCAGAAACTGCATCTCCGTCCTCCCTTGCATGCTCGTGGAAAAGTAGTTCTCGAAGAATATCTCCTTGAACCTCTCCCACGCCGATTCGCTTATCCTATTACTACTTTGATTGGCTTCCCACCAAAAGTTGGCCTCTCCCTTCATCATATAGGTTGCAAAGGCAACCTTTTGGGCCTCGTCGAAATTTGTTATCACAAATGCCTTCTCTATTTCATTAACCCATGTTTGGGCTTCAATAGGGTATGTAGTTCCTTTGAACTCCGGCGGACCCACACTCTTAAAATCCTTAAAGGTTGTAGCTCGTGCTACTCCCGAATTTACGGGGATATTAGCCCCTGTTCTATTAAAGGCAGCTGTTAACAGGTTAACAAACTCCTGCATCGGATTAACTGGACCTCCCTCCAGTTGATTCACGTTAGCACCTTGATTACGTTGTACTCTTCTCGGTGGCATTTTGCTGATACAATAAACACATTTCATTATTATTCCTTTCTTTATTAGTTATCATCTAATATTAAACAATAACTCCAACATCCATTACTCATTGTTTTCCATAAAAAGGCTTATATTCATTCTTTGTAGTATAATACTACATCGGTTACATTACACAGCCTAAGTTGATTACATTACTTTCCATTATCGCTTTCCAAAATTGGGATTTACAAAAAGACTACCCTTCACTATACAAAGAGGGCTTTACGTCACTACTAATTACAAAATATTTACATCTTTGAAACTACTCTAGCTACTACTAGTCTACATCGCCTTAAGGCATTATTGAAATCTATCTTGGCTTGGAACCGGCAATAATATCACGATGATAGTATGCGTCGCCCCCCTCTCTGAGGATAACCGACTACTGCTCTTTGGAAATCGTGTGAGAACTCCTATGAATATAGGACATTCTCCTATCTTACGATGTTTGGTCTTTAGCTCCTCCTTGAGCTCAAAGACCTCATGTTTCAACTCGTGGACTTTGTCCTTAGCAAAATCCTCTCATCATCATGTTCTTGCTCCCACATGGACTCGACATCGGTCTTGTCTCTATAACGGTTTGGAGCTCGCCTTGACTCCTTGACCTCGACGACGGTAATGAATATTTCTATCCAATCTTGACATGAACAGAGACATCATTGACCCCCTGGGAGCTATCTCCAATGCTATAGCTCTTTGGATTAAAAGACCTTTGTCTCCACTTCCTCCTCTATTATCCCATCGAGAATATTGACATGTAGTCAGCATCATCTGAGTCTCCAGACTCAATAATCACTACATCCGGATCTGCTGCTATGGGGTTCGGTAAAACCTCTACTTGGTTCACCGATTCTTCACTAATGGCTTGACCATCTACATACATTCCGTTTACTCCTGACATCTACACAAAACAATTAAGTTGATTAGTACACGTCAGTAGAATAATAAAAACACATAACATAATCATAATGCATTTTTATAAGGTTATTTTCTTCTTGTACTTCTTTGACTTCTCTTAAGGTTATGAGGTTTTTAAATCCCCCCTTAAGTTTTATAACCTAATGCTTTGATACCAACCTTGTGACACCCCAAATTTGGGTATCTTCCAACCCGCGAGATGGTGCTACATGGGCGTCATACTACCATTCACACATACATTCAATTGAAAAGTCTCAAATGAACGAATATGTCTTCTATATATTCAAAATAATATTATATTTCCCTAGGTTCTTTATAACCCATTCATTCATTTTTGTCATAATATTCAATATATTACAAACATTCACCTATACTATTACATAAGAAATCTAAGGTTCATCTTTTGCCTTGCCCTTATCCTGCTTAGAGCCTTGATTCAGATTCGATCTTAGTTGTGTTCATATGGTTCAAGTAAGAGTGAGCATGACTAGCTCAGCAAGTACTACAATTCTAATAAACAACATGCTTGAAACATAGAACTCATATATCTTCAATAACTGAACAATAGTTATGAAGTACTATCGATAATTCAAAATAGCACTTCTTTTCATTCAAAACGTTTTACAACAACAATATTCGGTAAAACATCAATTCGGTCCAAGACCTTGAGCATTTCATAAGTTCTTTTGAAAAGGACATCCGGCACTAAGTAAAGTAAGTCCAGGCATTACTTACGAGCACGTCTAGGTGATCAGCCTATAGTACTCTATGTTGATCAACACTACATTCATTAAACGTGTATACGTTTAAGTTGTGGCAACCTCACGTGCCTGTCGTTAAACGACAAAAACATTTTAGCATACTCGGTCTTGATTGAAAACCACACCAATATAGCTCGAGTAAACATTAATCATGCTTGATAGAATCATAATATAAGTCTAGCCAGAAAGAATTGGCTTTGACTTCATCATTCAAGACTTCATGCGAAAGAATACATGAATCACAAAGCTTGTCGGTCAGATCGAATGGAACAAGGGTTAGAATACTTGCCTTTAGCGTCTGCTTACTGATTATCACACGTACACTTTAAGTCTCTAAGTCTCTACAATACATGATCATATAACGTACCATATTAGGTCACATGTAATCAAGTAAGTATACTACTATATCTTACCCTTCATCTCAATCTAAATCGACTTAGATACATTTATTATGGTTCGACTTTTCATTATGTCATTCACATTACGTTCACATTCAATTGGTTATTAACTCTAATCATCATACATAAGGTTTAAAAGTACCTTACAATATCTTAAGTTCCTCAGTTTATTATTACTGAGTTACTGTTCAAGTTGTACTCATAAACATTCTTTATCGTTCAAACTTCCTAGGGTGGCCATATGGCCACCCATTACTCTCTTCTTCAAAGTCGCGTTGCGACTTGAGTTAACAGTATGTCGAGCTCGATTTCGAGCCTCGTCATTATGTTGCATGCTTTTTAGAAGTTTTTGAGGGAGTGTATGGCCTGCGGACTCTATGCCTCAGATAATTTGCAGATTTGAAAATTTTTGCGAAACTCCTGGACGCATAACTTCTTCATTATAAGTCCTAATTGGCTCATTCAAAAGCCTACGGCTCACAAATTACATATTCTACGCGTTCATGCAAGAATTTTATCTATTTGACTTCATTTGATAAAATTTCACCTATTAGTTCATTTTTAACGAAAACGATAAACGTTCTTGAACGTTCAACGCTCGCTTCTTCGTTCTAAGTCGGAATTCGGTCAGTTTCGAGTCCGCAACTCTATAATGCTAAATATGACTTGTCTCCATCGAAAACCAACATTTTCGACTTCAAACACAAAATACGACTTCCATTAGAAAATTTCACGAATTCGACGATTATCGATCAATCGTGTGAATTTAAAGTGAAACCTCATTACTAATCATTCTAAATGGATTTTAATCAACATATAAACATTTCAAGTTACTTATTACACCAACTTATTATCAAAGTAGGTTTTGACTTATTCTCATAAGTCAATGACTTATTTAACTTATGAACTACAATTCTCATGCTTATGACTTACTATGAACTTAAGTCCATCAATCAATGTTCTCATACTATATTGAACATACTAACATCATATGACAAACATATGATAAGTTCTTCACAAGTTTATCAACCTATTTAAGTTCAAGTTACTTATTCGGCTTAAGTTCCTTCATTACTTACTCCTTTTGTTCTTAGCATACAATCATACTTCTCTTATCACCCTATAATGATAGAGATGAATATATATTAGACAAGAGTCTTACCTAGAAGAAAACTTGTACTTCTCTTCTCTTTGGAAACTAGCAAAGAACTTTTGACTTATTCTTGACTTATGTGGCTTATTCTCTCTAACTAATACGTTACTTAACTTGAGAGGAGTTGAGAGGAATTTTAATCAAGCAATCAAATGAATTGAGAGCTCTCTATTTATAGGCAACCCAAAGTTAGGGTAGAATGGTCAATTAGGCATTGCACCTCCTCAACTAACCTCCTTAATCCCACCTCCTTATAATTCATTACTTTACAACTAAGTTAACTTGTCTAGCACTCACTTTTCTTGCTCATCACAACACTTGATCACCACACAAAATGCTTGCCCATCAAGACTACTCACATTAACATGGTTTGCTCCATGGATCATGGCTAATTCATTAGGCTTGCTAATTAATCTAGCTAATTCCTTGTTGGGCTTATACTACAATAGTTTGGACTCATGACATATCAAACACTTGGGCTTGAGTATCACTTTCTATTGGACTTCTACCATTATGCTAATAATCCAACAAGTCCATTCCCTTTAATTAAGAACCTTGACATAAATATACCACGTATAATTCTCGTGTGCTAGCTCGTATACTAATTTGTAATATACGTTATTCCATTCTTCATACATACTCGTATAATACGTCGTATCATACTTACATTCAATAACTCGCACAACGGCACAATGCCTACGCATTATACGATTAACACATTCTTTTCTTAACGCTTTATGTTTCTAGCGTTCTCCAATTAAGTCCGCAAGCGAAATATGAAGTTTTTCATACTTAGATTATTATTACATAATCCATCTCATATTGATATTATAATGTTACGTATTTCTCGGAAGTTCAAAAATAATTTCCGAGCATAAATAGATGAATAGTGTTTTCAGAAAATTTCTCAGAAAGCCTTTATTTTCGTCTTAGAAATTCAAACACTTTAATTCATTCACGTAGTTAAAATACTACGACATTCCAACGTTTCTAAGTTATAGAACGACATTCATCTTATCAATACGTAGTAATAATAAATAATATTATTTTATTCATTATTAAAAGTATTTACAAAGGTTCGATTTTCCGGGGCGTTACAAAATAGATAACGCGTAAAAAATGTTGTAGAAGGTCTTACAGAAACGTCGTGGTTAAGGTGTCATCTATTTGACACCTTTATACAACGTTTTTAAAACGTTGTAATTTGACATATTACACAACGTTTTTTTCTTAAAAAAACGTTGTATATTTGTTTTTCATAAATTCTTAGATGCTTGAAAACGTTGTAGATGATATGATTCCACAATATTTTCTGACTTAAAATGTTGTTGTTTGGTACATCAGACAACATTTAGACTCATTTATACAACGTTTATAAAGTGTCATCTATTTAGACTACTTTATACAATATTTTTAAAATATTGTAGTTTGACTTTAAAATGTTGTAATACATAATGTTGTAATAGTTGTGGTTCACTTGTATTTGAGTTTAAACTAATAACTCCAATGCACAGTATAGAATGCATAATTATATATTAGAAAATGCAGGTTAATCCAATTAAAGCACGAAACCAGATTCCAAAAGTATATATCTTAAAGTTGCTATTAATCTAAATAACAAAACTAAAATGCACGGGGGTGAAGGGTAAGGCCTCATCAGAGTAAATTGCTGATCCAGTGCATCTTTTTCTCTTCCTTATAGTCTGGATTCTCTTTCAGGATAACAAATCCTTCTAGAATGGGGGATAAAGGTATAAATCTGCACAAAAATTTCACATAAAAGATGAGAATTAAACATTAATCAACTATTAACTAATCGTAATAAAAAGTTGTCCATCAATACAGAAAACAAATGTTCACAGACAAGCTTTATATATATAAGGGTTAAACTGAGGTTAAGTACCTTAGATGCGAAGAAAGGTAGTTCAGTTATGCTTGACTGGACAAATGAACATTCGACAACATCTGGAACTCCATTAAGTCCCTTCAAACAAGCATCAGCAAATATCGCTCCAGCATAACTATTGAAAGAGAGAGTAACTATTCGTAAACAGTAAACTATTTTTACATAAAATTTGAGGGAGAGAGAGAGAGAAGAAACGTCTACACATGTTAAGACATGTACGAAAAAATATACTAACAAGAATACAATCTGAGAATTTTAGAAGCACTATCATGAATCTGCACCAGCTTATAAGCATAATAGCCTAAAGCCAACCTCACGAGTTTATATGCAATTTTAGATATCCCTTTAAGGATAAGAAAATAAGTGATAAATGAGTAAGATGTGCATCTTCTTATAAAAGAAACAATTTCTAGCTATTTAGCTGTTCAAAACGAAGAAACATCTCTATCCATGACAAAAGTAGCTGATAAAAATGAAAGCTACTAATCACTATCTAAATATATATATATATATATATATATATATATATATAAATATATATATATATGATGCATACTGGACAATTCTATGGCTAACCGAACTCATTCTTCTTTGATGGGCACATCAAAATACATACTGATAAAATGGAATCAATTTATACTTACGCCATTGAGAGAGTAGCTGAGCCCTTTCCGGCCTTTGCTTCCATAACGTCTGTCCCACCATCTTGTGTACGCTTTGTGAGAGCCGTAATTACTTCGTCAGACAAGTTATTGGCTTTTGGCGTCGCCTATTGGCATTTAAACATACAAATAAAATATAAATAAACAAAAGACCCCAAACAGGAAACACCAAATTTCACAAATGCATAAATCAATATAGAATGAGCATAGTACTTATGAAAACAATGGGAGAATAGTTATGCCAGCATGACCGCCCACAACAGGCACATTGACATCTGGAACAAAGAAGTAGAAGTACACAAGTTGACTTCAAGCAAATAAGGGATTAGGAATTTCTATTCTGTAAGTAGTGAAGATACCTGCAACATTGACATTGGCCTTTCCAGCGTAGAAAGTCTAGGCCCTAACAACATCAAGTGTAGTCACACCAAACAATTTTTTTTCATCATATGTCCCTGCTTTCTTGAAAACTTCAGCAGCAATTGGGATCGTAGAATTGACAGGGTTACTTATCATATTAACAAGTGCCTGAAACTCACAAAATTTCAAATGCAAATGAAATGTGAAAACCATATATTCCTCAAACTAACAAAAGAAACTTAAACTGAACCTAACAACAAGAATGATGTGGAAGCACGCACATTAGGGCAATACTTGGCAATTGCAGTACATAATCCTTTAACAATGCCAGCATTGATGTTGAAGAGATCATCACGAGTCATGTCAGGCTTTCTTGGCACACCAGCTGGAATGATGACAACATCACATCACTCCAGTGCCTTCCCTAGCTGCTCTTCCCCCACGTACCCAGCAATCTATGCAAACATGCAATCACATAGACGAGTAACGGAATTGGAAAGCAAGAGAATTAAACATGTAATCTAACCTAAAAAACAAAATAGTCTGTTTGCCTTGAATATGGATGTGATTTGAAAATTAAAGTATTGAATCCGGTAATATTCCAAATTATGATTTTAACTTAAACATTAATGCATAAAATCAGAAAATTTGAAAGGATATTTATATTAAAATAAAATGACAAACGATAACACTGAACCTAAACAGAACAAAAATCAGTACATGGATAGTTAAGACCAAACAAACAAATAAGGAAAAATGAGCCATGTCAATGATATTGGATGAACACCTGAGCAGGGAAGTTAATAATTACGGAAATTTTCAACAAAATTCAAAACTTTACTTTTAAAAAACAATAATTAAAACAAAAAAAAATGAAACAATAGGAAATTACATAAAACCATAAAAAGAAATACTCTATAATTTTAGACAGAGCATACCTCAGATCTGGTATTAATGTGGCTGACGTCGGTTGCGACACCGGGAGTTCCGGCAATATCATAGAGAGCAAGCTGAGACACGAGGGGGTTGAGCTTCATAAGCAGCGCGAGCGGCTGTCCGATCCCGTCGGCGGCACCCAGGACGACAACTTTACGCCCCGGGTGTAAGCTATGATGAGAAACTACGGTGAATGATGTGAAAGGATGAAGAGGCGGAAAAGCAGAGAAAGACAACGCGGTTTTAATTTTAAGTTTTCATTTAAGCGCGGTTTTTTGCTCCGTGTTTTTTTTCATAGATAACATTTTTTTTATTTAAAATCAAAAATTGTCCTTATAAATAGATAATGTTTTTTCATATATATCTACAATATTTTGTTAAAAAACGTTGTGAAAAAAAATACTATAACGTTTTTTATAAAAACGTCATCTTTTAAGTGTTGTCTTTTTATGACTTTATACTAGTGAGGCTCGATGCTTCTGATGCTGACAGGAGATACACTATAATCATGATAGTGGTGTTTTGTCATATTTGTGCTTGATTAAGTTTGATAGAGAAGAACACTATGATTTCTCTTAAGCACTGGTAGACTACGATCTTTACTTGCTTGTTTTGCAGACTACGCTTCTTGACTTGGCACGGCAGGTGCTTGGACCAACTCTATGATTTTGAGTGAGGCCCTCCAAAGCAGACTACGATTTTGTAGCAACTTTCTCGATACTCTACGATTCTGCCTTGGCTTCTGCAATCCCTCGGCTGGCTTGACAGACTACGATTCTATTGATGCCTATCTATTACATCTCAAAATAGATCAACCTAACAGCTTTGATCTTTTCTTCTATACATTCATTTACAGAATGATAAACATAAAGCACAAATCAACCTAACAATTTTAACATATCACCTAAGTCCTTGTACATATGTTCTTTGAAGGACTTTACATATAAGCATGTTTATGTACTTTCAACATCAAATTTGAATATGCAATTCCCAACAAAAACTGTTGAAGGTCATTTCCCATCTAAGAAGGACCAAGTCTTAATGGTGGATGATTTGTCCAAGAAAAGGAAGATGCCCAAGTTATCTTCTAAAAATAAGAAATCCAAGAAGGCTAAGGGCAAGGCGAAAGTGAAGTATCAAAAGAAACCTGATCCAGCTAGCAAACAAATATGCTTCCATTGCAATAAGTCAGGTCACTGAAAGAGGAACTGCAAGGAGTTTCTTGCGGAACAAAAGAAGAAGAAGCTTGGAGAAGCTTCAACTCCTAATCAAGGTTTATTTATGATTGAAATTAATTTTTTTGAAAGTCAAAATTCTACTTGGGTATTGGATATTGGATGTGGTTCTCACATATGTAATACTATGCAGGGACTGGTCAGAAGTAGAAAGTTGGACAAGGATGATGTCATCCTATGAGTGGAAAATGGAGCAAAGGTTGTTGTATTAGTTGTATGGACTTATTGTTTAACACTGCCTATGGGAAAATTCATTAGTTTAAATAACTGTTATTTTGTTCCAACACTCATTAGAAACATTATTTCAATTTCTGTATTGGATATGGATGGTTTTGATATTAATATAAAGAACAAAAGTTGTTCTGTTTATAATAAAAATGTTTTATATGGTGTTGGTAAATTGTTGTATGGACTTTACGTACTTGAATTGCATGAAAATATACTTCAAATTGAACAAACTAAGAAAAGGAAAAAAGATGATGGTAAGTATATCTTTATGTGTGTGATAACCCAAAATTTATGAGACTTATCTTGAATAATTAAATAAAGGTTTAAAGAATAAAACCTAGTTTTGAAAATAGAGGAATGATTAATTTTTTAAAAAAGAACTTATATGGTTTAATATCTAAAAGAAGTTAAAGAGAAATAAAGGTGAATGATATAAATATTGAAGATATTAATACTTGAGAATAAGCAAGTAGTCATGAGTCGAAGCAAGTCTGATGAGACTTGGGTTAAGAATAGATGTTGTCCATGAATTGGATAGAAAAATAATAATAATAAATGAAAGAGGTAGTAAAGTAATACCTATGTTAAGGTAATTCAAAAAAATTAATCGATGAGAGAAATTTCGTAACAGTTTAGTAGTGAACTAAACTAGAACGTTACAATAATAGTGATTCTGGCATTAAATCCTTGTAAGTAGGGAAGAACGTAATAACTAAATGATACAAAGATAAGCCAATATGATCAATTGAGTTAAGAACATGAGAATCAAGATAAAACTATGTTATGAATTAACATAGCTTGAATGATAGCCTTAAATGGCAAGTGAAATACATAATAATAATAAATAATAAATGATTAACTAATATGAATAATCAATAAAAAGGAAGTAAGTTAAAAGTCAAAATTTGAGTTAGGGATAGAATTTTGAGTTTGGAACGTCAAGTTTAGTTAGAGAGGACTGTAAACACAAAATGTGTTAGAGTTGACTTTTTGGTCAAAGTCAACAGTTGACTTTTATGAGAAAAAATCAAAATCGGAGTTAGGAGTGGAATCTATGCGAACTGGATATTTGAGTTTGGAACATCGAAATTAGTAATAATAGACTCTAAACACAAAATGTGTCGGAGTTGACTTTTTGGTCAAAGTCAACAGTTAACTTTTATGGAGAAAAGTCAAAATTAAAATTTGGAGATGAATTTGAAGAAATGGATATGTCCATGACGTTGGCAGCGTCGAATTTAGTAACTCAAAAATTTAATTTTTCGGGTCCGAAATTCAAAGACAGGATTAAACATGCAAAACGAGAAAATAAAAGCAGGAACCAAATCTACTAAGATTTTAGCACATGGGTTAGGTAAACCACTCCCAACCACTCCCACCTACTCCCATCTAATCCTAACCACTCCCTTTCTCTTTAATTTCCAATTTCATTTAACTAAAGGAAAGGAAAGAGAAAGAACATTTCTCTCTCATTCCTCACCAGCCCACCCGACCACAAGAGGAAGAAAAGAAGGGGGAGATAAGCCATGGAAGAACAAGAAGATAAGAAGGACAGTTAGCAAGCTAAGCAAGAAATCAAGCAAGTTATACAACATTAACCCTTAAACTATGTTTAATCTTATTTTTTGAGATTTTAATCATGGATCATGGTAGATCTTTGAGTACGATGTAAGACCCCAACTTATTATTAATGAAATTTAATTTTCTTTATTTTGAAATAGTAAGGGTTGATTTGATTAATGTGGATAGTTATGGGTAAAATACGCAAATATTTCAAAATAAGCAAGTGGTTAAAAAATATTCATTGTTGTCGGGGAATATTCGTTTGGTCATGGAATATTCTTCTTTGTGGGAATATTTATTTACTGACAGTACTTGATCTTTTGTGGGCCCCATAATGGAAAGCGATTGGATGAAGAAAATGACAAATATAAGTTGTTTAAAAATAACGGCGTAGTTGTTACCATTAATACTGTTAACATACTCGGTGGTTAAAACACAGTAGCACACGGTATTGCACCAATTATTGATTCTTACGTAAGAAGACACTACTCAATAATGGTTACAAGAATTATTATTCGATTATTTTATTGATTTAATAATTGTTGCGTTGATATTTTATATTATCATTGTTTCAATAATTGTCATTACACGGTATTTTTCATTATCGAATCAATAATTCATATTATCCGAATAATATTATTAGATAACATTATTGGCAATGTGTAGAAAGTTACATCTAAGGAGAGGTTTGGTCACCTAATTGCGCGCCAAGAAGAGAGAAATTCTTATCGAAAGCCCCACTTTCCAGGAATGGCTCGGTCACGAGATTATGATTCTGTAATATTATTTGTGAATAATTAATTATTGATTTATATGATGAGGAAAATATTGATTTTATGTGGATATAGATGGAGAAAATTTTTAAAATGACAATTGTTGAAAATTAATATTTTATCTTTTTTACGATAAAATAATTCATTTATATATATTATTTTAATAATATATTAACGGTGATATTTTTATAATGAATGTGGGATATATGAGTATATGAGGAGGAAGAGTATTTTTGTGGCATTAAATGTTTAATACATATTTTGTGTGTTGGTGGACACAATTATTAATCAAATTTGATTATAGCAGTAAAATCGTCTGTTTGTGAATTTGGTCAATTTCATTTGGAATTTGAAAAACTTTCATCCGAAAAGTTGTAGAGAATTGAATTTCCTATAAAAATTCATGAGATTTGAATTTTCCGACGACTAAAAAGGGCTATTTATTATGAATTATTGAAGTTCAAGCTCAAATAATTGATTTTGGAAGTTTTAATTATTTTTTCAAGAAAATGTTTTTGGTGTGTTAAGTGGGTCTAGCATGTGTTATTGATTGCTGAAATCAGATCTCCAAAAGTGAGCGTATAG
This sequence comes from Panax quinquefolius, assembly GCA_020205615.1. NCBI lineage: Eukaryota > Viridiplantae > Streptophyta > Magnoliopsida > Apiales > Araliaceae > Panax > Panax quinquefolius. The sequence continues at coordinate 80,581,588 of CM035157.1, read as the reverse complement.
AATTTTAACAAATAATAATAATATTATATTAAATTTTCTGTTTTGGTGTTCTAAGCATTTTTCTATAAATAGGGTGCTTAGGTTAGAATTGAAAATCACACCAGAAACTGAAGTTTTCTCTCTTTATATTATCGAGCGTATTCTTGTGAATATTTTGAGTATACTTTGAGTATTGCTATACGGTGCAAGTTCAAGTTATAGCCTATATCCGGTGTTTCAGCTAGAAGTACTGATATTTCGAGGTAAGGGATATTTTTTTTTTCGTAATGATATTATTTCTTCAATATCATTATGCTGAAATATTGATCTGAAATTTTTATCAAATTTGGAACTTTTGGAGTAGAAGTTACTATTCACATATACGGCACTATTCACGTATACGACACTATTCACGAATACGGCACTATTCATCGAAAAATGAAAATTTTCCCTTTTCGTCTAAAATATCTATTGTGGATACTAGCTTTGATTGTATCCATGTTTTGATCATTCTTGAATTTTACACCACTATGATTATTTTTGAGGTATTTTTGGACATGGATAAAACAAAGTACGAATCCTTAAATCCTTAATCCTTGTCATTTTGTTTCTTTGGATTCGATTTTTAAAAATATTTTCATCATCCTCGGTCTTAAATGATGATATTATTGAATATCTTTGGCCCGTAGTGCAACGATGAATGATTTCGATGAATATCTTTGGCCCGTAGTAAAAAGATGAAACAGTATTTAGATGAGCGATGACCCGGTGATGAATATCTTTGGCCTCAGTAGTGCAAAGATGAATATTTGATTCGAGATATATATTGATTGATGTTACGAGGATAAAAGATAGGCGATGAACTTTTAAATTCATACATAGAAGATAGTAGTTTGCATTCTCTACTTAACTCTTCTAATGAATTATTATTTCATTGCGAATATTGATTTAAAACTTGTTGTCTATTGTATTCTATTAGATTTTTCCTGTTGAAGACTAATGATATTTTCTTGTATATTATCTTAGTCATAATATTCTTTTATTGGGCTAGTTGAGCTCACCCTTTTCCTTTTGTTCCATTTTTCTTCTCGGGAGGCGAGAATGTAGCGAGTACTAGTCGGGGTATGGAATGAAGGTTCTAGAGAGAGTTGTTTAGTAGTCCTCACCATTTTTGTAAAATAATGTATCAATAATTATGATGGGGATTTATTTGCGTGTGGATATTGTTCAGATGGCAATATCTCGTATTTAAACTCACTGATTTATATGTTGTAATAATAAAGTTGTAGTTGTTTCGTATCATGTATTGACAACTCAGAATGGGTGATGTATACCTATTTTGGGGGCGCCACGGTTGGTATCGAGCTTAGGGATATGATCTCCTGGCGGAGATCGGGGAATAAAACTAGGAGGGAGAGACGAGTAAATCCCTTTGCTAGTGTGTCCTACCTAAGCTTATTTGTTAGTTAGTGGGTCAAGATATAGGGATATTATGTGATATATTATTTCCTTAATTAACCCTTGTTTTATGACAGTGTTTGAGAATGTCGACTGAGAATATTAACAATGGAAATGAGACCGTGGAAAGAGGGACATATCAGTCCAAACTGTCCATAACAGTTCAAGGTTGTTAGGTTTGTAATATTCATGAACGCAATCAAATTGTAAAAATTAAGCGGAAGCGAGATAAATCAGAGTTTTTAAAAATTTTACAAACCATATACCCGGATCACCCTTTACGCACAATTATTAATTAAACGAAAAAGATGAATAAGAAACATACCCTTGAAGATCCGAGCTTCCTCAAGTACAAGTTCACCTCCAATCCTTTTCGCGTTCAACTTGAATCCACCGGGTTTGGTTCCTTCCTTTGATCAACGTTAGCCACCTAAGTGTTTGGCCTCTAGAGGTGATCCACCAAGGAAGAAGAAGGATTTAAGAAGATGGGTGGTTGGCTAAACCCTAGTTTTTCTATCACTATAGAAAAAGAGCGTACTCTCCAACCATTGGAATTATTACGTATATCTGATATCTGATATAAGACTCCTCTTATAAAGATATCAAGTAACCCTATTAAAAATAAGGTATTATTTAATTAAACTCTTTTAATTAAATGGGCTCCCTAATCTTATTAGGGATAATTAATTAAACTCCTTTAATTAATTTTCCCTCCTAATCCTATTAGGAATAAATGAGAGTACTTATATTAAATTAATTTCTAAACTCTTTTAGAAATTAAAATAATAATAATTGTAATAATATTAATAAGACTCTCTTATTAATTTATATTTAATATTTCTAAAATATTAAATAATAAATATTAAGCTATTTAATTTATTCTATCATCCATAGATTAAATTAAATATACTTAATATATTATTACGATTATGCCATTAACTTTTTAAATAATTATTCTTCCTTTTATGGTGTGACCCTTTAGGTTCTCCATATTAAACCTAGGTTGTGAATAAATCAATTAGAACAATTTAATCTTATTTAAATAAATAAATTAAACAATTAATTTATTTAAATAAATAATATTTATTCTACAATAGGGATAAGCCTCCCTAGCGATCAACGACTTTCTAGATAATATAGATTTCAACATTAATCATTAAAGAACCTTTGAGTAAATAGTTACTGCATAATTCAATCCTTCCACCATACAATGTCCCAATTAAATATAAGACATGGAATTATCACAAGTCTTATTTTATTTAATTATATGTATTTCGATCCTTAAATGCCTAACTCAAATAATGCAAATTAGAAACTCCTTTCTAATTTCATTCTCGCCGCCAAGGACTCACTGCGTTGTCATTTATCGAATCACATAGGACATTTCTCTTCTTTTATTAGAAGTGGTAGATTCTTTATTGATCATATATTATCTCCATGTACAACTTGTTATACCCAAGCATACCCTTTGATATACCCTAAGGGTCTTAAGGAATAAGTCAAAGTATAACTCATCATACACAAGATACTATGATGATCTCAAGTCCAAGGATCACTTGTACTACTATCACTACAGAATTCCTATTGACAGCAAGTAAAACTCCATTAGGTATTCCTTTAATGAGCCACATTCAAATGAACTTATTCTCTAATAAGCACCTACATACTTGCTTTAGTGTCTCCACACAAATGATCATGAGATCAATCATCCTCATCCAATGAGCAAGCAATGTATGAACCAATCTATCCGGATTCACTAATCCCCAATTTAGTAATCCAATGATTGGGAACTATTTTAGTTTTAAGCTTTCTAAGAATTTAGATCTCATTAGAATGATCATCATCATTATTCTAAAAGCATTGCTTAAAACTATGGGTTTATCACATATTATAAAACAGCATCATGTAGATAATTAAAAGCCTTTAATAAATTAATACTTTTTATTAATAAATGAATAAGATTGTTACAAAGTATATGCTTTATCATCAAACATGATTGGCTTGTGTGCATACTACTTTCAATCTCCCACTTGCACTAAAGCCAATCGTCATGGTATCTCATACTCTTCTTCTCTAAGTGACGATTATCCTGTTGTTGGATAAGCTTTAGTTAATGGATATGTAATGTTGTTCATGAGAGTCCACTATCTCTATAGTGATTTCCCATCTTTCAATGATTATAATAATCAAATGAAAGTGCCACAACACATGTTTAGATCCAAGATGAGACTTAGGAACTATTCCTAGTTCTGTAATGAACTTTTAATCCAAACAATCAACTTGCAGTTTCATTTATAGCTATATACTTTGTCTTTATCACTAAACCAGCAACTCTTTGCTGTTTGGAACCTTTCCAATTCACTGCACCACTGTTCAAGATAACGCTTTACCTTAAAGTGGATTTTTCGTCATCTTAGTCCGTCTCGAAAAATTTGAGTCTCATTAAGCCCTCTAGTTTTAATTAAGACCCACCATGAATATGATCACATCCTTAGTGCTTAGGTTAAGCATTTTAAGATGTTTTCACCGACTCATAGTGAACTTCTCCATAATATGACCGATCAACATCGGGTCTCAGTACATTTCATTGCATGCATGATTGTCACTCATGCGACCTCTCTTTCGAGAGTCGTGGGGACTATTAAGAGATACACTCCATAGCTCATCGACATGAGACATCTCTTGGAGTTTGCCATGGTAAGCGACTTTAGCATCAAATGAATATATCGTTCTTGGGTTAAGTCGAGCATCCTTTTGTATCTATCTATATAGATTTTATCCCCAATTAAGATACTCTTCCCAAACCATTCATGGAGGAATGTTTAGACAACTTTATCATTACTGATATTAGCATTAGTATGTCATTCCTTATCCGTAGTATATCAACATATAATACTAGAAATTTCACGACGCTCCCACTGGCCCTTTTGTATACACTAGAAGTCTTACCTCATCGAATGTAACTCTGGATCATCATCTTCTATGATGTGTACCCCATCATCATCATCCATGATGAATCCATACCTCCTAGGTATCTTTAGTACTATTCCGATTCTGATTAGGTTGTGGTACAATAGGTCTATCTATAGGTTCCTCTTATTTGACTTATAGTGTTTTGTGGTTATTGAACTCTTCAAGATCTATTATCCTCCCACTAGCCCCTTCAATGATAAACACCTTTATCTTAGAAGGCAGCGTGTTTTACAACAAACACCTTTTGCTAAGTAGAATTATAGAACATATACCCTAAACTTACTTTAGGATGTCCCACAAAATTGTACTTGTCAAATCTTGTCCCAAGCTTATCCTTTGAATCCTTTTTCACATAAGTTGGATAACTCCTTATTTTAACATACTTAAGATTAGAAATCCTCCATATCCATAACTTTTATGGAGTCTTTCAATGGATTTTGAGGTTACCTTTTGTAGATATATCGTACCATTTCTAGGACATGACCCAGAGGGATCTTTGAAATGTCGGTAAAATCATTATGGACCGCACCATGTCCAACAAGGTACGATTTTTCCATTCAAATACATCAATCAATTATCATGCGTATCGAGGGAGGCGTCCATTATGAGAAAACCATTTAAGATGATCTAGAAACTTATTTCACAAGTATTTATTCCTTGATCTAATCAAAGAATCTTAATACATTGTTAATTTGTTTCACTTCTGAATTCTTTGAACCTTTCAAATAATTCATACTTGTATTTCAAACAAATACACACATTCAACTCTTTGAATGATCATCTCCTTTTCTTATACTAATTTGTTCAATATGCAAAATTATTTTCATATAAGTCAAGTATACAAAATTTATTAAGTAATATTCCATTCTATACAAAACATTATTATTATAAATAGAACAACAATTGTTCTTAATTATAATACCAAAGATTTCATTGTCCAACAATAAAATGGAAATAATATTTTAACAAGAATCTGAATACAATAACAACTTATTGACTTAATAGATTTTCCGTAGGCATTGCTAAACTATAAGTTTCTATGGCTAATATGGCAACCTTTGCTACATTTCCCACATAAGATTACTTATATTTGTTTAGCTTTCTACTTACTGCTTGGTCCTTCATAAATCTATATTTATGATAACCAAAGTCGGTATCCAATACCCAAGTAGAACCTTGACTTAAAGAAAAATTTATTTCAATCATGAACAAAAATCGATTGTAACCAAAACTTCACTAAGCTTCTTTGGTTAGCCTCGCAAGATGCTTCTCATGATTTCTTTCCGATTGTCCAAAGCTTATTGCGGTGGAAGCAAGCAAGCTCCTTTGCTATCCGTATCGGTTTTGTTCTTATTATCATTTGTTTATGCCTTTCTATTTACCTTCTTTGAATCGTTCTTCTTTTCAGAAGATCCTTTGGCCCCTACCAGTAAGACTTGATCTTTCTTGGTTGGAAAGTGACTCTCAACATTTTTTAATATGTTAAGCAAATCAGCGAGGTCGATATCTAGCTTGTTCATATGAAAAATTCACAACAATTGTGAAAGGAGTAGGGAGTGAGTGCAAGATCAAATCTTGGCTCAACTCTCCATCCATGACAAAACTCGTTGTCCTAATTGATCAATCAAATTGATAATGTTAAGGACTTTTATCTATCTTGTAGTGTCATGGTGGCCATTCTAGATCGGAAGAGCTCCTTAGATATCTAATATCTATCGGCCCTACTTTCCTCACCATCAACTACTTGATGTGCGGGGAATATAGTAGGAGCATCCATAGTTTCATCTTGTCGATTTCAAGCTCGTTACTCATGGATGCGAGCATGATGCATCGAGCCAATTGTGCATCATCTTGCCACTTTCTAAAAGTAGCAATCTCTTCCTCGAGGCATTATCGCAACCATTGCGAGGATAGGCGTATTAAGGACATAAGATACCTTTTCAACTATGAGAACTATTCTCAAATTCCTTAACCAATCCGTTTAATTGATGCCGGTTAATTTAGCATCTAATATGCTTTTGCGGTGATAGTAATTTTAGACATTGTAAAATTTCAGTAAATGAATTTGTAATTAACAACATTTTAACATACATTCTTTTATTAATTACCAAAATAAATTAGGTCTTGTTTTAAATTGGTATCTCCCACTATTTTCTTCAAACTATATTACCTCACTTATATAGTTCGGCAAAATCTAATTAAAGATTTGCTAGTGAGAATAAGGATCCCATTTCAAATGTATATAGCCTTGTGGTGACACAACAAACTATATATAAATAAATAGGTAGACAACTTTTGTCAATTACATCAACTATGCAACTCCTTTTCTTTTTGCCTCTTAGATTATTTTGATCAAGTGGTGGCACATCCAAGAATCAAAATTATCCAAGTTAAGTCCGACCTAGCACTCCATATATTCAAAAAGAAAATATCATCCTTGTGGTGACACAACAAAACAATATTGTTCAATTTTCTTTATAAGCATCAAATGTGATAAATTAACATCTTAAATACTTAATACTTGCCTTGTGGTGACACAACAAACTCATATTAAATATTTAATACTCTATTAATTTTATCATGCTAGAAAGCGACGTTCGATATTCCAAATATCTTTGAACGCTTAGGACTTAATATAAAAATTGAGGGGTTTGTTATTAAATGTCTCATCTTGTTTTTAGCGTATTTACATATATATATAAAATACGCATCATATTAATGAACATGCAAGCATGTTTGCATAATATATAATATATATAGTATAAGCATGCACATATAGAATACTATATTCTACGGATTGATTATGGACTTTTATTCTAGTTTGGTTCACTAGAGCCACCAAGTGAACCAAAAGGTCAAACCCTAGGGATGCAAGAAATAATATTTAAATATAACTATTACATTTAAACCCTACGGGCTCCATTACAAACGGGTCTTCAAGCGCTCCTTGCTCCTTGATCTCCAATTTTTAAAATTAATTCTAACTATTCCTATTACAAAATTATTTAAAATAAATAGAAACCTTGATCAACAATCGAGGGAAGTACATAGAGAGAGATAGAATTTACATTAAGAAAGATTAGAGAAGGCAGTACGAGACCCCATTTAATAAAAACCCATACATTCATGCATCCAACTAAAATAAAATCCAATCACATTCGTCAATAGTCGATAATCAATCCCATTTATTATCATACACATCACCATATGCATTAATAAATAACATTCATCTTATGAATAATAAACATTCAATATATATATTGATATCATTTAATGGGCAAATTTAGTTAGTATAAAATCTATTTTTGAATCAAAATAAACTCCTTTATTTCAATCCAAATTTAAATCAAAATAAAACTATTTTATTTTAATTTATCCAATTTTGAATAAAATAAACTATTTTATTTTAATCAAAATCTTTAATCAAAATAAACTCCTTTATTTTAATTAATTATGGAATCCAATTCCATGTAATAAAAAAAATTATTAAAGGAAACACGGATTATCTTTCCTATTCACAAATAAACTCCTTTATTTTGAATAATATGAAATCTTATTTCATATCTAAATAAACTCCTTTATTTAAGGAAAGACTGATTCTTTTTCCTATTCACAAATAAACCTTTTATTTTTGAATAATATGAAATCTAATTTCATATCAAAATAAACTCCTTTATTTAAGGAAAAATAAAATCCAATTTCAACTCTAATTAGTTATCTTGAAATCCAATTCCAAGACTAATTAGTTAGCATGAATTTTAATTTTAAAATTAAAATAAAATTTTTATTTTAAGATTAAAATAAATATTTTATTTAATTATATAAAATTATTATATATATATATATAAATATATATTACGTTAATATATATTATATATATAATCACCTCCTTGTTTCCGTGCACATGAATGCTCCTGCCGAATACTTTGTTCAAGCATTACATGAAATCCTTGAAAAACCGAACACACCTTTATGCACAATATTCATGAACAATAAAATAAGCAGTACTAAATAACTTGAATATTACTGTCAGTCACGTGAATCTCTTTTGATTGACATACCAGATTAGGATATATATATATATATATATATATATATATATATATATAAGTAAATCACGTGGTTCCTTGAAGCAAGAAGTGACAGGAGCATGTCCAACGGTTTTTGAAAACCGTGATTCGCGAAATTAATAATCACGTTTTTTTTTATTAAATTTTATACAATAAAATTATGCCCAATTAAATTGTTCTAAACACATATCAATATACATATCAAATTTGAACAATTAATAATTCGCATAAAGGTTTGGCTCTGATGCCACTGTTAGGTTTGTAATATTCATGAACGCAATCAAATTGCAAAAATTAAGCGAAAGCGAGATAAATCAGAGTTTTTAAAAATTTTACAAACATATATACTGGATCACCCTTTACGCACAATTATTAATTAAGCGAAAAAGATGAATAAAACATACCTTGAAGATCCGAGCTTCCTCAGTACAAGTTCACCTCCAATCCTTTTCGCGTTCAACTTGAATCCACCGGGTTTGGTTCCTTCCTTTGATCAACGTTAGCCACCCAAGTGTTTGGCCTCTAGAGATGATCCACCAAGGAAGAAGAAGGATTTAAGAAGATGGGTGGTTGGCTAAACCCTAATTTTTCTATCTCTATAGAAAAAGAGCGTACTCTCCAACCATTGGAATTATTACGTATCTCTGATATCTGATATAAGACTCCTCTTATAAAGATATCAAGTAACCCTATTAAAAATAAGGTATTATTTAATTAAACTCTTTTAATTAAATGGACTCCCTAATCTTATTAGGGATAATTAATTAAACTCCTTTAATTAATTTTTCCTCCTAATCCTATTAGGAATAAATGAGAGTACTTATATTAAATTAATTCCTAAACTCTTTTAGAAATTAAAATAATAATAATTGTAATAATATTAATAAGACTCCTCTTATTAATTTATATTTAATATTTCTAAAATATTAAATAATAAATATTAAGCTATTTAATTTATTCTATCACCATAGATTAAATTAAATATACTTAACATATTATTACGATTATGCCATTAACTTCTTAAATAATTATTCTTCCTTTTATGGTGTGACCCTTTAGGTTCTCCATATTAAAAGGTTGTGAATAAATCAATTAGAACAATTCTAATCTTATTTAAATAAATAAATTAAACAATTAATTTATTTAAATAAATAATATTTATTCTACAATAGGATAAGCCTCCCTAGCGATCAACGACTTTCCAGATAATATAGATTTCAACATTAAACATTAAAGAACCTTTGAGTAAATAGTTTAAAGACAATTCAATCATTCCACCATCTGATGTCCCAATTAAATATAAGACATGGAATTCTTTGTCAAGTCTTATTTTATTTAATTATATGTATTTCGATCCTTAAATGCACAATTCCAAATAATGCAAATTAGAAACTCCTTTCTAATTTCATTCTGCCTTGGCCAAGGACTACTGCGTTGTCATTTATCGAATCACATAAGACATTTCTCTTCTTTTATTAGAAGTGGTAGATTCTTTATTGATCATATATTATCTCCATGTACAACTTGTTATACCCAAACATACCCTTTGATATACCCTAAGGGTCTTAAGGAATAAGTCAAAGTATAACTCATCATACACAAGATACTATGATGATCTCAAGTCCAAGGATCACTTGTACTACTATCACTACAGAATTCCTATTGACGAGCAAGTAAAACTCCATTAGGTATTCCTTAGCGAGCCACGTTCAAATTGAACTTATTCTCTAATAAGCACCTACATTCTTGCTTTAGTGTCTCCACACAAATGATCATGAGATCAATCATCCTCATCCAATGAGCAAGCAACGTATGTACCAATCTATCCGGATTCACTAATCCCCAATTTAGTAATCCAATGATTGGGAACTATTTTAGTTTTAAGCTTTCTAAGAATTTAGATCTCATTAGAATGATCATCATCATTATTCTAAAAGCATTGCTTAAAACTATGGGTTTATCACATATTATAAAAAGCGAGATCATGTAGATAATTAAAAGCCTTTAATAAATTAATACTTTTTATTAATAAATGAATAAGATTGTTACAAAATATATGCTTTATCATCAAACATGATTGGCTTGTGTACATACTACTTTCAAAGGTATGCTATAATTATGGAAAGGAAGGACATATCGCTTTCGAGATTATGCAGAGCGAAACCTAGTTCAATGGGGACGGTGACTCAAAAGACATCTAGAAAAGTCAAAGTCACGGTTCGGGAAGAGCATTTGTTGTATTTGGTCAAAATGCGAGGAACCCAAACGAGGTGATCACGGGTAAGCTATTTATAAATTCTTGCGAAGTTTATACCTTACTTGATACCGGTCTATACCCATTCATTTATCTCTCCGCTTGTGCTCAACGTTTAAACTTGACTCCGAGAAATTAGACTTTGACCTATCTGTGGAAACTCCGTTAGGAGAAACTTTCATCACATCCATCGTTTATAAATCTTGTTTGATTCAAGTTGGCACCATCACCTTACATTGCTGACCTTATCTCTTTAAAGATACTTGCTTTTGATGTGATTTTAGGGATTGATTGGTTAACTACTCATCATGCCAAAATTGATTGTTTTCGTAAGGTTGTTAGTTTTCATATTCCTAACCAAACTTTGTTTATTTAATTCAAGCAACTAAGCAGATTAAAATCAATCACCGTCATATCTAATCATAAAGCTATTCGTTTATTGAAAAAGCGGATGTCAAGCTTTCTTAGCCCATGTTCGGATTTGAATAAAGACACGTCAAATTTGAATAATATTCTGTTGTTATTGACTTTCCGACGTATTTCTGAAGAACTTCCGGTCTACCCCGAACGTGAAGTTGAATTCTTTATTGATCTTGAACTGGTACAAAGCCCATTTCTAAAACCCCATATCGAATGACTCTATTGAACTTCGAGGAGTTAAAGGTCCAACTACTGAGGAATTGTTAGACATCGGTTTCATTCGTCCCTAGTACATCTCCTTGGGGTGCTCTGTTTTATTCAGTAAAGAAGAAAGGCGGGAGTATGCGACTTTGAATTGACTATCGGAATTGAACCATGTCACCATCAAGAATAGGTATCCTCTACCTCGTATTGATGACTTGTTTGACCGATTGCAAGGGCACAATTCTTTTCAAAAATCGATCTTCGTTCTAAATATCATCATTGAAGATTAGAAGCGAGGATATTCCAAAGGCGCCTTGAACTTCGGTATGGGCATTATAAATTCTTAGTCATGTCTTTCGGATTTGACTAATGCTCCTAATGACTTTCATGGATATGATGAACCGAGTATTCAAGGAATATTTGGATCGGTTTGTTGTTGTCTTTATTGATGACATCCTCATATATTCCAAAAGTCGTGAAGATCATGAGCACCACTTGAAATTTGGTACTCCAAAGGGCTTCGTGAAAACAAACTATATGCCAAATTGAAGAAATGCGAGTTACGGCTTGAGGAAGTAGCATTTCTTGGGCACGTGGTGTCAAAACATGGAGTATCCGTGGACCCGGTGAAGATTGAAGCAATACAAAGTTGGGAGCAACCAAGTCGGTGTGATCAAGCACGTAGCTTTCGGGTCTATTTGGTTATTATCGGAGATTCGTGGAAGGTTTTTTCGAATTGCTACTCCATTAACTCGGCTAACTCGGAAGGATACAAAATTCGTTTGGAGCGAAGAATGCGAGAAGAGTTTCCAAGAGCTTAAGAGGAGACTTATTTCTAAGACTGTTCTAACAATACCATCTGGTTCGGATGGATTTGTTATCTACAATGATGCTTGAGCAAAGGGTTAGGATGTGTTCTCATGCAACGTGGGAAAGTCATAGCCTATGCCTCGCGACAACTTAAAGGATATGAGAGGAATTATCCTACTCATGATCTAGAGTTAGCGTGATCGTAAGCTGCGCTTAAAGATATGGAGCCACTATCTATATGGGGAGAAAGTGGTGATATATTAGCACCATAAAAGCCTTAAATATTTCTTCACTCAAAAAAGAACTCAACATGCGGCAGCGACGTTGGCTCGAGCTATTGAAAGACTACGACCACACTATTCAATACCATCCTGGAAAAGCGAACGTGATAGTTGACGCGTTGAGTAGAAGATCATATGCAGGAATGAGTGCGATGATGTCAAGTATACGCATAGAGCCAACTTTAATAGAAAAATTTAAGGTTGCTCAAGCCACCGACCCGGAGCTGATGTGTATGAAGAAAAAAGTACAAGAAAGAGCTATTCCGGAAGCAAGAATTGATGAAGAAGGAATACTTCGAGTCCACTCTAGACTTTGTGTTCTTAACGACTCTGATTTGAAGCACAAGATTATGATGGAGGCACACAATACACCATTTGCAATCCATCTTGGAAGTACTAAAATGTATCGTGATCTTCGACATACATTTTGGTGGAACAATATGAAGAGAGAGATTGCAAAGTTTATCTCAATGTGTTTAACTTGTCAACGTGTAAAGGCGGAGCATCTAGTACCTAAGGGTCCGTTGCAACCACTTGAGATTCGAAATGGAAGTGGGAACACATTACCATGGATTTCATTCACGGGTCTTCCTACGGTTTCTCAAGGCATCAATGCTATTTGGGTTATTGTTGATAGATTAACCAAGTCCGCTCATTTTCTTGCCGTCACGGAGACTTATTCCTTGAGCGTCTTGCTAGTATATGCGTGAATGAGATTGTGAGGTTGTATGGCATGCCGGTATCCATAGTTTGGATCGTGACCCAAGATTCACTTCAAGATTTTGGGTTAGCTTGCAAAAAGCTATGGGCGCGGATTTGATTGATTCGGCATACCATCCTCAAAGCGGACGGATAATCGAGAGAGGACTATTCAAACTCTTGAAGATTTATTAAGACTCGTGTCCTAGACTTCAAAGGCGGTTGGGTAAGTATTTACCATTGGTGGAATTCTCCTACAACAATAGTTATCAGGCAAGTATAGGTGTGGCTCCATTTGAAGCATTATATGGACGAAAGTGTCGCTCTCCAATATGTTGGGATGAGGTGGGTGAAGTAACATTGTTGGGACCCGAGTTGGTACGTATGACTACGGAAAAGATCCAAATGATTGATTAACGATACAAAGCGGCACAAGATCGACAAAAGAGTTATGCGGATCTTCATCGAAAGGCCGTGGAATTTAGTATAGGGAATCATGTATTGCGAGTTGCTCCATGGAAGGGAGTTACAAGATTTGGGAAGAGGAAAGCTCAATCCACAATTTATTGGTCCATTTCAAATTCTTGACCGAGTAGGAAATGTAGCCTATAGACTTGCGTTACCTCGAGTATGTCTCGTGTTCATAATGTGTTTCACATATCTCGTACTCGTATAAATATGTGAAAGACCGAACCACGTTATTGAGTTAGAACCGGACGAGATAGCCGAAGACTTAATGTATGAGGAGGTACCTGTCAAGATCTTGGATAGGAAGGAGCTTGTCCTACGCGCAAAGGTCATACCACAAGTTAAAGTTTTATGGAGGAATCATGCTATAGAAGAAATGACCTGGGAGTTAGAAACGGAAATGAAAGCGAGGTATCCTCACCTTTTTGAAACATCAGGTACGTTCGTCAATTTCGAGGACGAAATTTCATAAGGAAGGGAGGTTGTAAGACCCCAACTTATTATTAATGAAATTTAATTTTCTCTATTTTGAAATAGTAAGGGTTGATTTGATTAATGTGGATAGTTATGGGTAAAATAAGCAAATATTTCAAAATAAGCAAGTGGTTATAAAATATTCATTGTTGTCGGGGAATATTCGTTTGGTCGTGGAATATTCTTCTTTGTCGGGGAATATTAAATGCAATGGCCTTGATCTTTTGTGGGCCCCATATGTAAAAGCGATTGGATGAAAATAACGACAAATATAAGTTGTTTAAAAATAACTAGCGTAGTTATTACAGATTAATCTTTGTTAAAATACTCGGTGGTTAAAACACACGGTAGCTTTGCGGTATTGCACCAATTATTGATTCTTACGTAAGAAGGCACTACTCAATAATGGTTACGATAATTCTTATTCAAGATTTTATTGATTTAATAATTGCTGCGTTGATATTTTATATTGCTGTTATTTCAATAATTGTCATTACACAGTATTTTTCATTATCGAATCAATAATTCATATTATCTGAATAATATTACTAAATAACATTATTGGCAATGTCTAGAAAGTTCTGTCTAAGGAGAGGTTTGGTCACCTAATTGCGCCAAGATGAGGAGAAATTCTTATTGGAAAGCCCCTCTTTCCAGGAGCGGCACTGGTTGCCGATCTTGTGATTCTGTAATATTATTTGTGAATAATTAATTATTGATTTATATGATGAGGAAAATATTGATTTTATATGGATATAGATGAGAAAATTTTTAAAATGACAATTGTTGAAAATTAATATTTTATCTTTTTACGATAAAATAATTCATTTAAATATATTATTTTAATAATATATTAACGGTGATATTTTTATAATGAATGTGGGATATATGAGTATATGAGGAGGAAGAGTATTTTGTGGCATTAAATTTTTAACACATATTTTGTGTGTTGGTGGATACAATTATTGATAGAAATTTGATTATATTTTGTAAAATCGCTTGTTTGTGGATTTCGGTCAATTTCTGTTTGGAATTTGGAAAAACTTTCATCTGAAAAGTTGTAGAGAATTGAATTTCCTATAAAAATTCGCGAGATTCGAATTTTCTGACAAAAGGGCTATTTATTTTGAATTATTGAAGTTCCGAAGCTCCGAAATAATTGATTTTTGGAAGTTTTAATTATTTTTTTCAAGAAAAACCGTTTTTGGTGTGTTAAGTGGGTCTAGCATGTGTTATTGATTGCTGAAATCGATCTCTAAAAGTCGGCGTATAGAATTTTAACAAATAATAATAATATTATATTAAATTTTACTTTTTTGGTGTTTAAGCATTTTTACATAAATAGGGTGCTTAGGTTAGAATTGAAAATCACACCGTAAGCTCAAGTTTTTCTCTTTATATTATCGGCGTATTCTTGTGAGTATTTTGAGTATACTTTGAGTATTGCTATACGGTGCAAGTTCAAGTTATAGCCTATATCCGGTGTTTCAGCTAGAAGTACTGATATTTCGAGGTAAGGGATATTATTTTTTTTCGTAATGATATTATTTCTTCAATATCATTATGCTAAAATATTGATCTGAAGTTTTTATCAAATTTGGAACTTTTGGTGTCGGAGTTACTATTCACGTATCGAGACTATTCACGATCATTATATCGACACTATTCACGAATCACGGCACTATTCATCGAAAAATGAAAATTTTCCTTTTAAATCTAAAATATCTATTGTGGATACTAGCTTTGATTGTATCCATGTTTTGATCATTCTTGAATTTTACACCACTATGATTATTTTTGAGGTATTTTTGGACATGGATAAAACAAAGTACGAATCCTTAAATCCTTAATCCTTGTCATTTTGTTTCACTGGATTCGTTTCTTTAAAAATATTTTTCATCATCCTCAGTCTTAAATGATGATATTATTGAATATCTTTGGCCTGTAGTGCAAAGATGAATGATTTCGATGAATATCTTTGGGCGTAGTGCAAAGATGAGCAGTGTTTAGATGAGCATGACCAGTGATGAATATCTTTGGCACTGTAGTGCAAAGATGAATATTTGATTCAGATATATATTGATTGATGTTACGGGGATAAAAGATAGAGCGATGAACTTTTAAATTCATACATAGAAGATAGTAGTTTGCATTCTCTACTTAACTCTTCTAATGAATTATTATTTCATTGCAAATATTGATTTAAAACTTGTTGTCTATTGTATTCTATTAGATTTTTTCCTGTTGAAGACTAATGATAATTTGTTGTATATTATCTTAGTCATAATATTCTTTCTTGGGCTAGTTGAGCTCACCCTTTTCCTTTTTGTTCCATTTTTCTTCTCGGGAGGCGAGAATGTAGCGAGTACTAGTCGGGGTATGGAATGAAGGTTCTAGAGAGAGTTGTTTAGTAGTCCTCACCATTTTTGTAAATTAATGTATCAATAATTATGATGGGGATTTATTTGAGTGTGGATATTGTCTAGATGGCAATATCTGTATTTAAACTCACAGTTTATATGTTGTAATAATAAAGTTGTAGTTGTTTCTGTACCATGTATTGACAACTCAGAATGGGTGATGTATACCTATTTTGGGGGCGTCACATACGAGAAGTATTAGAATGTAATATGATTATTCATATTTAAATCTCATCATTTTGGGGGTTGAAAATCTTGAAGATCAAAAGAGAACAAAATTAATTTTTGAGTTTTAAAAAACCCTAACGTTCTTCCACTTTGAAAGGCTACCAATTGAAATCTACACATCCTTTTTATGATCCGTCAAAGAGGGGTGTTAGATCTATGAGTTAGCTTCCAAACCCAAGTGGTAGCACTCAAATACGTTAAATAAGTATCAAATGGCAGCTGTTTTTCCAAACTGGTCCAGGCGGGTGGAAGAGAAATCTGGGCACCAAAAATAGTTTCTAGCTAGTTTAATCTAGGGGCTGTTTTGTCCATTTTTCTTGCCCTAAAAATTCTGAGATTTTGTGGGATGTTAGTATGCTAAGTTAGCAAGGTCCAGTCCAAAGATGGTAATTGTTGGTTGTGTAGAATGAAAGTTATGATTTTTACAAGGAAAGATAATATTAAACGTGTACGGAAATAACTCTTTGTGTATAACTTCAAAAATTGTAGAATTTTTAGTGGAAGCAGATGTTCATAATAGGAGTATGCCCGGAAAATTTAGTAACTTTTGGACAAAAGTAAAATTTATAAAAAATGTTGCAAAATCCAACTGTTTTGAACAATTTAAAATTAGTAAACAAAATTGAAAAATTCTAGAAAAAATATATGTTCATGAGAATACCATATACTGATATTTCATAGAAAATAAAAAATTTCGGAGTTGTTCTGCTATTTTTCATATAATTGTTTAAGGCATAAATAAATGAAAAAAATTAAGTTATGTGATGTTGAAAATTGTGAAAATTTGATTTTATTGACAAAATACCCTTAATATGATGTATTCATTTTTGGAGGATTTTGGTCATTTTAAAAAATTATATTTATGGCATTTTATGATGGTTAAATAAATGAAATAGTAAAGGGTAAACAATTAAATTAAATTGTTTATGAGTTTAATAAATGATTAAAATATTATTAAATAATTAATAATATTAGATTAAGATATTATTAAGTAATTAATAATATTTAGATTAAAATATTATTGAATGATTAATAATATTAGATTAAAATATTATTAAATGGTTAATAATATTAGTAATTAATTAAAATATTATTAAATAATTAATAATATTAGATGATTAAAATATCATTAAATGACTAATGATATTAGATTAAAATATTATTAAATAATTAATAATATTAGATTAAAATTAAATAAAAATATTATTAATGGATTAATAATATTAGATAATGAATAAAATATTATTAAATGATTAATAATATTAAAGTGTGAGTAAAATATAATTAACTAATTAATAATATTAATAAGTGATTAAAATATTATTAAAGGACTAATAATATTTGAGAATGATTAAAATATTATTAAATGATTAATAATATTACAAGATGATTAAAATATTATTAAATGATTTATAATATTTATAAATGATTAAGATATTATTAAATGATTAAGGTGATTAAGATAATATTAAGTGATTAATAATATTTGTAAATGAATGAAATATTATTCGTAATTGATTAAAATATTACTAAATAATTAATAAATAGACGAGAGTTTAAGATGAATGATAAAAAGGGTAAGAAGGTTTAATGAGGGTATTAGGCTTTCATCGAAATAGAAATAATTATAAACCGACGAATCAGAAATCATCAAAGCAAATTAAATCGACTAGAGACGGTCGACTTATGACATACGAGACTATGAAAAGTTTAATCACATATTTTTATGCGAATAGTATAAAAGTAATGTGAAGGGATATAAACTTTGGTATAAGTCGAAAGGACAACTACCAGATTAATTATGAGGTGATGATTAATTACTTAATCAAATGGATTCTCATCGATGCTGTGAGTTATCATTTGAAGCAAATTATGAATGAGGATGAAATAAATGATAAAACGCCGGTGCGCGCAAGTTTTTCAGAACTTGAGTTTATATGATAAGTGTAAAAAATGGGAAACGTAATAAAACGTAAAATAAAGTTAACGTAAATAAATCTAATGGATAATAAGGTGTCCTAAAAAGACTTGAACACATGATTGAGCATTGTGTATCAAGATTTAAAAAGGAACATGATGAATGATGGTTTTTTGAGGAACTTCATGCAATTTTTGCAGAACCAAGCAAGAGAAACTACTGCTTACAATATTGGTTGGAATGTGGGTAACTTACAAATGGTCAGTGCCAAACAGTTCAAGGAGTTAGTAGGACCACCTGAATTTCTCGGAATGCCGGACCCACTCAAGGCAGAGACGTGACTCAAATAAATGACAAAGATATTTGATGTACTACGTTGCGATGATGATCAAAAGGTTCCCTTTGCTACTTTTATGTTACAAGGATAGGTAGATAACTGGTGGAAACCAGTGAAGCGTACACATCATTCAGCACCTAAAATGTCTTGGGTGAAGTTTCAAGAGCTATTTATGAAAAGTATTTTCTAGAGAGCATTCAATATATGAAAGAAGTTAAATTTATTAAGTTGGAACAGACTAATATGACAGTCTCGCAATATGAGGCCAAATTTGCCAAGTTATCCCAATTTGTGCCCCCACTTGGTGGATAATGAAAAACGCATAACCCGAATGTTCTTACGAGGTTTGAAATTTGAGATTTGTCAACATCTTATTTCTCATTAACTTTGTTTATATTCAGATATAGTGGATAGGGCTCAATTGGTTGAACGAGAGAAAGAAACACTGCAACGAAGAGATAACAACCGACAACGAGAGAGAAACTACAATAATAATCATAACAGTGGAAATAATCATTGGAATAAAGAGAACCAACGAGGAGGGAATCATCATGCCAAAAATGGTAACCAATTCTCGGATAATAGAAGAAGTGAGTCGAGTGGAAACTGTAATATCTGATGTATTAATCCGAACCTAAATCAGGATTATTAATAGGTTTTTTTTTTCATTTGTTATTATAATTATATACAAGATTATGGATATTATGTGATTAATATTAAGTATTGTTATATAATATACAACATTAGTAAATTATGAAAAATATAATTTGAAAATCCTAATTATAATTAGGAAACCCTAATTACAGACTTGGAAAACCCTAATTCTAATTTAGAAATCCTAATTAGTAAACCCTAAGGGTCAAAATGTAAGAAAAACATTTAAAATGACAAAAATACCTTTAAATTTATACGTGAAATTACCAAATTACCCTTAGTATATGTGAAATGACCAAAATACCCTTTTACCTTATCTTTTAATAAAAGATAAGGCCAACTCTTGGTGACTCGCTTCTTGAGATTCTCCATTTGCTAATATACATCCTTGCCAGCCATAATTGAATACCTAATCTTAGCCACATTCAATGAATCAAAGTTTAGTCATTTAGAAATGGTTTAAAGACCATAAAACCCTTAGTCTTGGTTTCCTTTAATTAGCAAGCCTTATCATTCACTTAGTACACTAAATATTAATTACAAGTGACCCATATCCAGTTCATAGCAAGCTCAGATTAGAATCTAGGAGTGGAATTCTAAAGGTTGTTCAAAAAGGTATAAACCTCAATCGTAAGCTAGATCTTTAAAGTTTTGATAAATTTTATGTTTTATTGTTTAAAGATGTTATTTAGTGATATGGGTTGGTTAAACATGAATCCATAACATTTAAATGCTTCAAAATGAAGAAATAAGCAAACTATCTAAGAAATCTAAAAATAGTGTTTGACAGTCAAATGTTAGGCCCTCTAAATCTTATTTTGTTAATTGTTGGAGCTGTTAAATTTATCCTAGTTATAATATGACATGAGGTTAGCAATCTGGAAGTGGAATCATGACCATAGGATGCATATATTGCAAGTTATTCATGGTCAAAACCAGTTGACCAATCACAGTTTCTGTTTCTGAAAAACCCAGAAAACCCAACAGGGCTCTGATAACATATTTAAGGGCTTGGATCTTTAATCTGATGTATTTTTAGGTCATCTAGGTGTATCACTTTTGTTCTGTAAC
Source organism: Panax quinquefolius (assembly GCA_020205615.1). Taxonomy (NCBI): domain Eukaryota; kingdom Viridiplantae; phylum Streptophyta; class Magnoliopsida; order Apiales; family Araliaceae; genus Panax; species Panax quinquefolius. The sequence goes on along the minus strand of CM035157.1, from coordinate 80,560,870 downwards.
ATGTACTACAAGTCCATAACAACTGATTATGTGACGCCCCCAAAATAGGTATACACAACCCATGCTGAGTTCAAATACATGGTATAAAATTCAAATACAAACTTAATTTATACAATATGACAAACGTAAGCTGAGAGTTTTAACACAGATATTGTCTCATAGACAATATCCAAACTCAAATGAAGTCCTCATTATAATTATCATCACACTATTTTATAGAATAGTGAGGACAGCCACCATCTCGGACCGTCACTCTATTCCTCGACTAGTCCCGATTATATTCTCATTTCTTGAAGAGAACAATGAAAGAAAAGGGTGAGCTCAACTAGCCCAGTAAGAATATTATGACTAAGATAATGCAGAATAACTTATCCTTAGCCTTCCACAGTGTAAAACTGATAAAATACAATAGACAACAAGTTTAACTGCAGCGGAACAAACAATCCATTAGAAGAGTCAAGTAGAGGATGATATCTACTATCTTCTATGATATAAAAGTTTATCATTAATATTTTATGTGACGCCCCGAAAATAGGTATACATCACCCATTCTGAGTCGCCAAATACATGGTCCAAAAAATAATTATAACTTCATTATTACAATTGTCGTGCAAAATATGACAACACATATGCTGTGAGTTTAAACACAAATATTATCTTCTAGATAATATCCAAACTCAAATATGCCCCTATTACAATTATTGAAACACTATTTTACAAAATTGTGAGGACTGCTAAAATAACTGACTGGAAACATCACTCCACACCCCAACTAGTTCCCGCTATATTCTCGCCCCCTTGAGAAGAAAAATGGAACAAAAAGGAAAATGGTGAGCTCAACTAGCCCAGAAAGAATACTATGACTAAGATATTATAGAAAAAATTATCGTTAGCCTTCAATAAATCAGATAAAATATAATGGACAACAAGTTTTAGATCAATATTCGCAGCAGAAATAACAATTCATTAGAAGAGTTAAGTAGAGCATGAAGTCTACTATCTTCTATGATTTAAAAGTCCATCATCAATATTTTATCCCTATAACATCAATCAATATACATCCTGAATCAAATATTCATCTTTGCACTACGGGCTAAAGATATTCATCAAGTAATCATTCATCTTTGCACTACATGCCAAAGATATTCAGTTATATCACCATTTAAGACTGAGGATGATGAAAAATATCTTAAAGAAAACGAATCCAGTGAGATAAAAGTACAAAGATTAGGGATTCGTACTTTAGTTTATCCAAGTTCAAAAATACTCCATAATAATCAATTGTGGAGCAAAATTCAAGAATGAAGATCAAAACATGGATACAATCAAAGATAGTAACCATAATAGACAACTTGGACAAAGAAAAGAAATTTTAATTTTTCTGTGAATAGCACCGTATTCGTGAATAGTGCCATATATGTGAATAGTATTGTATACGTGAATAGTAATCCCGACACAAAAGGTAACAATTTCATAAGAAAAATCATACTTCGTGAATAGTACTCGTGAATAGTACTATATTCGTGAATAGTATCGTATACATGAATTGTGCTATATACGTGAATGGTAACCTCGACATGAAAAGGTAAAAATTTCATAATAAAATTCATACAAATATTTCGGCATAATGATATTGAATAAAATAACATCATTTACAAAGAAAATAACATCCATTACCATCTCTTACCTCAAAAGAATAGTATTTCTGACTGGAATATTGGATATAATACTGAAAGAAACTTGCACTGTATAGCAACACTCAAAGTATCTAAATACACAAAAATACGCTCGATATTATAGAGAGAAAACTTCTTATTCTGGTGTGATTTTCAATTCTAACTAAGCACCCTATTTATAGGAAAATGCTTAAAACGCCAAAGTAGACTATTTAATAAAATATTAATATTTTTAAAAAAATTCTACGCATGCCTCCTTGACAAATTCATCAGCACTCCACAAGTGGGGCCCACCAAAATTAGCAATTTCCATAACAACCCAAAGTGGGGCCCACCCATGTGTTTTTTTAAAAATATTTATTTCTGAAACTTCAATAATTTATAAAAAATAGCTCTTTTATCAGAAAAATACGAATTTTATGTCCATTCCATAGGAAATTTAATTCTCTACAATTTAGTAGAAGAAAGTTTTTCTAAATTCCAAACAGAAAATGATCGAAATCCAGATATGGATGATTTTTAATACCTTCATTCTGATAAAATATTGATAAAACACCTCAGCATTAATTCATTCATTTATATTCACATAAAATAAATATTTCCTTATCAATAATTAATTATTCATAAATAATATTACAAAATCATAATAATGACAACCAAGTCGTTCCCAGGAAAGAAGGGACTTTTCGATAAGGATTTTTCCTTACTAGCACGCAATTAGGTGACCAAACCCCTTTCCTAGACAGAACTTCCTTAGACATTGCCAATAATTCTATCTAATAATATTATTCAAATAATATGAATTATTGACCTGATAATGGGAAATCTGTGCAGTGACAATTATTGAAATAACAATAATATAAAATATCAACGTAGCAATTATTGAATCAATAAAATAAAATATTGAACAATAATTACTGTAACAATTATTGAGTAGTGCCTTCTTACGTAAGAATCAATAATTCAAAAATATTGTGCAATACCGTGTGCTACTGTGCAACCACGTGTATTAATATATTTTAACCATCGGGTATTCCAACAGTGTTAACGGTAACAATTACGCCGTTATTTAAAAAACTAAAACTTGTCATTTTCTTCATCCGACCATTTTCCATTATGGGGCCCACAAATGGTTGTGCCATCGTACAAATATTCTCCGACAGCAAGAATATTCCCCGACCAAACGAATATTCCCCGACAACAATGAATATTTTATAACCACTTATTTATTTTGCAAAATTTGCACATTTCACCCATAACCAAAGAATTATATCAAATTAATACCTTATTATTCATAGTAATAATTAGAGAAAATTCAATTTTATTAATAAAAAGTTGGGGTCTTACAACCTCATCTCCTTATGAAATTCCGTCCTCAAAATTGACGTAAGTACCTAGTGTTTCGAAAAGGTGAGGATACCTCGTTTTCATTTCCGATTCCAACTCCTAGGTCATTTCCTTAATAGCATGGTTCCTCCACAAAAATTTTGCGAGAGCCCCAAATCTAGGTCCTAAATCACCACGGATCTGGTATAATCATTCTATAACTATTGCGGAAGATATAAACATAAATTGTTTATACAATAAACTTTACACACTATTTCCCAAGGTCGAGTAACCTTAACTTATACACAATTCATAAACTATCTAACATATAACGTTATTATCATACTATACTATTACAATTTAACTGCACACATAATCCCAAGCTGGACTTAGCCTTGTCATTTCCTGTATCCAACGTATTCGTCTTAATCTGCAATGTTAATCATGATATAGCAAGGGTGAGTAATAAGTTTGCCCAACAAGTTTAAGTTTAATAATTTAAGGATATATCATGATGGAAAGAATTGAACAAAAGCTGGCTACAGTTCTACAATATAATCGCGAACTAGCATGAACAAATTTTACATAGTTGAACGAACATTGAACATGAACATATATATATATATATATATATATATATATATATATATATATATATATATCTAACCGAATGGTAATGAAGGTGATCAGCCTTTCATACCTGATGAATACATGCAGTATTCACAGAGTGCGATTTAATAATTCTTAGACATGGCAATCAGAAATGATTAACCATAAGTATAATTGAATAATACAACTCGAGGTCGAGTTAAGAAAAACTTGCATGCTTCGTTGATTATCGTTACACATTTTAATAAGCTTTGTCTGAAGACCTAATATATAAATAATATCGATATACAAATTAGAATAATATCATCATAATATTTAAAATAACTTAAACACATTATCACATAATCCTATCCGTCTATAACACACATAAGACCTAACCTCAAGTTAAACTTTTACAGTCCGAGTCGAGTTCGGCATAATTCTGACATCCCGACGGCTTAGTCGGATATATATCGAGTTTAAGTTCAATTAAACTCTATCTAACACTTAAAAAATTATCTTAGATAATTTTATTATCAGTCAAAATATTTTTCATAAGCTCGTAATAATTTTCAGATAATTATTATCATTTATCACGATTTTTCAATCATTAAACTCGTATTTATATGAATTAAATACCACATAATTCTTTTATCATTAATATTTATTTAATATCAAATATTAATGAAATACATGTCATAATATTATAATATATTTATAATATATCAAAGTATTTTAGTACCTTAAAATCACATTTATATGATTTTTAAACAATTAAATTCATTATCCGATAATTACCATTAATAATAAATATTAATGTTTTTCATGACAAAATATCAAAATTTATATTTGATAACTTAAAATATTTTTATAACACTTAAATAATTTTTATATGATTTTTAAATCATTAATTTTTTTTTCATAATTTATTTAATATAGTTATTAAATAAATTAATTATCATTAATATTAATTAATTAATGAAATTCATCAAAAATATTAAAAGTCATTACAAATAACTTAAAATATTTTCTTATACCATAATATAATTTTTTATGATTTTCATGTATTAAAATCATTTTTAAATAATTTATTTAATATTATAATTAAATAAATTAAATACCATTATTATTCCAAAAATATTAAATATTTATGAAATATATTCAGAATAATTAAAAACTAATTTTTAGACTTTTAAAATAATTTTTAGGAATTTATTATATATTTTTAATAATTAAAAACAAATTTTCTGTAATTATTTAATAAAAATAATTAATTTTTGTAATAATTAAGTGTCGCTAAAGGGGATTTAGGCGACAAATCCGTCGCTAATGGTGTTCTTGTGGTGTTCTTGTGCTGTTCTTGGCCAAACCCAGAATGTTCATAGCCAGTTACCGGGTGCTTAGTTTGACCGTTAATAATTCCTTGGTTATCAAGTTTCTGGATTTTCTAAAGAGATATAATTGTAGTGCTCATGTAAAATTACAAGTTAAATCAAGTTTCATGGTCATTAATCAACAGATCAGAGAGTTATCAGCTCTCAAAAATCATGTCAGAAGCTGTTCTTCATTTCTGGGTTACTTAGAAATGAAGAACAGTTTGGGCTAGCTATTTTCGATCTTCATATCTTTCTTAAAGGTTTCACTTTTCATGATCTAATGGTCAAATCTTGTAGCATACATATCAGGGTACATTTATATAACATCAAATCAACCTAACAACATCACCTATGTAAGATCTAGGCCGGTCAAAGTAGCCCAGAAAAACTGTTCTTGAACATTTCTGGGTTTTTCAGAAATGTTCTTGAGCAGTTGGTCAACCCACGTTTGACCATTAACAAAATCGATTCTGCTAAGCAACTGGGTAATCTAGAGGCTTAGATATGTAGTCCATATATCATACTACAACCTCAATACAACAACTTGGCCTAAACATTAACATACAGCAAGATCCGAGGCCACAAATATGTTGTCAGACTTTCTGGGCAAGATCTGGGCTGCCCAGAAATAGAATTCGTGTTCAGTCAATGGGTTTTGACTGCTTATAACTTACGATCTACACATGATCTGACCCCATTTCCAGTTCCAGATCAAAGACCTTACTACAAAGAACATATTTATAACATAAAACACACCAAAACATTAACTGGTAAAGATCTAAGGCCTCTGTCATATGGCTGTAAGACCACTTTTCCAACTTTTTCCAGATTTCTAAAAATTCTAGTTTCGTGCATCTAAGTGTTATAGATCTATGATCTATCAACCCAGATCACTCAAAGACACCTTAATACATAACTTTAAACAACCAATTACAACATTAACATAAGATCACATGATTTTCTAAAATTTAGGGTTTTATACCTTTTTTAGCTTTGATCTAGATTCTGACTTTTGATTCCTGATCTTGGCAAGTTAAGAACTGATATTGGCTTAATCTAGAACTCCCTTTCACCCTCATTCCAAACTTACAGAGAGAGGATGGTCTTGGACAAGTTGAAAAATAAAGTGAGACTTTTCTTACTTTTAATCTATATAAATTATAATGTAATGTATATAGTTGGCATGTTGGCTGATATAAATGATATAGGCACATGGGATAGCCTTTAGTTGGCCAACAACTCATTATCTTGGCAAGATTTGCACTCAACATAAAAAAATACAAAAAGGGCATTATGGACGTTTGGCTTTTAATTTTAATGGCTAACTTGACATTTGCCCTAACCCTTAGGGTTTAGGGTTTAACCCTTAGACTTTTGCAATTTAATGTCTAAGATTTCCAAATTTCGAATTTCAAAATAGAAAATTAATATTATAATTATGATTCTCTAATTATATTAAGATTTCTTAATCATAATTAAAGCTTGCTAATTAGGATTAATATATCCTAATTAAAAATTTTAAATAATAATTAGGGTTTTCCCAAAATGGGCATTAGGGTTTATAACCCAAGTATTAGGGTTTCCAACATTAAAATTAGGATTTTCTAATTAATAGAATTTATAATTAATCAAATAGGCTTACCCCTAATTAGATTTGTGATAAAAAAAAACCTTATACCTTGTATTTAAATCCCCAAATTAGGGTTTCAAATTCCCGGAACTGAAATTAGGGTTTCCTGAGCCGGTTTCTAGGGTTTCTTATAAATAGTAAGAAATTTCTAACTGAACGTTGACGTTCTTAATATAATATTAGGGTTTGCCACTGATATAGCTTATCTGGTCAACCCTTGACCTTTAACCACATACTGTACACATATAATACCATATACACAGAACATATTCACTTATATACTTAATCCTGAATAATTCTCCAGAAAAAATTTAAATTCACAAAATTCCTTCTCGGAAATCTCAAATCCATTCACTTATTTTTTGTCTAGGTTTATTATTTAACCTTAATTCAATATTTTAAGATTTTATAAATATCCAAATTCTCGGGTTGTCACAACTTTAACTTGTGGTATAACCTTTGTGCGTAGGACATGCTCTTTCCTATCCAAGATCTTGACAGGTACCTCCTCGTACGTTAAATCTTTGGTTATCTCGTCTGGTTCTAACTCAATAATGTGGTTTGGGTCTTTCACATATTTACGAAGCACAGATATATGAAAAACATTATGAACACAAGACATGCTTGGAGGTAATGCAAGTCTATAGGCCACATTTCCTACTCGTTCAAGAATTTTAAATGGACCAACAAATCGTGGATTAATCTTTCCTCTCTTCCTGAATCTTGTAACTCCCTTCCATGGAGCAACACGTAACAATACATGATCCCCAATATTAAATAACACGCCCTTTCGATGAAGATATGCATAACTCCTTTATCAATCATGTGTCGTTTGTATACGTTGTCGGGTTATTTGGATCTTCTCTGTAGTCATACATACCAACTCTGGTCCCAACAACGTTGATTCTCCCACCTCGTCCCAGCATACTGGAGAGAGACACTTTCATCCATACAATGCTTTGAATGGAGCCACACCTATACCTTCCTGATAACTGTTGTTGTATGAGAATTCCACCAATGGTAGGTACTTATCCCAACTCCCTTTGAAATTTAGTATACAGAGTCTTAATAGATCTTCAAGAGTTTAAATAGTCCTTTCTGATTGCCCGTCCGTTTGAGGATGGTATGCCGAACTAAATCATAAATCTGTGCCCATAACTTTCTACAAACTAACCCAAAATCGTTAAGTGAATCTTGGGTCACGATCGAAAACTATGGATACTGGCATGCCATGCAATCTCACAATCTCATTCATGTACATACGAGCAAGACGTTCAAGGGAATAAGTCTCCCGTATTGACAAGAAATGAGCAGACTTGGTTAATCTATCAACAATAATCTAAATCGCATTTATGCCTTGAGAAACCTTGGGAAGACCCATAACAAAATCCATGGTAATGTGTTCCCACTTCCATTTCGGAATCTCAAGTGGTTGTAATGGACCCTTTGGTACTTGATGCTCCGCCTTTACACGTTGACAAGTTAAACACCTCGAGATAAACTCCGCGATCTCTCTCTTTATATTTCTCCACCAAAATGTATGTTGAAGATCATGATACATTTTGGTACTTCCAGGATGGATTGCAAACGGTGTGTTGTGTGCCTCCATCATGATTCTATGCTTCAAGTCAGAATCGTTAGGAACGCAAAGTCCGGAATTGACTCGAAGTATTCCTTCATCATCAATTCTTGCTTCTAGAATAACACCTTCTTGTACTTTCTTCGTTATACGTATCATCTCTGGGTCTGTGGCTTGAGCATCTTTAACTTTATCGATTACAGTCGGTTCTACTCGTATGTTTGATATCATCATGTGGGTACTTGGAGCCTTTAACTCTATCTCCATTCTTTGTAAGTCGTACAAAATGGGTATTTATGTTAATAACATCACACTTGTACCCGCATACGATCTTTTACTCAATGTGTCAGCTACCACGTTTGATTTTCCAAGATGGTATTGGATGGTATGATCGTAATCTTTCAATAGCTAAAGCCAACATTGTTGCCGCATGTTAAGTTCCTTTTGGGTGAATAAATATTTGAGGCTTTTATGACCCGTATAAATCTCCACTTTCTCCCCCATACAGGTAGTGTCTCCATATTTTCAACGCAAAAACGACTGTTGCCAACTCCAGATCATGAGTAGGATAATTCCTCTCATATTCTTTGAGTTGTCGCGAGGCATAGGCTATGACTTTCCCATGTTGCATGAGAACACATCATAACCCTTTGCCTGAAGCATCGCTGTAGATAACAAATCCATTTGAACCAGATGGTATTGTCAGAATAGGTGCCGAAATGAGTCTCCTCTTGACCTCTTGGAAACTCATCTCGAATTCCTCGCTCTATACGAATTTTGTATCTTTTCGAGTCAGATGAGTTAACGGAGTAGCGATTCGAGAAAATCCTTTAACGAATCTCTGATAATAACCAGCTAAGCCCAGAAAGCTACGTACTTCGGTCACCGACTTCGGTTACTCCCAACTTTGTATTGCTTCAATCTTTTCCAGGTCAATAGATACTCCATGTTTTGACACCACGTGTCCAAGGAATGCTACTTCCTCAAGCCAGAACTCGCATTTCTTCAGCTTGGCATATAGTTTGTTATCACGAAGCCTTTGAAGTACCAACTTCAAATGGTGCTCATGATCTTCACGGCTTTTGGAATAAATGAGGATGTCATCAATAAAGACAACAACAAACTGATCCAAATATTCCTTGAACACATGGTTCATCATATCCATGAAAGCAGTAGGAGCATTAGTCAATCCAAAAGACATGACTAAGAATTCATAATGCCCATATCGAGTTCTGAAGGCAGTCTTCGGAATATCCTCAGTTTTAATCTTCAGCTGATGATATCCAGAATGAAGATCGATCTTTGAAAAGAATATATTATTCTCCTTACACCTGGTCGAACAGGTCATCAATGCGAGGTAGCGGATACCTATTCTTAATGGTGACATGGTTCAATTCAAGATAGTCAATACAAATTCGCATACTCCCGTCTTTCTTCTTTATGAATAAAACAAGAGCATCCTAAGGAGATGTAATAGAATGAATGAAACCGATGTCTAACAACTCCTGTAGTTAGACCATTAACTCCTGAAGTTCAATAGGAGCCATTCATAATGGGATTTTAGAAATGGGTTTTGTACCAGGTTTAAGGTCAATAAAGAATTCAACTTCACGTTCTGGGGGTAGACCAGGAAGTTCTTTAGGAAACACGTCAGGAAATTCACTAACAACAGAAATATTATTCAAATCTGACGTATTTTTATTCAAGTCCATAACATGGGCTAAGAAAACTTGACATCCATTTTTCAATAAACGAATGGCTTTATAGCTTGATATCACAATGATTGACTTTAGTGGTTTGGTTGCTTGAATTCTCATAACAGGTTGGTTAGAAATATGAAAACTAACAACCTTACGAAAACAATCAATTTTAGCATGATGAGTAGTTAACTAATAAATCCCTAAAATCACATCAAATGCAAGTATCTTTAAAGAAATAAGATCGACATGTAATGTGAGGGTCCCAACTTGAATCAAGCAAGATTTATAAACCATGGATGTAACAAAAGTTTCTCCTAATGGAGTCTCAACAGATAAGTCAAAGTCTAATTTCTCTGGAGTCAAGTACTAACGTTGAGCACAAGCAGGAGAAATAAAAGAATGGGTAGAACCGGTATCTAATAAGGTATAAACTTCGCAAGAGTTTATAATTAACTTACCCGTGATCACCTCGTTTGGTTCCTCACTTTTTGGGAAGTTACAAAAAGCGCTCTCACTTGAACCACTGATTTTTACTTGTCTGGGATAGCCTTTGGTGTCATCATTACCACTAGAATTGACTTTCACTATAGGGCATATTCCACCCGCAACTGCTTCGTCGTACTCCTGTTTCACGACTGAATCATTAATCTTCGATCTACATCAAATTGGGGTTGGCCGCAATGTACAAGGTAATTCAAAACTCGATGTTGGGTTCTCCCAATTGTTGTCCAAAAAGAGAAATACATATCATCTATTTTAGCCTTTTTGGATTGGACTTCTCTTTCCACAACATCAACACGTCGTGCGGCTTTTACCCATGCATCTTTCATTCTCACTCATTCAGTTGTTTCTTCTTTCAGCTGATCCTTGACATTTGAATTCTCAGATTCCAGCTTTATCATCTTATACTCTACCAAAGAGTGTTTTTGTTCAAGCATCACATATCGGGTAACACAATCTTGAATTGTTGCATCCTTTTTCTCCACGACCGCCTGCCGTTCTTCAGCCTGCTCTTCTAAATCATGAATACGATTTTTCAATTCTACATTTCGATCATAAAGTTCTCCTAATAAATCCTCCTCAAGTTCCTCTTCTTCCTCACTCTCAGCTGCTACCTCTGCGACTAACTCGGGTGCAACTAATAATTCTTCACTCACCACATGGGTATCTCTAATTTCTTCTTCGCAAGAGATCACATTATCCTGGTTGGTGATTAAAGGTGTCTCAACGGTCTCATTCACTCCATTGTTAACATTTTCAGATGTCATTCTCAAATACTATCACAAAACAAGGGTTAATTAGACAAATTAACATGCCACGTATTATCCATATATTCTGACTGACCAATTAAAAACAAATAAACTTAGGTAGGACACACTAGCGAAGGATTTACTCGTCTCTCCCCTCCTAGTTCTATTCTCCGATATCCGTCAGAGACCATATTCCTAAGCTCTGATACCAACTGTGATGCCCCCAAAATAGGTATACATCACCCATTCTGAGTCGCCAAATACATGGTACAGAAAACAATTACAACTTCATTATTACAATTGTCGTGCAAAATACGACAATACATATGCTACGAGTTTAAATACAAATATTGTCTTCTAGACAATATCCAAACTCAAATAAGTCCTCATTACAATTATTGAAACACTATTTTACAAAATAGTGAGGACTGCTAAAACAACTGACTGGAAATATCACTCCACACCCCGACTAGTTCCCACTATATTCTCACCTCCTGAGAAAAAAATGGAACAAAAAGGAAAAGGGTGAGCTCAACTAGCCCAGTAAAGAATATTATGACTAAGATAACGTAGAATAAATTATCGTTAACCTTCAATAAATAAGATAAAAAATAATGGACAACACATTTTAGATCAATATTCGCAGCAAAAATAACAATTCATTAGAAGAGTTAAGTAGAGAATGAAGTCTACTATCTTTTATGATTTAAAAGTCCATCATCAATATTTTATCCCTGTAACATCAGTCAATATACATCCTGAATCAAATATTCATCTTTGCACTATGGGCCAAAGATATTCATTTGTATCACCAGTTGGTCATGTTCATCTCAACACATGTCCATCTTTGCACTACGGGTCAAATATATTCATCAAATAATCATTCATCTTTGCACTACATGCCAAAGATATTCAGTTATATCACCATTTAGGACTGAGGATGATGAAAAATATCTTAAAGAAAACGAATCCAGTGAGATAAAAGTACAAAGATTAGGGATTCGTACTTTGGTTTATCCAAGTTCAAAAATACTCCATAATAATCAATTGTGGAGCAAAATTCAAGAATGAAGAACAAAACATGGATACAATCAAAGATAGTAACCATAATAAACAACTTAGACAAAGAAAAGGAAATTTAATTTTTCTGTGAATAGTGCCGTATTCGTGAATAGTGCCATATACGTGAATAGTAACCCCAACTTAAAAGGTAACAATTTCATAAGAAAAATCATACTTCGTGAATAGTACTCGTGAATAATACCATATTCGTGAATAGTGTCGTATACGTAAATAGTGATGTATACGTGAATAATAACCTCAACATGAAAAGGTAAAAATTTCATAATAAAATTCATACCAATATTTTAGTATAATGATATTGAACGAAATAACATCATTTACGAAGAAAATAACACCCCTTACCATCTTTTACCTCAAAAGAATAGTATTTTTGACTGGAATATCGGATATAATACTGAAGGAAACTTGAACTGTATAACAACACTCAAAGTATCTAAATACTCACAAAAATACGCTTGATATTATATAGAGATAAAACTTTAGATTCTGGTGTGATTTTCAACTAAGCACCCTATTTATAAAAAATGCTTAGAACTCCAAATCAGACTATTTAATAAAATATTAATATTTTTTGAAAAATTTCTACGCACACTTCCTTGACCAATTCATCAGCACTCCATAAGTGGGGCCCACCAAAATCAGCAATTTCCACAACAACCAAAAGTGGGGCCCACCCATGTTTAAAAAAAACATTTATTTCCGAAAGTTCAATAATTCATAATAAATAGCCCTTTTATCAGAAAAATAAAAAATTTTATGTCCATTCCATAGAAAATTTAATTATTTACAACTTTATAGAAGAAAGTTTTTCCACATTTTAAATAGAAAATGATTGAAATCGACATACAGATGATTTTTAATACCTCCATTCCAACAAAATACTGATAAAACATCTCAACATTAATTCCTTCATTTATATCCACATAAAATAAATATTTTCTTATCAATAATTAATTATTCATAAATAATATTACAGAATCACAATAATGACAACCATGTCATTCCCAGGAAAGAACGGGCTTACCGATAATGATTTCTTCTTACTGGCGCGCAATTAGGTGAACAAACCCCTTTCCTAGACAGAATTTTCTTAGACATTGCCAATAATGTTATCTAGTAATATTATTCAAATAATATGAATTATTGATCTGATAATGAGAAATACTGTGTAGTGACAATTATTGAAACAACAATAATATAAAATATCAACGTAGCAATTATTGAATCAATAAAATAAAATATTGAACAATAATTACTGTAACAATTATTGAGTAGTGCCTTCTTACGTAAGAATCACTAATTCAAAAATATTGTGCAATACCGTGTGCTACTGTGCAACCACGCGAATTACTGTATTTTAACCACCGGGTATTCCAACAGTGTTAACGGTAACAATTACGCCGTTATTTAAAAAACTCAAACTTGTCATTTTCTTCATCCGACCATTTTCTATTATGGGGTCCACAAATGGATGCGCCATCGTACGAATATTCCCCGACAGCAAGAATATTCCACGACCAAACGAATATTCCCCGACAACAATGATTATTTTATAACCACTTGCTTATTTTGTAAAATTTGCACATTCCACCCATAACCAAAGCATTATATCAAATTAATACCTTATTATTCACAATAATAATTAGAGGAAATTCAATTTTATTAATAACAAGTTGGGGTCTTATATTTTATCTCTGTAACACATTTTAATAAATAATCCACATCACCGAATTATCCATGCACTACGGGCCAAAGATATTTGTTAGGATCACATCCACGAATTATCCATGCACTACAGGCCAAGAATATTCGTTATTATCACCAATGGTCATGATCATGCCAACAACAGTCCATCAATGAACTATGGGCCAATAAGGACTTTTACCATATCATTTGTAATATTACATATCATGTTTATACCGATACATAATTCATGATCATAATCATACCAATCAACAGTCCATCTATGCACTACGGGCCAAAGATGACTTTAATCACAATATAAGCACGAGGATGATGATAATGATACAAGAATTAATCAAACGAGATCAATGATAAATAGTAAAGATTTTTAATTTATCCAGAGTTTAAGAATGTCCAAATTGTCAACACGATAACTGCTTTGTGGAGTAAAAATTCAAGAATAATATTCATGTATCAAAAATAATTTGGATAAAAAAGAAATCATTTTTTATCATGAATAGTACCCCAGTTGAATAGTACCCGAGTGAATAGTACCCCGTGAATAGTATTTTGTGAATAGTATCTCGTGAATAGTACCCTGGCATGAAAAGATTAAAATTTAACAAGAATATTCAGAAAAATATTTCTGTGAAACGATACTAGATGAAACGCAAATTTCAAGGATATTCCATTAATTTCAAGGAGTATATAAGCAATACTTATCAAAATGAGTGTAGAATTAGGAATATGAAACGAAATAATATTACTTACATACTATTGAGTATGGAAGAAAATATTATTTCTTACAAATATTGAACAAAAATAATATCTATTTCCTTAAAAGGAGAGTATTTCTGACTAGTATGGCGGGGATATTCTTGAAGAAAACTTGTACTGTTTTCTACACTCAAAGCTTCCTTAAATTCAAAAGAAATACGCTCAATATTATAGAAGAATAATTCTTATTCTAGTGTGATTTTCATTTCTAAACTAAGCATCCTATTTATAAGAGAATGACAAGGTACTATTTAAAAAGAAAAATCACGGATTGCATATAATGAATTCACGGGCGAATTCGTTCGGCTGAAACTTTGAAATTTTGCTTTTACTATGCTGCACTATGCAATAAAATATTCTAATATAATGAAAACTTTAAATAAAATATAATATATTCTATTTATAATCTAATAAAACAAAAATTATAATATATAATATATAGATTTTGGATTAGGTCTAGACTCCCGCACGGTACTAAAATACGGACTTTTTTTTTTACTTTTTTTTAAAATAACTAAAAAAAGTTTAATATTTTATGGAACTGAAATGGGAGGAAATTTACGAGGTTCAAGATTAAAGGGTTCAAAATGATCAATTGGGTGGCATACCTTAGAAATCATGGAAAATTTTGAGCCACCAGCTTAAGATTGGGATACCTGGAATAAGCCCATCTTATGAAGATTTAATCTCATTGCACAATTGCTCTAAGTAAGGCATGAGTGACATGAAGTGGAATAATTGATCACCATTCGGTTCATATACTGCCATACTTCTGTCTATCTCCAAGTTATAGAAGATAGTGTACAATGGATTCGTAGAGTGTAGCACTCGCATTCTACTGGCCCTTGTGTCTTGAAACTAATTAGGAAGAAGATGAGTCATTTTTGGAATTTCTCAACTAGTGAGTATCATTCTACAAATACTAGGGTGATATTCTCTTTTTGGAGGTAACCAGGTCTTTTCTGGATTTTGTTGAGAAGTAGATAGAGGAGGGACATGATATCCAATAGGTTGCTCCCCTTAGAGGTAGGATCCTCTAGGTTTACAATTGCAGGGTCAAAACCTTTGTTGATATCTTCTATGACATGAGTCAGTCGTAGAGAGTCATCAGGAGAATGAACTAATTGTTAAATTGGATCTTCCCTATATTTAGTCCTTAGCTCTTTCCTCTTTCTCTTCTCTTCTTTCCTCTTCTACTCGACTTCTTCCTTTCCTCTTCCTTCTTTTCTTCTTTTCATTTTCTTCTATCTACTTTCTCTACCATCTTGCTTAATTTTTCTTTCTTTCTTCTTCTTCATCTCATTAGGCTCATGACTTAAGACCTTCACAACCTTATCGGCATCATCAACCTTACTGGGCTGAGGAGTATCATCTTTCACAGCTAAAGTATCAATATTCCTTGGCTCAAGCATTAAAATCGTCTAAGTCATCATTTGATTAGAATCTTGTGGCTTAGGTACAGATATCCTTACAGCCGATTCTTCTCCATTACATGGATTTTCTTTTCCCTTGATTATTTCTAATTAGCTTAGGTTGTTCTTCATCTGCTTCTTCTTCTTTGACACATTCTTCGACCAGAGTACGCATGGAATCTCCTGCCTGTTCTTCAAGCAAAGCATGAGTCTTTCTTTGTTGATTTATCATTTTCCTCTTCAAAACCATCTTTGTTAGAGGATATTTGATATCTTCATCATCTCCCCTCTTCCTAGAAGTTTCGAGATTCTCTTGAGTGTTCTTGGGAATCTTTGATTTCTCAGACTTCTTCTTTTTTCTCTTTGGTTAGTCAGATGTAGAGTCAGGAGCTCTACGAAACTGACTCTTAAGAGGTTTCTTCTTCAATCATTTCCAGTTTCCCTTACCCTTGATGGGCTTTTGCACCTCACTTATTGTTCTTTCACTTCCTCCTTCGAATTGCTTCAATCTTCAGAGGATTTCGCTTCCAATTCTCAAACAACTTGTGGGTAATCTTCTTGTTTACATTTAGAGGTTCTCCTTCATCATTAGTAATTTTATTCTTCAACCTATTTTTTAGAATGATGCTTATCAATCGCCCATAGAACATCTTAGGAGTTGGTTTCCCCAAAGCCTTTTTTTCCAAAATCCTCAATCCATTTGGCCAGTCAGTCGATAAATATGGCGCTAAAATTGATTTTCGCCTTTTGAAATATTATTGTCATGAACTTCAGTTGCATTTCACTTACTGAATCATAAGCAGTGTCTTTGCAGATTATACATTTGCCCATAATTTCAACAAAGAACTCAAACTCTTGAGTAAACTCTTTTTTCTTTAGCCCTTTGAGTTGAGGGTTCTTCTTGTGAGCCATCAGTTTCAGTCCTTCTTTTGTATCAACCTTTTCCATTTAAGTAAGACCTTGACTGGGAAATCCCAAATAACGATTAATTTCTTCAGTTCCCAGCTGCAGAACAACTCCTTTAACTTTAGTAACGAGAATACCATTTCCAAATATAACGTTTAGATAGAATTCCTTGATAAGTTCAGAGTATATTCTAATATTGGATCTTAAACATTCAGTGAACCCAGCATCTTGAACTAACTTTAGAATATTTTGAATTTCTTCTCTACGTTGCCAAACTTCTCAAAGCAGATTTGAATGTCAACCTCAACTTCAAGGTTTTCCATTTGGATCGAGTTTGAACTGAAAAGATCATAAAAGTGTTTGAGGTTTCTGGTAATTTGAGAAATAGGGCTCAAAAACCCTAGAAAAATTTAAAAGCTCTAAGCTTCAGATTTCAGATATGAAAGCGTGAAAGTCAAAAAATTGACTTGAAAAGTTTTTATGTTACTTCCCTCTAATTTTGTGAAATGGGGCACGTGTTGCGATATGATAGGCTGCACGTCGCTTTAGTTTTGTGTTGTTACAACTATGGGGCAGTAATTTTATTGTCCACTTGCTTTTCCTAAAAGTGACGCGCCTTTTAGTTTCACCGCCTTTTATTTACGCATCGTAGAGTAACCTTTTGTTATTTATTTACTCTAGGAAGGGCCTTCAACTTTACAACCTACTTTCACCTTACAATTGTTGAATAACTCTACAATCTTATCTACTTCTTAGACAGTTCTACGATTCTCTTTCCTGCACTTGTTAGTAACATCTAAAAACATATTACTATGGATGCAAGTTTAGCATACCTAACTCACTTATCAATTTATTGAATCTAGACAACAATCCAGAATTTTATATATGTAATTTCAAATATTTATTGAATTAAATAAATATCTTAGTTGATGTGTTAATTGTTAAACAATTATTTGTTTAATTTGATTATTTTGTAGTTAAATAAATAATTTATGAGTTGTGGAGAATTAACTTGATTAAGTGTAATATATTAATTAAGTTGATATTTGGTAGTTTTATATGTTGAAGTTAATTAAATTAAAGAGTGATGAATTAATTATTATGTGGTAATATTCTAATTTAATTTAATAATTAAATTAGAAAGTTGATAAGGATTGAATGAATTGTTATAGTGTTGTTTTAATTTAATTTAGTAATTAAAATTGATGTGCTAATTTATTAAATAAAATTATAATTTTGTGGCAATTTGATTATGTGGCATTTTGATTTTGTAAGTTGGTATGACTTTATTTAATTGAATTTGAGTATGATAATTTAATTAAATAAATTGTGACATTAAACTATATAGTAAATGAGTTATTAAAATAAGCTAAAAAGGAGTTTTGATTTAGTTTTACCAAACAAGGCTCAAGGCTTTTAAGTCTTTATTTTAAATTAGTTTTGCTAAACAAGCCTTAGTGGCTTTTGAATTTTAAAAAATATATAACTGATATGTATTAAGTATAGTTATTATTATATTGTCAGTTTTTTTTATTTTACGTTAACATACATTATATGTATATGTCTGTTAAAGTTAAGTTAGAAGAGAAAAAGAAACAGAGAAGGGAAGGGAAGAAGAAAAACACAGAGAGAAAAGAGAGAAGAAAGAAGAAAGAAGAAAATTTTATGATTTTGAGAGTCAAGGAAGGAGGAGAGGCTAATTCTTATCTGCTAACTAACCTAAGCAAGTAATTAAAGGTATAATTCTACATTCTAAAGTTTAGTTTTCTTTTTGTATGAGAAGTTCTTTGTAGAATTTATATTGATGATTAATTGTTGATTACATGGTTTGTGTAAGTTAATTTGTACTCTCTCCGTCCCATAGTTATAGGCTGATTTTTTTTGGCACATAGTTTAAGAAAATCAGTTTAAGTGGCAATTTTTAACAAAAAATTTCCACATATACCCCTTAATATGTAATTAATGAATAAGTTAATTACTCCTTACTTATCACACTAGAACTCTAAACATCATTGATTGACGTGTACTGACCATTAAAGTCCATAACCATAAAACTATAACCAAAGATGGAGTTTTTAATCTACATAAAATATGTTAAACTAGTAAAGCCTAAAAAGTTGAATTCTTTTATTGAGAATACAACAACATTAAATGTGGTGATAAAAATAATGACATTGAATGTTGTTTCTTTAAAAAAGAGTAAAGGTTGAATATTTATTATAAGGGCATAAAAGTAAAACAATGAACCAACTAAATTTTATAAATAGTAAGTAGCCTATATATTGGGACATCTCAAAATGGAAAATAAGCCTATAACTATGGGATGGTGGGAGTATATATAAACTGTTTAAATGATTTATATATGATTTAGAGTAATTTAATTCATGAAGTATGTTTTAATATGGAGAAAATCATATTATAGTAAGTTTACAGTGATATATATGATATGGATTATTTTAGAACCAAAATTTGTTTTCAATTCATGTTATCATGTGTAAATTGGTTTTTGATTGTGTAAATACATGAAGATATGAAACAAAGTGATTTAAATGGATTGTTTTTGTCAGACCCCAAATTTTATGAATAAAAATTTAAATTTCTCGAAATATTTTTTTGAATATTATGGTGTGGATTTGATATAATGTTATAGTTGTGGGTAATATTTACAAATTTTGCAAAGTAAGTAAGTGGTTATATAATATTCGATTGGTCGGGGAATATTCGTTTTAACAGGGAATATTCATATGACGGCACAATCATTGGTGGACCCCACAATAGAAGTATTGTCGTAGTAAGAAAACGACAGAGTTATCTTTTATTAAAAATAACGACAAAAGTGTTACCGTTAAAATTGTTGAACTACCCAGTAGTAAAAGTACAGTAATACTCATGGTTGCATAGTAGCACACGGTATTGATTATTGATGCTTATGTGAGAAGTCACTCAGTTATACTCAATTATCACTACTGAAGAATTATCGCATCATATCTCTCATATTATTGATTCGATTATTGTCACTGTATCATCTGTATAATATGATATATTATTAAATCAATAATTGAGACGACAATGTTATTCATATTATTAAATTGCAATATTTACAATGTCTAGAAGTTCTGTCAAGGAGAGGTTTGGTCATCTAATTGCGCGCCAATAAGGAGAAATCCTTATCGAAAGCCCCCCTCTTTCCGGGAACGACCGGTTGTTAAATATTGTGAGTTATAATATTAATGATGAATAAGTTCGTGTTGATTAAAGATAAAATTGATAGTTCCATTGTGTTGGAATTATTAGTGTTAGTGGAAATCGACATTTATTCCGATGATAATTGATGTCTGGGGGTTATATTGATAAATCGGGTAATTAATCGGATAAATGAGCAATTAATTGCTACTAATTCACATGCTTATATAACTATTTGTTCACATGTGTGTACTATTGAATCACATTCTTGTACTATTAGGGGAGTTGGTGCAAGATTGATAATACTTGCATGACAAAGTTAAAAATGGAGGTATAGATGGAGGTACTATACTGTAATTCGTATTTTCACATGATTATAACTATTGAATCACATGATTGAACTATTGATTCACTTTATTTACTATTAGGGGAGGTGGTGCAAGTTTGATAATACTTGCAAGACTAAATTAAAAATAAAAGAAAAGTTGGAGGTATTATACTGTAATATTTCAAACCCCAAAATGTGCAATTATCGAAACTATATTTTCCTATAAATAGAAGCTCATTATTCCTTCATTTCTCACCAATTCACTAAAGCTTTAGAGCAATTATTATAGAGAGAAATTATAGAGAGAAAGAAGAAGAGAAGTCTGCTACCTCACTATTCCAATATCCAGTTTCTTCTAAGGTAAGGGGTATTATTTCTTTTGTATTCATGAAAAGAGCTATTATTATTCCATTCTTTATTATTTTGTTGGAATAACCTGTTTGTGCGATCTATCGCATGCATGGTGAATTCTTTGTTATTCCATTCTTTATTATTATGTTGGAATAACCTGTCTATGCGAAGTACCGCATACATGGTGAAATTCTTCTGTTATTCCATTCTTTATTATTCTGTTGGAATATACTATCTGTGTGGATTACGCTAGACCTGGTTTCATTCTTTATTATTCTGTTGGAATAACCTGTCCGTGCGGTCTATCGCATGCATGGTGAATTCTTTGTTATTCCATTCTTTATTATTCTCATTTGAATATCCCATGCTCAGATGGATGGACACGCTGAGACTCCGGGTTCCATTCTTTATTATTCTATTGGAATAACATGTCTATGCGGTCTATCGTATGCATGGTGAATTCTTCTATTAATCAATTCTTTATTATTCTATTGGAATATCCTGTCTGTGCAGTTTACGCATGACCTGGTTCCATTCTTTATTATTTTGTTGAAATATCCTGTCTGTGCGGTTTACACATGACCTAGTTCCATTCTTTATTATTTTGTTGAGAATAACTTGTCTGTGCGGTCTATCGCATGCATGGTGAATTCTTATTTTATTCCATTCTTTATTATTCTATTGGAATAACCTGTCTATGTGGATTACCGCATGCATGGTGAATGATCCTTTGTATTCATATGAATAGTATTTTCATTCAAAAGGGGTTTCTGCCAGGGGTAGTTTCGTAATTTTTTTGACCCTCATAAATTCTGGAAAAATTTGAAATGATAATTTGATGAGTTTTCTAGATTGTGTCCAAAAATGGCGATTTTTGGATGTATAGATTAGGAGTTATGAATTTTATGAGAAGAGACTATTTTAAAAGTAAACCTTTATAACTCCTTGTGGTTAACTCCAAAATTGGTGAAATTTTTATTGGAAGTACATGTATATCACGGGAGTATACCCTGTAAATTTTGAAATTTTTGGACAAAAGTACAATTTATGATAAATTTCTAAATATTCGGCAGTTTTGGCCATATGAAAAATAGTAAATGAATTTTAAAAATTTCGAGAAAAATATATGTTCAATATGGGACTATATTCTGCTAAATCCCTGAAAAGAAATATTTTTGGGACTGATTTGGTATTTTTCATGAAAATGAACTAGTTATGAGTAAATGAATTAAATATATTATGTGAAGTAACAAAATTGGAAAATAGGATTTTATGGCTTGTGAATCCTATATAGGGTATATGCAGATTTTTGATGAGGGATTTGATCATTGGTGATGAAATCTTATGAGTATGACATTTTTGAATGATTAAATGCATTATTTGGTAAAGTGTAAACAACTGAAATAAATTATTTATAAGTTTAAGAAGTGATTAAAATATTGTTATAATATTAATAATATTAGATTATGAGTTTATTAAGTGATTGATAATATTTGGATAAATTTAAAGTCTTTAATATTTATCCTTATTTTCGTTTGATTAATGCTTATATCATTATCATCATCCTCATGCTTATATTGTGATGAAAGTCATCTTTGACTTACGTGCATAGATGGACTTGGTATGATTATAACCAGGGATTATTCGGTATTATCATGACCATAATGTGATGAATGATGTGGTGAAAGTCCCTAGTGGCCTGAAGTGCATTGATGGACAGTTTTTGGAATGATTATGACCAGGGATTATTCGGTATAGTTATGACCATTGATGATTTAAATGAATATCCTTGGCCCGTAGTGCAGGGAAGATTCGATGATATGGTTTATTTATTAAGCTGAGTCTCAGCGATAAAATTTGATGAAAACATTTTAAATCATAGAAGATAGTAGATATCATGCTCTACTTGACTCTTCTAATGGATTGCTTATTCCGCTGCAGTTAAACTTGATGTCTATTGTATTTTATCAGTTTAACATTGTTGAAGGCTAATGATAATTTATTATGCATTATCTTAGTCATAATATTTCTTATTGGGCTAGTTGAGCTCACCCTTTCTTTCACTATTCTCTTCAGGAAATGAGAATATAGTTGGGGAACGGATTGACGGTCCAGATGATAGCATTAGTAGTCCTCACTATTCTATATAATAGTGTGATAATAATTGTAATGAGGACTCCATTGAGTGTGGATATTGTCTAGATAACAATATTCTTGTTTAAACTCTCAGCTATGTTTTGTCGTATTTTACACGACTGTTGTATAATTAAGTTATATTTGAATTTATGTAGTGTGTATTTGGCAACTCAAGATGGGTGATGTATACCTATTTTGGGGGCATCACAGTTGGTATCAAAGCTTAGGGATATGATCCATGGCTGAGATATGAGACAAGAACTAAGAGGGGAGAGACGGGGAATTCCTTCGCTAGTATGACCTTCGTAAGTTTATTTTTTATTTAATTGGTCTGTCAGAGTATAGGGATAATATGTGATATGTCAATTAACCCTTGTTTGGGGACAGTGTTTGAGAATGGTATCTGAAAATGTTGAGATAAGCAATGAAGCACATGAGACCGTTGAGTCAGCACAACCGAAAGGTAACGACCAACAACACGATAATAATTGTACCGGTGGCAACGGCCATCGGAACATTGATGACCATCATGGGGGAAATTATCATGCCAAGAATGGTAACCACTTCGGTGGTAATCATGGCCAAGATAATAGAAGGGGAAATTTCAAGAAGAGAAGGTCATTTAGCTCAATTTTGTTGTATAGTGAAGTCAAATCCAACTGGGACGGTGACACCAAAGGCAGATACGGACAAAACAAAGTCGGTTGTTTCAAGAAGAGCATTTTTTGTGACTTCTCAAAAAGCGAGTAACTCGAACGAAGTTAGCACGGGTTAGTTAATTATAAATTTTTGCGAAGTCTATACCTTATTAGATACTGGTTCTACCCATTCTTTTATCTCTCTTGCTTGCGCTCAACGTTTAAATTTGACTACGGAGAAGTTAGACTTTGACTTATTTGTTGAAACTTCGTTAGGAGAAACCTTCATTTCATGTTCTATCCAAGTCTTGGATGAGAGTCACAGCTTTTAAATGATATTTCTATCGTTAATAAATTTCCAGACGTATTCTCGAAGAACTTCCTAGCCTACCCCTAAAGCGTGAAATCGAATTTTGTAGTGACCCCAGTACAAAACCCATTTCTAAAACCCTTAAATATTTTTTCAACCAAAACAAATGTATAATGCGCCAAAGACGTTGGGTCGAGCTGTTGAAGATTACGATCATACCATTTAATATCATTGTGGAAGAGAGAATGTGGTAGCTGACGCGTTGAGTAGAAGATCGTATGCGTTTATGAGTGCGATGTTGTTAACACAAAAACCCATTTCGTATAACTTACAAATGATGAAGATAGAGTTAAAGACTCTAAGGACCCACGTGGTGATATCAAATATACGAGTAGAATCAACTTTAATCGATAAAGTTAAAGCCGCTCAAGCTACACACCTGAATCTGATGAATGTGAAGAAGAAGGTTCAAGAAGGTGTTATCTCAACTCTCAATTTAATTGGCCCATTTGAAATCCTCGATGGAGTAGGAACTGTGGCCTATAGACTCATTTTACTGCCAAGTATGTCGCGTGTTCATAACGTTTTTCACGTATCGATGTTACGTAAATATGTGGATGACCCGAACCACGTTATTAAATTAGAACTAGACGAGATAGCAGAAGATTTAACGTATGAGGAGATACGTGTTAAAATCTTGGATAAGAAGGATCGTAGTCAACACTCAAAGGTTATACCTCAAGAGTTGGAATATGAAATGAAGTCAAGGTATCCTCACCTCTTCGGCATACCAGGTACGTACGTAAATTTCGAGGGCAAAATTTCATAAAGAGGGGAGATTGTGAGACCCCAAATTTTATGAATAAAGATTTAAATTTCTCGAAATATTTTTTTGAATATTATGGTGTGGATTTGATATAATGTTATAGTTATGGGTAATATTTACAAATTTTTCAAAGTAAGCAAGTGGTTATATAATATTCGATTGGTCGGGAAATATTCATTTTAACAGGGAATATTCGTACGACGGCACAATCATTGGTGGACCCCACAATGGAAGTATTGTCGTAGTAAGAAAACGACATAGTTATCTTTTATTAAAATTTACGGCGAAAGTGTTACCGTTAAAACTTTTGAACTACCCGGTAGTAAAAGTACAGTAATACGCGTGGTTTCATAGTAGCACACGGTATTGATTATTGATGCTTACGTGAGAAGTCACTCAGTTATACTCAATTATTGCTACAGTAATTGCTGCATCATATCTCTCATATTATTGATTCGATTATTGTCACAGTATCATCTGTATAATATGATATATTATTAAATAAATAATTGAGACGACAAAGTTATTCATATTATTAAATTGCAATATTTACAATGTCTAAAAGTTCTGTCAAGGAGAGGTTTGGTCATCTAATTGCGCGCCAATAAGGAGAAATCCTAATCGGAAAGCCCCCTCTTTCCTGGGAACGACCTGGTTGTTAAATATTGTGAGTTATAATATTAATGATGCATAAGTTCATGTTGATTAAAGATGAAATTAATAGTTTCATTGTGTTGGAATTATTAGTTTTAGTGGAAACCGACATTTATTCCAATGATAATTGATGTCTGAGGGTTATATTAATTGATGGGTAATTAATCGGATAAATAAGCAATTAATTGCTACTAATTCACATGCTTATATAACTATTTGTTCACATGTGTGTACTATTGAATCACATTCTTGTACTATATGGGGAGTTGGTGCAAGATTGATAATACTTGCATGTCAAAGTTAAAAATGGAGGTATAGATAGATGTACTATACCGTAATTCGTATTTTCACATGATTATAACCATTGAATCACATGATTGAACTATTGATTCACATTATTTACTATTAGGGGAGGTGGTGTAAGTTTGATAATACTTGCAGGACTAAATTAAAAATGAAAGAAAAGTTGGAGGTATTATATTGTAATATTTCGAGCCCCAAAACTTGCAATTATCGAAACAATATTTTTTTTATAAATAGAAGCTCATTCTTCCTTCATTTCTCACCAATTCACTAAAGCTTTAGAGTAATTATTATAGAGAGAAATTATAGAGAGAAAGAAGAAGAGAAGTCTGATACCTCACTATTCCAATATCCAGTTTCTTCTAAGGTAAGGGGTATTATTTCTTTCGTATTCATGAAGAGAGCTATTGTTATTCCATTCTTTATTATTCTGTTGGAATAACCTGTCTGTGCGGTCTATCACATGCATGGTGAATTCTTTGTTATTCCATTCTTTATTATTATGTTGGAATAACCTGTCAATGCGAAGTACCGCATACATGGTGAAATTCTTCTGTTATTCCATTCTTTATTATTCTGTTGGAATATCCTGTCTGTGCGGATTATGCTAGACCTGGTTCCATTCTTTATTATTCTGTTAGAATAATCTGTCTGTGCGGTCTATCGCATGCATGGTGAATTCTTTGTTATTCAATTCTTTATTATTCTATTGGAATA
This sequence comes from Panax quinquefolius, assembly GCA_020205615.1. Classification (NCBI taxonomy): domain Eukaryota; kingdom Viridiplantae; phylum Streptophyta; class Magnoliopsida; order Apiales; family Araliaceae; genus Panax; species Panax quinquefolius. Next base: position 80,534,438 of record CM035157.1, on the reverse strand, counting down.
TCCTGTCTGTGTGGATTACGCTAGACCTGGTTCCATTCTTTATTATTCTGTTGGAATAACCTGTCTGTGCGGTCTATCGCATGCATGGTGAATTCTTCTATTATTCCATTCTTTATTATTCTGTTGGAATATCCTATCTGTGCGGTTTACGCATGACCTGGTTCCATTCTTTATTATTCTGTTAGAATATCCTGTCTGTTCGGTTTATGCATGACCTGGTTCCATTCTTTATTATTCTGTTGAGAATAACATGTCTGTGTGGTCTATCGCATTCATGGTGAATTCTTCTGTTATTTCATTCTTTATTATTCTATTGGAATAACCTGTCTATGTGGATTACCGCATGTATGGTGAACGATCCTTTGTATTCATATGAATAGTATTTTCATTCAAAAGGGGTTTCTACTAGGGACAGTTTCATAATTTTTTCTACCCTCAAAAATTATAGAAAATTTTGAAATGATAATTTGATGAGTTTTCTAGATTGTTTCCAAAAATGGCGATTTTTGGATGTATAGATTAGGAGTTATGAATTTTATGAGAAAAGACTATTTTAAAAGTAAACCCTTATAACTCCTTGTGGTTAACTCCAAAATTGGTAAAATTTTTATTGGGAGTACATGTATTGTGAGACCCCAGATTTTATTAATAAAGATTTAAATTTTGTCGAAATAATTTTTTAATATTATGGTGTGAATTTGAGATAATATTATAGTTGTGGGTAGTATTTATAAATTTTGCAAAGTATGAAAGTGGTTATATTATATTCGATTGGCTCTGGGAATATTTGGTTTAGCGGGGAATATTCGTAGACAACTTTCAATCATTGGTGGACCCCATAATGTAATTATTATTTCGGATTGAGAAAACGACAAAAAATATTTTATTAAAATAAACTATGGAAGTTTTACCGTGGTTCTTGTTGAACTACTCTTAAGAGTAAAAAGTACGAAGAATACGTGTGGTTGCATAGTAACATACCAGATTGATTATCGATGCTTATGTGAGAAGTCACTCGGTTTGATTCCATTATTGTCGATTAATAATATGAATTATTATAGCGATAATGACGTTTTGTTTTATTCGTATTATTAACGTAATAAAAGCGTAAACATCTTTTTATATAAAATAGAATACTTTATTAAAGTTATTCTATAAATAGAATATATTATATTTTATTATGCATAGTGTTGCATAGTGTTTTTGCATAGTATTGCATAGTGTTTGCATAGTAAAATATTTTTATATAAATAGAATATATTATATTTTATTTAAAAGATTTTTCTTTAAATATGGACCGTCCGATTAAAGTAAATCAACTGACCGCTCATGGATTAGTTACTATGCATTCCATTTTCCTATAAATAGAAGCTCATTCCTTCATTATTTTCTTATTTAATTCATTGAAACTCTAGAGAGAGAAATTATAGAGAGAAGCTATAGAGAGAAAATAGAAAGAAGAAGATTCTCGCTACTTCACTACTTCTATATTCAGGTTCTTTTTACGGTAAGGGTGTTATTCTTTCTTCTTGAAGAGAACTTCGTTATTCCATTCATTATCATTCATTGAATAACTCGTAAAAGTGGCATACCCTATACATAACTCTGATACGCAGATACCCTATACTTGGTGAAATCCTTATGTTATTCCATTGCTTATTATTTCGTTGGAATAACTCAGATACGCTGGTTTACCCTATACTTGGTGACATTCTTCTATTATTCATTGGAACATCACGCTCGTGTGTTTTTTACAGGACCGGTTCCGCTTTTTATTATTCTCGTTGGAACATCCCGTCTCGTGTGTTTTACAGGACTGGTTAAAATCTTTTTATCATTCTCGTTGAATATCCTATTCGTGTGTTTTACACCGGATCCGGTTCCATCTTTATTATTCATTTGAACATCCCGCTTGTGAATTTCACGACCGGTTCTCGTTATTATTATTACATTGGAATAACCCGCCTCATGCCAAGCACCGCATGCATGGTGATTTCTTTTGTTATTCCATTCTTTATTATACCCGGTTGGTTAAAACTTTGACTTCTATACTCCATGAAATTAGTAGAATATCCTTGATATTTGCGTTTCATCCAAAGATCTTTTCATGGAAATATTCTTCCGATCATTATTGAATTTTACTCTACTAAACAAAGATCATGTTGACAATTTGGACGTTAATAATTCATGGATTAAATAATTCTTGAACTTGTTTTATTGAATTACTATGTCATTGTCATCATCCTCATGTTATATTATGTTATCTTTCGCTTACGTGCATAGATGAACTTAGTATGATTATGACCAGGATCATTCTAAGATAATCACGACTTGATATAAATGATGTGACAAAAGTCCTCGTTATTCTGTAATGCGTTGATGGATAGTTTTTGGTATGATTATGACTGGGGTGATTGAGATATAGTCATGACCATTGATAATTTGATGAAAATCCTCGACCGTGGTATGTGGATGATTAGATGTGGTGGTTTATTATTGTCGAGTCTCAAATGATAAAAATTGATGAAAAACTTTTAAAACCTAAAAGATAGTAGACTTTATTCTCTACTTGACTCTTTTAATGGATTGCTTATTCCACCGCAGCTTAAACCGGGTTGTCTATTGTATTTTATCAATTTAACATCGTTGAAGGCTAATGATAATTTATTCTCGCATTATCTTAGTTATAATATTTCATCGGGCTAGTTGAGCTCACCCTTTCTTTCACCGTTCTCTTCGTGAAATGAGAACATAGCCGGGACGCAGTCTGGGAACGTAAGTAATGGTCCAAAGAATAGCATTAGTAGTCCTCACTATTCTCGTGAAATAGTGTGATAATAGTTGTAATGAGGACTCCTTTTGAGTTTGTATAATATCTAGTAGACAATATTTGTATTCAAACTCACGCTTTATGTCGTATTGCATACACTACCTACGCTTATATTAGTAAGTTGTATTTGAATTTATGTACCATGTAAGTGGCGCACCCAAGATGGGTGACGATACAAAATTTTGGGGCGCCAAAGTTGGTATCGAGCCATAAGTGTGAAGAGCCCCGAGCCTCTCATTTGGTGACTTCCTATTGATGGGGAATGCACCAAGCCGGACTCTCCGTGGGGGACGCCCGCCTTTTCGGTGGCAAGTCGATAGAAGTACCAATGTGAGGTCTTGACATAAGTTGGTGTCCGAGTCACAGTTGGTATCGAGCTTAGGATATGATCCCGCTAAGATGCAAGATAAGAACTAGGAGGGAGAGACGGAAATTCCTTCGCTAGTATGACCTACCTAAGTTTATTTGTTATTTAATTGGTCGGTTAGAGTATAGGGATAATATTTGATATATTAATTAACCCTTTTGCTTCACAATTCCTTTCGTGTAATAAGAGTGTAGCTAGGTCGAAGCGGGGGGGTAACAAGTGGAATAGAACGGTGGTCATCATTTAGTAGTTATATTTGGTGAATCAACTAGGTGAGGCTAACCCAACGTTGAAAGAGTGTTTTGCCACTATCATACAAGATGTCTAATGACATACAACCTCGTGTCATCATAAGATGTGGTTGTGCTCATCCACTTCTTCGAGTATATTTACTTAGAACTACCTATATGATCTTGGTGTTTGTTTGAAGTATAATTCTCAATTTGAGACAGTGGAGATAATGATAAATCAGAGAAGACTCACCATTGGGAAGAATATGATAGTAATCTTCTCATTTTTCTTTGGGGTCTATTGGGTAAACCAAGAATAATTCGTGGCCATATGATATCTATCATAACCTAGAAGCATGGCCTCCCATATACGAAGGTTTCTTTGAGCACTTCCCAAAGATTCTAATTTCTAAAACAGCTTTTTTGACTATACATTTATGTAAGGTGTCATTGTGACGTGCTATCCAAAGTTGGGATGAAAGTCACACATTGGTATTAATGTGACGACTATCCAAATCTTGGACGAGAGTAACAGCTTTTGAATGATATTTATATAATTAATAAATTTCTTGACGTATTCTTGAAGATTTCTAGCCTACCCTAGAGCGTGAAATCGAATTTTTTGTATTGAATCCCCATAAAAACCCATTTCTTAAACCTCAAATATTTCTTCAACTAAAAGGATCTGCATTTACGAGGATTATGATGAAAGTCATAATAAAAGCATTGGACTAATGAAAATTATGGGTATATGAAGTATTAGTAAGTGTTATGATGAGTTATGTTGGTTATTATGTGAAAACATGAAAGTTTCTTAGAAATCACAAAAGTTGAAAATCGATTTTGGTGAAAAACGTAATATGAAATTCAATTGACCATATCTCCTATTATATTTTGAATTTTTGAGTGTGGTCAAGTCCTAGAGTTAGATCTATGAGTTACCTAACTAATCCAAGTGGAATTACTGGAAAAGGTATTGTAGATTTTTGTGTGGACTGATTTTAGCAAAGGAGGCCAAAGCTGTAAATTTCGAAAATGCTACTGCCCAGAAACTTTAAGGGGCTGTTTTGGCCACTTAAATTATGAGAAAAATTCTGGCCTTTTGGGACATGAAAGTATATGATATAAAGTACCTCCTGTCAAAAAATGAGCTCATTCTGACTTAAAATGAGCAAGTTATGACTATTTCAATATTTAGGTTTTTCCGATTTAAAAACGCTATAACCAAGTTCTATAACTCCATGACCATAAAATTTAAACTAGAAGCTCACGTTAACATGTGTAAGGTCCTGCCAAGATTTGGGAATTTTTGGAGTTAAACTTGAGGTAGCTAATTTCTTAAGGAATTAAGTGGAAATTGATTTTTGAAAAATAGTAAATGAATTTTAAAATTCTAGAAAAAAATATATTTTCATTATGGGACTATATTATGCTAAATCCCACAAAAGAAATATTTTGGGACTGATTTGGTATTTTCATGAAAATAGTTTAGTTACTTAACATATGAGTTAAATATGTTATGTGAAGTAACAAAGTTGAAAATAGGATTTTATGGCTAAAGAATCCTATATAGTAGTATATGCATATTTTTTGATGAGGATTTGATAATTGGTGATGATATTTTATGAGTATGGCATTTTGAATGATTAAATGCATTATATGGTAAAGCGTAAACAATTGAGATAAATTGTTTATAAATTTAAGAAGTGATTAAAATATTATTATAATATTAATGTTATTAGATTATGAGATTATTAAGTGATTGATAACATGGGGATATTCTTGAATCTCGGATAAATTATATTATAAATGTTTAATATTTATCCTTTATCTCATTTGATTGATTCTTTATATCATTATCCTCATGCTTATATTATGTTGAAAGTCATCTCGTGGCACATGTAAGTATGCATAGATGGACTTGGTATGATTATGACGAGGATTGTCGGTATAATCATAACCGTAAATGAATACACGATTATCTTTGGCCGTAGTGTATGGATAATTGTGGTCGTGATACTAATGAATACACGGTTATCTTTCGTCCGTAGTGCATGGATAATTTGTGGTCGTGATACTAATGAATACACAATTATCTTTGGTAGTAGTGCATGGATAATTTGTGGTCGTGATACTAATGAATACACGATTATCTTTGGCCGTAGTAGTATGGATAATTTGTGGTCGTGATATTAATGAATACACAATTATCTTTCGCCGTAGTGTATGGATAATTGTGGTCGTGATACTAATGAATACACGATTATCTTTGGTCAGTAGTGCATGGATAATTTGTGGTCGTGATACTAATGAATACACGATTATCTTTGGCAGTAGTGCATGGATAATTATGGCCGTGATACTAATGAATACACGCTTATCTTTCGTCAGTAGTGCATGGATAATTTGTGGTCGTGATACTAATGAATACACGATTATCTTTGGTCAGTAGTGCATGGATAATTTGTGGTCGTGATATTAATGAATACACAATTATCTTTCGCCGTAGTGCTTGGATAATTTGTGGTCGTGATACTAATGAATACACAATTATCTTTCGCCAGTAGTGCATGGATAATTTGTGGTCGTGATACTAATGAATATCCTTGGCACGTAGAAAGCGTGGATGATTCGATGATATGGATTAATTATTGAGCCGAGTCTCAAAGAATGAAATATTAATTCTCGGATGTGGTAAAAGTCATCTTTGGTCAGTAGTGCATTGATAGACTTGGTATGATTATGACCAAGGATTATTCTAAGATAATCATGATCAGATTGAAAACACGAATATCCTCGCCATTGGTGCATGGATAATTCGTGGTCGTGATACTATTAAGTCGCTGCGTCTCAAAGATTATTGGTTTTTGAGCTTGTATATCTTTTAGCCCAGTAGTGCAAAAAGATGAATTGTTAATGAATAGCTTTGGCAGATTTCAAAGATGAATTTAATATTTTTAAACGATAAAGGTATTCAAGGTATCCTCATCTCTTTATCATACCAGTACGCACTCTAATTTCGAGGGCTTAAATTCCATAAGGAGGGAGATTGTGAGACCCCAGATTTTATTAATAAAGATTGAAATTTTGTTTAAAAATAATTTTTAATATTATGGTGTGAATTTGAGATAATATTATAGTTGTGGGTAGTATTTATAAATTTTGCAAAGTATGCAAGTGGTTATATTATATTCGATTGGCTGGGGAATATTCGGTTTAAAGGGGAATATTCGTGATAACAACTCAATCATTGGTGGACCCCATAATGTAATTATTTGCCTGATCGAGAAAACGATAAAAAATATTTTATTAAAATAACGGCGGAAGTTTTACCGTGGTTACTATTGAACTACTCAGTAGTAAAAGTACAAAGAATACGTGTGGTTGCATAGAATAATACCTGTGATTGATTATTGATGCTTATGTGAGAAGTCACTTAGTTTGATTCCATTATCACGATTAATAATATGAATTATTATAACGATAATGACGCTTTTTGTTTTATTCGTATTATTAACGTAATAAAATGTAAACATCTTTTTATATAAAATAGAATACTTTATTAAAGTTATTCTATAAATAGAATATATTATATTTTATTACGCATAGTGTTGCATAGTATTTTGCATAGTGTTTTGCATAGATTGCAGATATAGTGTTTGCATAGTAAAATATTTTTATATAAATAGAATATATTATATTTTATTTAAAAGATTTTCTTTAAATATGGACCGTCGATTAAAGTAAATCAACTGGACCGCTCATGGATTAGTTACTATGCATTCCATTTTCCTATAAATAGAAGCTCATTCCTTCATTATTTTCTTTAATTCATCAAACTCTCAGAGAGAGAAATTATAGAGAGAAGCTATAGAGAGAAAAATAAAAGAAGAAGAGTATTTCGCTACTTCACTACTTCTATATTCAGGTTCTTTTACGGTAAGGGTGTTATTCTTTCTTCTTGAAGAGAACTTCGTTATTCCATTCATTATCATTCGCTGGAATAACTCCGTAAAAGTGGCATACCCTATACATAACCTCAGATACGCAGATACCCTATACTTGGTGAAATCCTTATGTTATTCCATTGCTTATTATTCTGGCTGGAATAACTCGTATACGCTGGTTTACCCTATACTTGGTGACATTCTTCTATTATTCTCATTGGAACATCCCGTCTGTGTGTTTTACAGGACTGACCGGGTTCCGCTTTTTATTATTCGTTGGAACATCACGTCGTGTGTTTTACACCGACCGGGTTCCTCTTTATCATTCCGTTGAATATCCTATCTCGTGTGTTTTACACCGGATCCGGGTTCCATCTTTATTATTCGTTGGAACATCCCGCTTGTGTGAATTTCACCCCGACCTCGGTTCTCGTTATTATTATTCTCGTTGAATAACTCGTCTATGGCTGCAAGTACCGCATGCATGGTGATTTCTTTTGTTATTCCATTCTTTATTATACCCGGTTGGTTAAAACTTTGACTTCTATACTCCATGAAATTAGTAGAATATCCTTGATATTTGCGTTTCATCCAAAGATCTTTCATGGAAATATTCTTCCGATCATTATTGAATTTTACTCTACTAAACAAAGATCATGTCGACAATTTGGACGTTAATAATTCATGGATTAAATAATTCTTGAACTTGTTTTATTGAATTACTATGTCATTGTCATCATCCTCATGTTATATTATGTTATCTTTGGCTTACGTGCATAGATGAACTTAGTATGATTATGACGAGGATCATTCTAAGATAATCATGACTTGATATAAATGATGTGACAAAAGTCCTCAAATGGCTCGTAATGCGTTGATGGATAGTTTTGGTATGATTATGACCGGGGTGATTCTAAGATATAGTCATGACCATTGATAATTTGATGAAAATCCTTCGACCGTGGTACAGGATGATTAGATGTGGTGGTTTATTATTGTCGAGTCTCAAATGATAAAAATTGATGAAAACCTTTAAAACCTAAAAGATAGTAGACTTTATTCTCTACTGACTCTTTTAATGGATTGCTTATTCCGCCGCAGCTTAAACCGGTTGTCTATTGTATTTTATCGTTTAACATGTTGAAGGCTAATGATAATTTATTCGCGCATTATCTTAGTCATAATATTTCATTGGGCTAGTTGAGCTCACCCTTTCTTTCACCGTCTCTTCGTGAAATGAGAACATAGCCGGGACGAAGTCTGGGAACGAAGTAATGGTCCAGAGAATAGCATTAGTAGTCCTCTCACTATTCGTGAAATAAGTGTGATAATAGTTGTAATGAGGACTCCTTTTGAGTTTGTATAATATCTAGTAGACAATATTTGTATTCAAACTCACGCTTTATGTCGATTGTATACCTACGCTTATATTAGTAAGTTGTATTTGAATTTATGTACCATGTAAGTGGCGACCCAAGATGGGTGACGTATACAAAATTTTGGGGGCGTCACATATATATCACGGGAGTATACCCTGTAAATTACGGAATTTTTGGACAAAAGTATAATTTACGATAAATGTCTAAATATTCGGCAGTTTTGGCCATATGGAAAATAGTAAATGAATTTTCAAAATTCCTAGAAAAATATATGTTCAATATGGGACTATATTCTACTAAATCCCAGAAAAGAAATATTTTTGGGACTGATTTGGTATTTTTCATGAAATGAACTAGTTATGAGTAAATGAATTAAATATGTTATGTGAAGTAACAAAATTGAAAAATAGGATTTTATGGCTTGGAAATCCTATATAGGGTATATGTAGATTTTTGATGAGGGATTTGATCATTAGTGATGAAATCTTATGAGTATGACATTTTTGAATGATTAAATGCATTATTTGGTAAAGTGTAAACAATTGAAATAAATTGTTTATAAGTTTAAGAAGTGATTAAAATATTGTTATAATATTAATAATATTAGATTATGAGTTTATTAAGTGATTGATAATATTTGGATAAATTTAAAGTCTTTAATATTTATCATTATTTTCGATTTGATTAATGCTTATATCATTGTCATCATCCTCATGCTTTATATGTGATGAAAGTAATCTTTGGCTTACGTGCATAGATGGACTTGATGCGATTATGACTGAGGATTATTCGGTATAATCATGACCATAATGTGACGAATGATGTGGTGAAAGTCCTTAGTGGCCTGAAGTGCATTGATGGACAGTTTTTGGTATGATTATGACCAGGGATTATTCGGTATAGTCATGACCATTGATGATTTAAATGAATATCCTTGGCCCGTAGTGCAGGGAAGATTCGATGATATGGTTTATTTATTAAGCTGAGTCTCAACGATAAAAATTGATGAAAACATTTTAAATCATAGAAGATAGTAGATATCATGCTCTACTTAACTCTTCTAATGGATTGCTTATTCCTCTGCAGTTAAACTTGATGTCTATTGTATTTTATCAGGTTAACATTGTTGAAGGCTAATGATAATTTATTATGCATTATCTTAGTCATAATATTTCTTATTGGGCTAGTTGAGCTCACCCTTTCTTTCACTGTTCTCTTCAGGAAATGAGAATATAGCTGGGACGAGTTGGGGAACGGATTGACGGTTCAGATGATAGCATTAGTAGTCCTCACTATTCTATGGAATAGTGTGATAATAATTATAACGAGGACTCCATTGAGTGTGGATATTGTCTAGATGACAATAATCTTGTTTAAACTCTCAGCTATGTTTTGTCGTATTTTACACGACTGTTGTATAATTAAGTTATATTTGAATTTATGTAGTGTGTATTTGGCGACTCAAGATGGGTGATGTATACCTATTTTGGGGGCGTCACAGTTGGTATCAAAGCTTAGGGATATGATCCATGGTTGAGATGTGAGACATGAACTAGCAGGGGAGAGACGGGGAATTCCTTCTCTAGTATGACCTTTGTATGTTTATTTGGTATTTAATTGGTCGGTCAGAGTATAGGGATAATATGTGATATGTCAATTAACCCTTGTTTGGTGACAGTGTTTGAGAATGGTATCTGAAAATGTTGAGATAAGCAATGAAGCACATGAGACTGTTGAGTCAGCACAACCAAAAGGTAACGACCAACAACACGATAATAATCGTGCCGGTGGCAACGACCATCAGAACAATGATGACCATCGTGGGAGAAATTATCATGCCAAGAATGGTAACCACTTCGGTGGTAATCATGGCCAAGATAATAGAAGTGGAAATTTAAAGAAGAGAAGGTCATTTAGCTCGATTTTGTCGTATAGTGAAGTCAAGTCCAGCTGGGATGGTGGCACCAAAGGCGGATATGGACAAAACAAAGTCGGTGGTTTCAGGAAGAGCATTTTTCGTGACTTCTCAAAAAGTGAGTAGCCTGAACGAAGTTAGCACAGGTTAGATAATTATAAATTTTTGCGAAGTCTATACCTTATTAGATACTGGTTCTACCCATTCTTTTATCTCTCTTGCTTGCGCTCAACGTTTAAATTTGACTACGGAGAAGTTAGACTTTGACTTATCTGTTGAAACTCCGTTAGGAGAAACCTTTATTTCATGTGCTATCCAAGTCTTGGATAAGAGTCAAAGTTTTTAAATGATATTTCTATCGTTAATAAATTTCCAGACGTATTCTCGAAGAACTTCCTAGCCTACCCCTAGAGCGTGAAATCGAATTTTTTATTGACCCCAGTACAAAACCCATTTCTAAAACCCTTAAATATTTCTTCAACCAAAATGAACGTATAATGCGACAAAGACGTTGGCTCGAGCTATTGAAGATTACGATCATACCATTCAATATCATTGTGGAAGAGAGAACGTGGTAGCTGACGCGTTGAGTAGAAGATCGTATGCGTTTATGAGTGCGATGTTGTTAACACAAAAACCCATTTCGTATAACTTACAAATGATGAAGATAGAGTTAAAGACTCTAAGGACCCACGCGATGATATCAAATATACGAGTAGAATCAACTTTAATCGATAAAGTTAAAGCCACTCAAGCTACACACCCGAATCTGATGAATGTGAAGAAGAAGGTTCAAGAAGGCATTATCTCAACCCTCAATTTAATTGGCCCATTTGAAATCCTTGATAGAGTAGGAACTGTGACCTATAGACTCATTTTACCGCCAAGTATGTTGTGTGTTCATAACGTTTTTCACGTATCGATGTTACGTAAATATGTGGATGACCCGAACCATGTTATTAAATTAGAACTAGACGAGATAGCAGAAGATTTAACGTATAAGGAGATACGTGTTAAAATCTTAGATAAGAAGGATCGTATTCAACACTCAAAGGTTATACCTCAAGAGTTGGAATATGAAATGAAGTCAAGGTATCCTCACCTCTTCGGCATACCAGGTACATACGTAAATTTTGAGTGCAAAATTTCATAAGGAGGGGAGATTGTGAGACCCCAAATTTTATGAATAAAGATTTAAATTTCTCGAAATATTTTTTTGAATATTATGGTGTGGATTTGATATAATGTTATAGTTGTGGGTAATATTTAAAAATTTTAGAAAGTAAGAAAGTAGGTAAATAATATTCGATTGGTCGGGAAATATTCTGTGACGCCCCCAAAATAGGTATACATCACCTATTCTGAGTTGTCAATACATGGTACAGAAACAACTACAACTTTATTATTACAATAAAGAAAGCGTGAGTTTGAATACAAATATTATCTTCTAGACAATATCTATACTCAAATAAATCCTCATCACATTTATTGATACATTATTTTACAAAATGGTGAGGACTACTAAACAATCCTTTCTAAAACCTTCATTCCATACCCCAGAGCTTGTACTCGCTTATATTCTCGCCTCACGAGAAAAATGGAACAAAAGGAAAAGGGTGAGCTCAACTAGCTCAATAAAGAATATTATGACTAAGATAATATACAACAAATTATCGTTAGTCTTCAACAGGAAAAATATAATAGAATACAATAGACAACAAATTTTAAATCAATATTCGCAATTGAAATAATAATTCATTAGAAGAGTTAAGTAGAGAATGCAAACTACTATCTTCTATGTATGAATTTAAAAGTTCATAAATCTATCTTTTATCCCCGTAACATCAATCAATATACATCGGAATCAAATATTAATCTTTTTACTATGGGCCAAAGATATTCTTAAGAAATCATTCATCTTTGCACTACAGGGCCAAAGATATTCCATAATATCATCATTTAAGACTGAGGATGATGAAAAATATTTTTTTAAAGAAACGAATCCAGTGAAACAAAATGACAAGGATTAAGGATTAAGGATTCGTACTTGGTTTTATCCACGTCCAAAAATACCTCAAAAATAATCATAGTGGTGTAAAATTCAAGAATGATCAAAACATGGATACAATCAGAGTTAGTATCCAGAATAGATGTTTTTAGACGAAAAGAAGAAATTTTATTTTTAAATTGAATAGTACCAAGAGTATCGTGAATAGTGCCGTATACGTGAATAGTGCCGTATACGTGAATAGTAACTCCGACACCAAAAGATAGAAATTCCACAAAAACATCTTCACGCTTCATGAATAGTACTCGTGAATAGTAACTCGTGAATAGTAACTTATGAATAGTAACTCGTGAATAGTAACTCATGAATAGTAACCCATAAATAGTAACCCCGACATGAAAAAGTTTCAAATTTGATAAAAAGTTCCAACCAATATTTCAGCATAATGATATTGAAGAAATAATATCATTTGAGAAGAAAATAACATCCCTTACCTCGAAAGATCAGTACTTCTAGCTGAAACACCGGATATAGGCTATGACTTGGACTTGCACCGTATAGCAATACTCAAAGTATACTCAAAATACTCACAAGAATACACTCGATAATATAGAGAGAAAACTTCATTTCGGTGTGATTTTCAATTCTAACCAAAAGCACCTATTTATAGGAAAATGCTTAGAACACCAAAGCGAGAAAATTTAATAAAATAATAATATAATTAAACAAATTCAAGCCCACCTTAGACCAACTGAATTCAGCACATTTATATCACATGTGGGATTGCAAAAAACATTTTCTTAAATAAAACAATTAAAACTTCCAAAATTAATTATTTCGAACTTGAGCTTCAAAAATTCATAATTAATAGCCCTTTCATCAGAAAAATTCGAATCTCATGAGTTTTTATAGGAATTTCAATTTTCTACAACTTTGCAGAAGAAAGTTTTTCCAAATTCAAAATAGAAATTGAATGAAATTCACAAGCGGGCAATTTTACGTGCTATAATCAAATTTCGATCAATAAATGGGGTCCACCGACATGTTTAACATGTTTTAAACATTTATTGCAACAAAAATACTCTTCCTCCTCGTATACTCATATATCCCACATTCGATTTGTAAAAAATATCACCGTTAATATATTATTAAAATAATATATTTAAATGAATTATTTTATCGAAAAAGATAAAATATTAATTTTCAACAATTGTCATTTTAAAAAATTTCTCCATCTATATCCACATAAAATTAATATTTTCCTCATCATATAAATCAATAATTAATTATTCATAAATAATATTACGTAATCACACTATTGACAACCAAAGCGGTTCAGGAAAGAGGGGCTTTCAATAAGAATTTCTTCTTCTTGGCGCCGCAATTAGGTGACCAAACCTCTCCTTAGAAGCGAACTTTCTAGACATTGCCAATAATGTTATCTAATAATATTATTCAGATAATATGAATTATTGCTTCGATAATGAAAATACCTTGTAATGACAATTATTGAAACAACAAGAATATAAAATATCAACGCAGCAATTATTAACTCAATAAAATATTGAGCAAGAATTCATCGTAACCATTATTGAGTAGTGCCTTCTTACGTAAGAATCAATAATTGGTGCACATCTTGTGTACATCTTGCTCAACAACGCGTATTAGTGTGTTTTAACCAACGGGTATTCCAGCGATAATAATTGTAATAACTTCGCCTGTTATTTAAAAACAACTTATATTTGTCGTTTTCTTCATCCAATCGCTTTCCGTTATGGGGCCCACACATGGTCATTTGTCAGCATTTAATATTCCCGACAAAGATCTGAATATTCCACGACCAAACGAATATTCCTCGACGATAATGAATATTTTATAACCACTTGCTTATTTTGAAATATTTGCGTATTTAACCCTTAACTATCCACATTAATCAAATCAACCCTTACTATTTCAAAATAATAAATAAAGGAAATTCCTTTTATTTAAAAATTTTGGTCTTACAACCTCCCTCCTTATGAAATTTCATCCTCGAAATTGACGACGTACACGGTGTTTGAAAAGGTGAGGATACCTCGCTTTCATTTCATTTCCAATTCCCGGGTCATTTCCTATATAGCATGATTCCTCCACAAAACTTTAACTTGTGGTATGACCTTCATGGCGTAGGGACATGCTCCTTCCTATCCAAGATCTTGACGGTACCTCCTCATACGTTAAGTCTTGGCTATCTCGTCCGGTTCTAACTCAATAACGTGGTTCGGGTCTTTCACATATTTCTGAAATATGATATGTGAAACACATTATGAACACGAGACATACCTTTGAGGTAACGCAAGTCTATAGGCTACATTTCCTACTCGGTCAAGAATTTGAAATGGACCAATAAATCGTGGATTGAGCTTTCCTCTCTTCCCAAATCTTGTAACTCCCTTCCATGGAGCAACTCGCAACAATACATGATCCCCTACATTAAATTCCACGTCCTTTCGATGAAGATCCGCATAACTCTTTTGTCGATCTTGTGCCGGTTTGTATCGTTGTCGAATCATTTGGATCTTTTCGGTGATCATACGTTTTAACTCAGGTCCCAACAATGTTGCTTCACCCACCCCATCCCAACATATTGGAGAACGACATTTTCGTCCATATAATGCTTGAATGGAGCCACACCTATACTTGCACGATAGCTTTGTTGTTGTAGGAGAATTCCACCAATGGTAAATACTTATCCCAACTACCCTTGAAGTCTAGGACACGTAGTCTTAATAGATCTTCAAGAGTTTGAATAGTCCTCTCTCGATTGTCCGTCCGTTTGGGGATGGTATGTCGAACTAAATCGTAAATCCGTGCCCATAGCTTTTTGCAAGCTAACCCAAAATCTTGAAGTGAATCTTGGGTCACGATCCGAAACTATGGATCTGGGCATGCCATGCAACCTCACAATCTCATTCACGTACATACTAGCAAGACGTTCAAGGGAATAAGTCTCCCGTATCGGCAAGAAATGAGCAGACTTGGTTAATCTATCAACAATAACCCAAATAGCATTGATGCCTTGAGAAACCGTAGGAAGACCCGTAATGAAATCCATAGTAATGTGTTCCCACTTCCATTCCGGAATCTCAAGTGGTTACAATGGACCCTTAGGTACAAGATGCTCCGCCTTTACACGTTGGCAAGTTAAACACATCGAGATAAACTTTGCAATCTCTCTCTTCATATTGTTCCACCAAAATGTATGTCGAAGATCACGATACATTTTAGTACTTCCAGGATGGATTGCAAATGGCGTATTGTGTGCCTCCATCATAATCTTGTACTTCAAATCAGAAGTCGTTAGGAACACAAAGTTAGAGTGGACTCGAAGTATTCCTTCTTCATCAATTCTCGCCCTAATAGCTCCTTCTTGTACTTTCTTCTTCATACGATCACTCGATTCGGTGGCTTGAGCAACCTTAACTTTTTCTATTAAAGTTGGCTCTATGCGTATACTTGACATCATCGCACTCGTTCCCGCATATGATCTTCTACTCAATGCGTCAGCTACCACGTTCGCTTTACCAGGATGGTATTGAATAGTGTGGTCGTAGTCTTTCAATAGCTCGAGCCAACGTCATTTGTCGCGATGTTGAGTTCTTTTTGAGTGAAGAAATATTTAAGGCTTTTATGGTGCGAATATATCTCCACTTTCTCCCATATAGATAGTGCCTCCATATTTTTAAGCGAAAACGACTGGGCCGCTAACTCTAGATCATGAGTAGGATAATTCCTCTCATACTCTTTAAGTTGTCGCGAGGCATAGGCTATGACTTTCCCACGTTGCATGAGAACACATCCTAACCCTTTGCTCAAGCATCGTTTTGAGATAACAAATCCATCCGAACCCGGATGGTATTGTTAGAACAGTGCCGAAATAAGTCTCCTCTTAAGCTCTTGGAAACTTTTCTCGCATTCTTCGCTCCAAACGAATTTTGTATCCTTCCGAGTTATTTGAGTTAATGGAGTAGCGATTAGAGAAAACCCTTCCACGAATCTCCGATAATAACCATTAAGCCCAAAAGCTACGACTTGATCCACCGACCGGTTGCTTCTAACTTTGTATTGCTTCAATCTTCACGGATCCACGGATACTCCATGTTTTGACACCACGTGCCCAAGAAATGCTACTTCCTCAAGCCGAACTCACATTTCTTCAATTTGGCATATAGTTGGTTTTCACGAAGCCTTTGGAGTACCGGGATTTCAAATGGTGCTCATGATCTTCACGGCTTTTGGAATATATGAGGATGTCATCAATAAAGACAACAACAAACTGATCCAAATATTCCTTGAATACTCGGTTCATCATATCCATGAAAGCCGCAGGAGCATTAGTTAGTCCGAAAGATATGACTAAGAATTCATAATGCCCATACCGGAGTTCAAGGCGTCTTTGGAATATCCTCGATTCTAATCTTCATTGATGATATCCGTAAGCGAAGATCGATTTTTGAAAAGAATTGTGCCCTCAGAATTGGTCAAACAAGTCATCAATACGAGGTAGAGGATACCTATTCTTGATGGTGACATGGTTCAATTCCCGATAGTCAATACAAAGTCGCATACTCCCCGTCTTTTTTCTTTACAAATAAAGCAGAGAGCACCCCAAGGAGATGTACTAGGACGAATGAAACCGATGTCCAACAATTCTCGTAGTTGGACCTTTAACTCGAAGTTCAATAGGAGCCATTCGATATGGGGTTTTAGAAATGGGCTTTGTAATGAGTTCAAGATCAATAAAGAATTCAACTTCACGTTACGGGGTAGACCGGAAGTTCTTGAAATACGCCGGAAAGTCAATAACAATAGGAATATTATTCAAATTTGGCGTGTCTTTATTCAAATCCATAACATGGGCTAAGAAAGCTTGACATCCAGTTTTTCAATAAACGAATAGCTTTATGATTAGATATGATAGTGATTGATTTTAATGGTTTAGTTGCTTGAATTGCATAAAAAGTTGATTAGGAATATGAAAACTAACAACCTTACGAAAACAATCAATTTTGGCATGATGAGTAGTTAACCAATCAATCCCTAAAATCACATCAAAAGCAAGTATCTTTAAAGAGATAAGGTCAACGGGTAAGGTAATGGTGCCAACTTGAATCAAACAAGATTTATAAGCGATGGATGTGATGAAAGTTTCTCTAACGGAGTTTCCACAGATAGGTCAAAGTCTAATTTCTCCGAGTCAAGTTTAAACGTTGAGCACATGCAGGAGAGATAAATGAATGGGTAGCACCAGTATCAAGTAAGGTATAAACTTCGCAAGAATTTATAAATAGCTTACCCGTGATCACCTCGTTTGGGTTCTCGCATTATGACCGATCACAACAAACGCTTCTTCCCGTAATCGTTGACTTTGACTTTTCTCGGGACGATCTTTTGAGTCATCGTCCCTCATTGAACTAGGTTTCGCCATTGTACAATCTCGAGTGATATGTCCTTCCTTTCCACAATTATAGCATACCTTGAACTGTTGGTAGGCGTTTGGACCGATATGTCCCTCTTTTCCGCATTTGTAGCATATATGACCGGTGGTCGTTCTCCTCCCTTAGAAACGATTCTTTCTTTAAGACCGCTCGTCTTCATATGGTCGTTGTTAAATCTCCTCTTTTAAAATCTCTCTCCGACTCGCTTCTTCTATTTTCATGGCCATGATTACCACCGAGTAGTTACCATTTACATGCATTCATTTCTTTTCTCCGCAGTTATCATTATTCATTGATCGCTATCTACGATACGATCCGGTTGTGGTCCTCGGTTGGACCGTACTCGTTATCTCGCTCTAATAATTGAGCCTCATTTTACAACATCGAATAAAGAGAAAATTTATGAGAAATGAGATCTTGACGTATCTTGGGTTTCAAACCTCTAAGAAACATCGCGTCATACGTTCCTCATTCTCCACCAAATGAGGTGCAAACTGGATAACTCGCAAACTTTGCCTCGTCATTGAGACAAATCGTATGTTGTTTTGTTCCAATCGATGAACTCCACTTCCTTCATATATGACGAACACTTTCAGGAAAGTATTTGTCATTAAATAGCTTCAAACGTCTCCCAAGACATGCCGAAGCGGTTTGGATGGTACGCTCACAGACTCCCCACCGATGGTTTGCCCTCGCCGGAACATAAAGGTGGCGAATGGAACCTCTGTTCCTCTGTGCATCCCAAGACATCGAATATCTTGGTAATTTGTTTGACCCATGTTTCCGCCATGATCGGATCGCTTTCCCTTAAATTCGGTGGTCCCAACTCTTTGAAGCGCTTGGCACGTGACAACCCGTGAATTGCTATCATTTCTCTCTCGTATTTTGAACACGAGTCTCCCTCGTCGATTTTTGCATGAATCGCAAAAAACTTCTAAACATCCCTCGTTCATCATCTCGCTTCAATGGTGTTGTTCATGGGGAGGAACATTGCCGACTGTTACACGTTCTCCTCGTTGGTGAGTACAGAGGCATCTCCACGGTCTCATTTCCATTGTTAATATTCTCGATTCGACATTCTCAAATCATCGCCATAAAACAAGGGTTAATTAAGGAAATCAATATATCACATAATATCCCTATATCTTGACCAACTAACAAATAAGCTTAGGTAGGACACACTAGCGAAGGATTTACTCGTCTCTCCCTCCTAGTTCTATTCCCGATCTCCGCCAGAGATCATATAACCTGCTCGATACCAACCTGTGGCGCCCCCAAAATAGGTATACATCACCTATTACGAAAGTTGTCAATACATGGTACGTAAACAACTACAACTTTATTATTACAACAGTAAAACTGTGAGTTTGAATACAAATATTATCTTCTAGACAATATCTATACTCAAATAAATCCTCATCACATTTATTGATACATTATTTTACAAAAATGGTGAGGACTACTAAACAATCCTTTCTAAAACCTTCATTCCATACCCCAGGCTGCATTACTCGCTATATTCTCGCCTCCTGAGAAAAATGGAACAAAAAGGAAAAGGGTGAGCTCAACTAGCTCAGTAAAGAATATTATGACTAAGATAATATACAACAAATTATCGTTAGTCTTCAATAGGGAAAAATATAATAGAATACAATAGACAACAAATTTTAAATCAATATTCGCAGCAGAAATAATAATTCATTAGAAGAGTTAAGTAGAGAATGCAAACTACTATCTTCTATGTATGAATTTAAAAGTTCATCGTCTATCTTTTATCCCTGTAACATCAATCAATATACATCTGGAATCAAATATTCATCTTTGCACTACAGGCCAAAGATATTCTTCAGAAATCATTCATCTTTGCACTACAGGCCAAAGATATTCTTAAGAAATCATTCATCTTTGCACTACAGGCCAAAGATATTCAATAATATCATCATTTAAGACTGAGGATGATGAAAAATATTTTTTTTAAAGAAACGAATCCAGTGAAACAAAATGACAAGGATTAAGGATTAAGGATTCGTACTTGGTTTTATCCACGTCCAAAAATACCTCAAAAATAATCATAGTGGTGTAAAATTCAAGAATGATCAAAACATGGATACAATCAGAGTTAGTATCCAGAATAGATGTTTTAGACTTAAAAGAAGAAATTTTATTTTTTCTATGAATAATCACAGTATCACGTGAATAGTGTCAGTATCGTGAATAAGTCCGAGATATCGTGAATAGTAACTCTGACACCAAAAGATAGAAATTCCACAAAAACATCTTCACGCTTCATGAATAGTACTCGTGAATAGTAACTCGTGAATAGTAACTTATGAATAGTAACTCGTGAATAGTAACTCATGAATAGTAACCCATGAATAGTAACCCATGAATAGTAACCCCGACATGAAAAAGTTCCAAATTTGATAAAAAGTTCCAACCAATATTTCAAAGATAATGATATTGAAGAAATAATATCATTCGAGAAGAAAATAACATCCCTTACCTCGAAAGATCAAGACTTCTAAATAAACACCAGGATATAGGCTATGACTTGGACTTGCCTTAGTATAGCAATACTCAAAGTATACTCAAAATACTCACAAGAATACGCTCGATAATATAGAGAGAAAACTTGATTTACGGTGTGATTTTCAATTCTAACCTAAGCACCTATTTATAGGAAAATGCTTAGAACACCAAAGCGAAAATTTAATAAAATAATAATATAATTAAACAAATTCAAGCCCACCTTAGACCAACTGAATTCAGCACATTTATATCACATGTGGGATTGCAAAAAACGTTTTTCTTAAATAAAACAATTAAAACTTCCAAAAATTAATTATTTGTAACTTGAGCTTCAAAATTCATAATTAATAGCCCTTTCATCGAGAAAATTCGAATCTCGCAAGTTTTTATAGGAATTTCAATTCTCTACAACTTTATAGAAGAAAGTTTTTCCAAATTCCAAATAAAATTGACCGAAATCCACAAAGCAGGCAATTTTATGTGCTATAATCAAATTTCGATCAATAAATGGGGTCCACCGACATGTTTAACATGTTTTAAACATTTATTGCAACAAAAATACTCTTCCTCCCTCGTATACTCATATATCCCACATTCGTTGTAAAAATATCACCGTTAATATATTATTAAAATAATATATTTAAATGAATTATTTTATCGAGAAAAAGATAAAATATTAATTTTCAACAATTGTCATTTTAAAAAATTTCTCCATCTATATCCACATAAAATTAATATTTTCCTCATCATATAAATCAATAATTAATTATTCACAAATAATATGAGAATCACACTATTGACAAACTGTGCGGTTCTCAGGAAAGAGGGCTTTCAATAAGAATTTCTTCTTCTTTGTAGCAATTAGGTGACCAAACCTCTCCTTAGATGAGAACTTTCTAGACATTGCCAATAATGTTATCTAATAATATTATTCGGATAATATGAATTATTGCTTCGATAATGAAAAATCTTGTGTAATGACAATTATTGAAACAATGAATATAAAATATCAACGTGAGCAATTATTAACTCAATAAAATCTTTGAGCGGTAATTATCGTAACCATTATTGAGTAGTGCCTTCTTACGTAAGAATCAATAATTGGTGCAATCTGGTATGCTATCGTTCAACAACGCGTATTAGTGTGTTTTAACCACCGGGTATTCCAACGGTGATTAATTGTGTAATAACTACGCCGTTATTTAAAAACAACTTATATTTGTCGTTTTCTTCATCCAATCACTTTAGTTATGGGGCCCACACATGGTCACGTGTCAGTCGCATACGAATATTCCCAACAAAGCATTTGAATATTCCACGACCAAACGAATATTCCTCGGCGATAATGAATATTTTATAATCACTTGCTTATTTTGAAATATTTGCGTATTTAACCCTTAACTATCCACATTAATCAAATCAACCCTTACTATTTCAAAATAATAAATAAAGGAAATTCCTTTTTATTTAAAAATTTAGGGTCTTACATATTCGCGTTTTAACAGGAAATATTAAATGACGACGACACAATCATTGGTGGACCCCACTAACGGAAGTATTGTCGTAAAAGAAAAGCGACGAGTTATCTTTTATTAAAAATAACGGCAAAAGTGTTACTGAATTAAAGCGTTGAACTACCCGGTAATAAAAGTCTGATAATACGCGTGGTCGTATAGTAACTGCAGTATTGATTATTGATGTTTACGTGAGAAGTCACTTTCGATTATACTCAATTATTGCTCACGGTAATTCTTTGCATCATATCTCTCATATTATTGATTCGATTATTGTCACAGTATCATCTGTATAATATGATATATTATTAAATCAATTATTGAGACGACAAAGTTATTCATATTATTAAATTGCAATATTTACAATGTCTAGAAGTTTTGTCAAGGAGAGGTTTGGTTATCTAATTGCGCGCCAATAAGGAGAAATCCTTATCGGAAAGCCCCCTCTTTCCTGGGAACGACCTGGTTGTTAAATATTGTGAGTTATAATATTAATGATGAATATGTTCGTGTTGATTAAAGATGAAATTGATAGTTCCATTGTATTAGAATTATTAGTGTTAGTGGAAACCGACATTTATTCCGATGATAATTGATGTCTGGGGGTTATATTGACAAATCGGGTAATTAATCAGATAAATGAGCAATTAATTGCTACTAATTCACATGCTTATATAACTATTTGTTCACATATGTGTACTATTGAATCACATTCTTGTACTATTAGGGGAGTTGGTGCAAGATTGATAATACTTGCATGACAAAGATAAAAATGAAGGAATAGATGGATGTACTATACTGTAATTCGTATTTTCACATGATTATAAATATTGAATCACATGATTGAACTATTGATTCACATTATTTACTATTAGGGGATGTGGTGCAAGTTTGATAATACTTGCAGGACTAAATTAAAAATGAATGAAAAGTTAGAGGTATTATACTGTAATATTTCGAGCCCCAAAACTTGCAATTATCGAAACAATATTTTTTTATAAATAGAAGCTCATTCTTCCTTCATTTCTCACCAATTCACTAAAGCTTTAGAGCAATTATTATAGAGAGAAATTATAGAGAGAAAGAAGAAGAGAAGTCTGCTACCTCACTATTCCAATATCCAGTTTCTTCTAAGGTAAGGGGTATTATTTCTTTCGTATCCATGAAGAGAGCTATTGTTATTCCATTCTTTATTATTCTGTTGGAATAACCTGTCTGTGCGGTCTATCACATGCATGGTGAATTCTTTGTTATTCCATTCTTTATTATTATGTTGGAATAACTTTGTCACAATGCTGCATCGCATACATGGTGAAATTCTTACATTATTCCATTCTTTATTATTCTGTTGGAATATCCTGTCTGTGCGGATTATGCTAGACCTGGTTCCATTCTTTATTATTCTGTTAGAATAATCTGTCTGTGCTGTCTATCGCATGCATGGTGAATTCTTTGTTATTCAATTCTTTATTATTCTATGGAATATCACATGCTGTGGATTACGCTAGACCTGGTTCCATTCTTTATTATTCTGTTGGAATAACCTGTCTGTGCGGTCTATCGCATGCATGGTGAATTCTTCTGTTATTCCATTCTTTATTATTTTGTTGGAATATCCTATGTGTGCGGTTTACGCATGACCTGATTCCATTCTTTATTATTCTGTTGGAATATCCTGTCTGTTCAGTTTACGCATGACCTAGTTCCATTCTTTATTATCCTGTTGAGAATAACATGTCTATGTGGTCTATCGCATGCATTGTGAATTCTTCTATTATTTCATTCTTTATTATTCTATTGGAATAACCTGTCTATGTGGATTACCGCATGCATGGTGAATGATCCTTTGTATTCATATGAATAGTATTTTCATTCAAAAAGAGTTTCTGCTAGGGGCTGTTTCGTAATTTTTCTGACCCTCAAAAATTATGGAAAAATTTGAAATGATAATTTGATGAGTTTTCTAGATTGTGTCCAAAAATTGCGATTTTTGGATGTATAGATTAGGAGTTATGAATTTTATGAGAAAAGACTATTTTAAAAGTAAACCCTTATAACTCCTTGTGGTTAACTCCAAAATTGGTAAAATTTTTATTGGGAGTAAATGTATATCATGGGAGTATACCCTATGAATTTCGGAATTTTTGGACAAAAGTATAATTTACGATAAATGTCTAAATATTCGGCAGTTTTGGCCATATAAAAAATAGTAAATGAATTTTTAAAATTTTGAGAAAAAAATATGTTCAATATGGGACTATATTCTACTAAATCCCAGAAAAGAAATATTTTTGGGACTGATTTGGTATTTTTCATGAAATGAACTAGTTATGAGTAAATGAATTAAATATGTTATGTGAAGTAACAAAATTGAAAAATAGGATTTTATGGCTTGGAAATCCTATATAGGGTATATGCAGATTTTGATGAGGGATTTGATCATTGGTGATGAAATCTTATGAGTATGACATTTTTGAATGATTAAATGCATTATTTGGTAAAGTGTAAATAATTGAAATAAATTGTTTATAAGTTTAAGAAGTGATTAAAATATTGTTATAATATTAATAATATTAGATTATGAGTTTATTAAGTGATTGATAATATTTGGATAAATTTAAAGTCTTTAATATTTATCCTTATTTTCGTTTGATTAATGCTTATATCATTGTCATCATCCTCATGCTTATATTGTGATGAAAGTCATCTTTGGCTTATGTGCATAGATGGACTTGGTATGATTATGACCAGGGATTATTCGGTATAATCATGACCATAATGTGATGAATGATGTGGTGAAAGTCCTTAGTGGCCTGAAGTGCATTGATGGACAGTTTTTGGTATGATTATGACCAGGGATTATTCGGTATAGTCATGACCATTGATGATTTAAATAAATATCCTTGGCCCGTAGTGCAGGGAAGATTCGATGATATGGTTTATTTATTAAGCTGAGTCTCAGCGATAAAAATTGATGAAAACATTTTAAATCATAGAAGATAGTAGATATCATGCTCTACTTGACTCTTCTAATGGATTGCTTATTCCATCTGTGATTAAACTTGATGTCTATTGTATTTTATCAGGTTAACATTGTTGAAGGCTAATGATAATTTATTATGCATTATCTTAGTCATAATATTTCTTATTGGGCTAGTTGAGCTCACCCTTTCTTTCACTGTTCTCTTCAGGAAATGAGAATATAGCTGGGACGAGTCGGGAAACGGATTGACGGTCCAGATGATAGCATTAGTAGTCCTCACTATTCTATGGAATAGTGTGATAATAATTGTAATGAGGACTCCATTGAGTGTGGATATTGTCTAGATAACAATATTCTTGTTTAAACTCTCAGCTATGTTTTGTCGTATTTTATACGGCTGTTGTATAATTAAGTTTTATTTGAATTTATGTAATGTGTATTTGGCAATTAAAGATGGGTGATGTATACCTGTTTTGGGGGCGTCACAGTTTTAGTTGAAAAATGAATTCACAATGATTAATTTCGCTAAGAATGTCAAAAAGTGAAGAAATAACAAAAATAATGAAATTTAGAGGTTTTAGTTGTTGTTTATAAGGTTAGAAACATGTTAGGAACATTAGTTGTTGTTTCTCTAAAGTTTATACAACTTGGGTAAGTTGGAATGGTTGTTAGAAAGGAGCTTTTAGACCTACTTGGCTTTATTATGTGTTCTTCGTGAACTAGAACGTCTTGGAACTGTGCCACGGCGCTACAGCGCCGGCTCAACGCGGAAGTGCCAGTCTAAGGTCTAAGTTGAGCGCGGCAACGCCAGACCATCGCCGGTCCTCAGTACAAACTGGGGCGCTGCAGCGCCAGTTAGCAGTTTGGCCTAGAAATTTTATTTTTAATATTGAACTATGTAAATGTTAATGTAGCATGATCTTATGACAATAACATATGAGTAATCATGTTATATGTTGAAAGAGCATATTATGGTGTTGTTATAATATCAAATATGAAGATTATCATTAGTAATTAATGAGTTATGTGATAATTGAAATTAGTGTTAATAAAATAAGAAGTGTGGTTTAACCATGTGGTTAATCCTAAGACTAAGAGTTGTAAATAAAATAGATATTCAGATATGTAACATGATCATATGGTAACTAATTATGTCATGATAACATGTGTATAGAATATTGAGAATCAAGTTGTACTGTTTAGCTTATACACAAGGCAAGTTCTCTAACCCTAACTTTATTTGAGCAAGTTTTCTGAACCCTACTTTTATTTTAAGCAAGTTCTCTAACCCTAATCTCTATTTGAGCTTGTCCTACCTTGTTGATAGTTATACAAGTTTTTCTTCTTGTCTTGCTATAAATTACGCAAGTTCTTAATTTTGTTTCCTTATTGAAGAATGTAACCTTAGGTTACCATTATTGTTCAAGCAAGGTTTATTATATCTTTTCAATGCTTTGAACTTTATTCTTAAAGCATGACTTGGATGTTTTACTTTATTCGTTTATGCTTCATAACTACTTTATAACATGTCGTTGTTGAACCCTCACATTGTCGTTAAACTTTTGATTCAACTAATCCTTAGTTGATGTACGTTGAACTCTAAATTTCCCTTAAAACTTATCCAAACAAAACTTTCTTTGGTGCGGACTCGTATGTTAAAACTAAGATGAACAATCCTTTTACATGGGATTATTTACGCGGAAGCGTTTAGATGTTTGTGCACAATACATGGTACGAAGGGCTGATCACCCTAAGTATGGAAGAGAAAGGTCCCTATAGTCTAATGATTGTTAAGGTTTAAGTTGAAAAATACTTATAACTTATGTGACGCCCCCAAAATAGCTATACATAACCCATCTTGGGTCGCCAGAAAATACACTACTGACAACTCCATTTATACAACTGTCGTGCAAAATACAACGACACATATACTGTGAATTTCAATACAAATATTGTAATGAATATAATACGACAATATTCATACTCAAATTATTACAATGATATCTAAAGTACAACAACAAATATTTCAAGTCCCCAAAGGAATACGAGAAGATTGTTATCCTCCTCAAATTCATAACAAATCATACGTTAATATTTAACGGTTCAAAATTTGTGGACATATACTCAACTTTTATATGTATAACATATCCAAAAATTACAACGATCCAACGGTCGGATTAAAAATTATAACTCACATAATAAAGCAAAAGAACAATGCAAGTTTTTGCAAGTTTAAATCATCCAATACATACATAAGTATGTACTCTTTACATAAAATCTATAAAACTAAAATTATCAAGATTTAAAAAAATACCTTACTTGATTCCTTCTTTATTACCTTCTTCCTCTTCATTTTCTCTCTTCTTTCTTTTCTCTTTTCTCTCTTCTTTTCCTTCTCTTCCCTCTCTCTTATTCTTCTGATGATGTACTTGGCGTAGGAAAATGGAAGTGGGAGGGAGTACATTTATTTCTTTTTCATTCTTTTTCTTTCTCTTTTCCTTTCTCTCTCCCTCTTTTTCTTCTTCCTTCCCTCATTTTCTTCCTTCCTTCCCCCTTTTTCTTCCTCTTTTTCTTTTCTTTGTCTACTAAATAACCTTGCCCCCCCGTAGCATTAATCAATCAACCACCCATGTGGCCCACCCAATAATTTTCCCACTTACTCTCTTTATTTACTCATTTATTCGATTAATTATATCCGTTTGATCAACTATCAATTTAAAATTTTACAATTTTAGAATAATAATCATAAATTAAATTAGACTTTTATTTCATAAAATTCGAGGTCTTACAATCACCAAACCTTATGAAATTTTGTCGTCGAAATTTACGAGGGTTCTTGGAATTCCGAAGAGATAAGAATTTCAAATTCTAGCTCCCAGGCTACTTCCTCTGTCTCATGGTTCATCCGTTGCTCAATTCCTGTATTTCAGATATCATTCTAGAATACAGTTTCAAAACAAGGGTTAATTGAGATGCCACATATTATCCTTATATTCTGACCGACCAATAAAATAATAATTAAGCTTAGGTAGGTCATACTAGCGAAGGATTTACCCGCGTCTTCCCTCCTAGTTCTAGTCTCACATCCTAGCCAGGGATCATATCCCTAAGCTTTGATACCAACTGTGACGCTCCCAAAATAGCTATACATAACCCATCTTGGGTCGCCAAAAAATACACTACTGACAACTTCATTTATACAACTGTCATGCAAAATACAACGACACATATACTGTGAATTTCAATACAAATATTGTAACGAATATAATACGACAATATTCATACTCAAATTATTACAATGCCATCTAAAGTACAGCAACAAATATTTCAAGTCCCAAAAGGAATACGAGAAGATTGTTATCCTCCTCAAATTCATAACAAATCATACGTTAATATTTAACGGTTCAAAATTTGTGGATATATACTCAACTTATATATGTATAACATATCCAAAAATTACAACGATCCAACGGTCAGATTAAAAATTATAACTCACATAATAAAGCAAAAGAACACTGCAAGTTTAAATCATCCAATACATACATAAGTATGTACTCTTTACATAAAATCTATAAAACTAAAATTATCAAGATTTAAAAAAATACCTTACTTGATTCCTTCTTTATTACCTTCTTCCTCTTCTTCCTCTTCATTTTCTCTCTTCTTTCTTTTCTCTCTTCTCTCTTCTTTTCCTTCTCTTCCCTCTCTCTTATTCTTCTGATGATGTACTTGGCGTAGGAAAATGGAAGTGGGAGGGAGTACATTTATTTCTTCTTCATTCTTTTTCTTTCTCCTTTCCTTTCTCTCTCCCTCAATTTCTTCTTCCTTCCCTCATTTTCTTCCTTCCTTCCCCCTTTTTCTTCCTCTTTTTCTTTTCTTTGTCTACCACATAACCTTGCCCTTCGTAGCATTAATCAATCAACCACCCATGTGGCCCACCCAATAATTTTCCCATTTACTCTCTTTATTTTCTCATTTATCCGATTAATTATATCCGTTTGATCAACTATCAATTTAACATTTTACAATTTTAGAATAATAATCATAAATTAAATTAGACTTTTATTTCATAAAATTCGGGGTCTTACAACCTAGGATATAGTTCATGGTCTTGTGACACTCAGATGATTTCAAATATCAGTTCTTGATTATCGATATTAGAAAATGTTATTCAATTCAATTGAGTTTATTCTTTGCCAGATATTATGTCCTTTAAAGTGAGCATTTGTTTTGCTCACTCTTACAAGTATATAACCATTGCAGCTAAATTTGAGAAGGTTGACAAGCCAACCACTAGCAAAGGAAAAGGAAAGATGAACAAGTGTTGAAGACTTGTTAATTTGTTGAGACTTATGTTTTCAGACTTAGTTTTAATTATGTGATGTAATTAATTAATTTTCCGCATTTGATGAATGTTTTAAGGTTAGATAACCTGGGATTTATTGATTTAGGTTATGTAACCTTTAATGGGAAGATTTATTGCTTAAGTTTTATTTAATTTGGGTAGTTAGAAATGAATGTTTGGACAATGAACACCAAATCTTATGGGAATAGAGTACCCATATTTGGGGGTGTCACAAGTTGGTATCAAAGCGTTAGGTTATGAACCTTAGGTGGAGGCAAAACATTAGGAAGTAACCTTATAGGAGATTGTAAAGACAGTGGTGATAAACATTTATCTAGTTTTAAGGAATAAATAATTAAACACTCTATGTGTTTATGTGTTTCAACCTATGTGCTCGTGAGTATTAAGTAGTGATGAGTAATAATTAAAAAAATTAAACTTTTGTTGTCAGGATGGCTAATGTGGGAGAATCCAGTCAGGTTAGGGAGGAGGGATCTCATATACCTAGAGAGGAGCAGCCTCGAGATATTCAGGTAGTCTGGGAACAGCTGGTGCCATGGGAGTCATCTTTCTTGGTCACAATGGTTGGTTATGCCCCGGAGTTTGAGAAGGAAGGGTTACTAGATGACGAGGATGTGGTAGAGACAAATGAGGAGGATCCTATGGAGCTACCATAGATAGATGAGGAGAAGGAAGGGGAAGAGTTTGCACCAAACTCTATTGCAACTCAAAATGTATGACGAGGTGTACGACCGTAACATTGAACTTCAGGATAGAGTCAGGGAATTGGAGGAGCTGGTTGATGAACAACAGACCGCGATAGCATAGAAGGACGATGAGATCCAGAATTTTGACGAACGTCTCGGTAATGTGGAGTGAAAGCTGGTTCACGTACAAGGTGACAAGGAGGAGCTAATGGCAGAGGTTACGAAGCTGAAAGATGGCCTGAAAGAGGAATCCACCAAGAGAGCAAGGGCAGAAGATGCTTATGAGAAGGCTTCCCAATATGCAGATGTAGCAGAAGGAGAGGTACAAGCTAAGAAGGTCAAGATGGAAGAGATGGACTGTGTTTTCCACAATGTGATAAACATAACTCAAGACCGAGTCATGTACTATCCAACTCAGTTCGAGGAATTGCCATGGTATATGTTATATCGTAGAACGATATTTCGTATCATGGAAGAGGAGCGTCGTAAGGCTGTGCAGCGTCTTAGTAGGCCTTAATAGAAAATGTTTATTGAACGAATAATTATATAATAAATAAGATGTAAATCTTAAGTGTTATGTGACCAATGGGATATGATGATGTTATCTTGAAACTTTATCAGTTCGGGAAAGTGATGTAAATAGCAGTGATGCTATCATTTCTATGTTTTTAAAAGATCATGAATGAATAAAATGTTAATATTTATTCAAGATGTTATGTGTTACGTGTTGATCTTTTATGATGTTCAAGTTAAGTAGAAAATACCTAAAGAACTGAGTAATGACCTAATAAGTGTATTTTTAAACAGAAAATGTCTCCAAGAAGACGTCTACGACGACAACAAACCCCTGAGGGGTCTACCAATAACAAAACCACCGATGCTAACCCAGTTCAGCAGTTGTTGACATTATTAACAGGAGCACTTCAGAATCAGCTACATAATCAAGCAACAACCTTTAAAGATTTTAAGGTGGTTGGACCACCAGAATTTTGTGGCTCCATGAATCCAGTGGAGGCACAAACTTGGATAATGGAAATAGAGAAGATTTTCAACATTGCTAGAGTCAGTGAAGACAAGAAGACTACTTTTGCAACATTCATGTTGAAAGCAGAAGTTAGTTACTGGTGGCAGACAAATAAAACCCAAGGAGGAAAGGGAGTCATGACATGGTATAGTTTTAAAGAAATATTTTTCGAGACCTATTTTCCAAAGAGCTCACAGAATCAGATGGAGGTCCAGTTTTTAGAGTTGAAGTAGGGTAAGATATTGGTGTCGGAGTATGTAGCAAAATTTAATGAGTTGGCGAGGTTTGCGCCGTATCAAGTTAACACAGATGAGCGTAAGGCAAGAAGGTTTCAACAGGGATTGAAGCCCTGGTTATACAACAAAGTCTCTATGTTTTAGCTGAAGATGTTTACAGCAGTGCTTGAGGGTGGAAGCGATGCCTTAACAAAATACAATCAGGAACAGAGAAAGAAGATGAATGAGAATGAAGGTAAAATAGGTGGTAGCAGTGGCGTAAATAATAACCCAAAAAGGAAGTGGAATGAGAGTGTATGTAACGCCCTAGAAAATTGGATTTATATGAGAATTAAATTTTTATTTGATTATGTGAATTAAATGTATTTAATTGATTATTTATGTGAGTAAGCTATGTGAAGATCGTTCTATGACCTAGAATGTGCGGATGTGGTTAGTATTCTGGATATGTGCTAGAATTAATTGTTTTGAATTTCCAAGACGAAAATAAAAGTTTTCCGAGAAATTCTCGTAAAAATACTATTCATCTGTTTCTGCTCGAGAATTAAGTTTGAAATTCCGAGAAACACGTAATGATAGAATATGAAGACGAGATGGAATATCTAATAATATATTTCATTTATGGCAGACGAAGTTTTCGCCTGCGGACTTAAAACCTAAGGGTTGGGAAAAATGATTTTCGAGAAGGAAATGAGATACGTATAATGAATTACGATGATTATGCGTACGATATGAGTGTGATACTATTTAGTATGAGTATAGTATGAAGATTTAATACGACATACAATACGAATAGCGTACGAGTATTATACGAAGAGAATACGTGAATTATACGTGTAGAATATGATTGGTGTTAATGGACTTAGAATTTAATGACTTAGTATGATCCAATTGGATTTGGGTTATATCAAGCCCAAGTAATTAAGTAATCAAGCCCAAGTTAAGGCCCGATGTTAAGTTTAATTAAGCCCGATCCAAGAAACCAAACCGCGGATCGAACCGATGGGTCACCGGATGGGTAAAACCCATGTGGCAACCCATGGGGATAACCCACAAGGCCATGTGGGCGGCTACTTGATGACCATATAAAGCAATTTACTTGGTTAGGAAGAATTGAATAGTAAGGAGGTGGGAAGAAAGACCATTATGCCCTCCATTTGGTTTGCCTATAAAAGAAAGGCTTAAGTTGGTCATTTGTGGTTTTACAAGAATTGTCCAACTTATATTGAGAGAGAGAAAGAGCTAGAAACAAGTAATCAAGCTACTTTGAAGCATTTCATTAGAAGTTTTAGCAAGAACGCAAAGAACGGAAAGGTAATATTCCGTAAATATTAGTTTTTCCCATCCTTTTGATTTCTTTGTCATAAGAAATCATAGATTGGTAGAACATGCCTCTTATAGAAGAATAAGGATGGTTTGTAATGGTTAAAACATTTATAAGTCATGTGTAAATAGGAATCATAAGGGTTTACATAAATTTAAACCGTATAAATCGTTGAACATTAAATTGGTTGTTGATGGACAAATTGAAAACCATCTTTGATAGAATATGTGAATCTTACTTGGTTAGTATGTAGACAAAGAATCAATAGAGTTTTTCCATTTGATTTGGAAAATAGAACACGAGTAATGAAGTTATGGCGAATTTTACGGAATTAGACGTTAAATGTTGAAAACGTAAAAATCCCAGATTAGTAGTCAAAAGTTGTTGTGGGACTTGGAAACATTGGTTTTTAATGTCAACACGTGAGATATGGTATTCAAGAGTTGTGGACTCAAGAATCGTCAAATTCCGACTTAAAACGAAGAAAACGAGTATTGAACGCTCAATAACGATAAACAAACGGTTAATAATGAACTTAGAAGTGAATTTCGAGTTAACGGATTCAGAAATGTAAAATTCTTATATGAACACTTAGAGTATGTAATTTATGAGTTGTGGACTTTTGAACGGACCAATTTGGATTTCTAACGAAGAATTTATGAGCCCGGGAAGTTCGTCGAAAAAGTTAACTGTCAAAAATTTTTGGGTCTGAGGTCCGTGCAGCGTAGTGCATTGCAGAAAGAGCTATATATGTCGCGCGCCGCCATATCTGATGTTAGTAGCTCTATCAAGAGTGGCACCGTAGCGCCATTCACAAGTATAAGTTTCATGCGCCATGTGACGAGGACGAGGTTTCAGCTATGTAAATCAACTGCAGCTGCAATGTTACATATATATAAGCACGTGTCAGCATGCAAGAGAACGGGAATTATTGGATAAGCTTGGTTTAAACTTCATTGTTTTAAGACCATTATAAGTAAAGTTTATTTACTTAATGAGCATAATAAAACCATTCCTATGTTAAATATACTAGCGTATATTATGATGAACTTAGGAATTGAACGCGAGTTGTTGGTATGGAAACAAAGAACACTAAGTGTTAATAAGTAAACCGTGAACGGTATTCAATATTGGTACTTCACTAACTATGATCGAGTCTCGGTTAGTAACGTAAGAACGTTAACAAGCTATGATGAAGGGTAGTAAGTTGAATTGACATTATTAATGAAATAAAGTTAACTAAGACATAGAAGAGAAAGAAGCTGGTAATAATAATGTGATAAGATTGTTTGGTAACTAATTATAGTGTGCTATGTGAATATATCATGTAGATACTGTAAAGACTGAGAACTGTTAAATAAATTATTCGAAGACGCTTGAAGGCAAGTTTTCTTAACGCTTGTCTAACCTTCGTGTTAGCCAAGTTTTCTGTGATTCATTGTAATGAGTTCCATGAATGATTTTAAAGAAAGGGTTAATGCCAGTTTTAACTCGGCTAGACTATTCGTAAGAGATAGATTGATTTGTATACATGTCTTTCTATATAAAAATGATAACACTATCATATGCAAAGTATTGGGTATGGATTCAAAGGTAAGTTTTTCTATGAACAAACAAAAGTATTTTTCATCATTTATTCGATGGGAACACGAGTTTGCCAAATCTTAAATGTAAATACGTTTAACGGATGAATGTTGATCAACATAGAGTACTATAGGCTGATCACCTAGAAGTGCTCGTAAGAAATGTCGGATGTACAACCTTAGTGTTGTGATGTCCTTTTCAAGTATGAAAATAGAAAGATAATGTTCATGGTTTTTCGACTGGTTCAGAATTCCTAAACTATTATATACTTTGGGGATTGATGTTATGAATTGTTAAATACTAATCAATATTTTGTAGTACTTCATGACTATTTGTTAAGTTATGGAATATAATCATATAATTCACGAATGTGGTATTGATATTATCCTTTGTTAGACTTGCTGAGCTTGTTATGCTCACTTCTTGCGTGAATTATATGATTGCAGTTAAAGCCGAACGTACTGAGAATTCTAAGAGAGATAAAGGCAAGGCTAAGATGGATGGTTGAATATCCTGTAATAGATTAGTATGGTTATGTATTATACTTATGAACAACAAATGATGTAATCAGTTTATAAACCTGGGGAAAGATTTTACTATGATAGTAATAAGAAGATAGTTAATACATTTATTATGTTATGTTTCCAGTGGAATGATTGTATATTTATGAGTACCGTGTAGCACCATATGTCGGGTTGGAAGATACCCGGATTTGGGGGCGACACAGGTTGGTATCAAAGCATTAGGTTATAAAACTTAAGGGGGGAAGAACCTTAGGCTAATAACCTCGTAAGGAAGGTAAAGTCCGAAGAAAGTAAATTCGAATTGAATGAGTTAATAAGGTATTGATAAAACTCAGTACTGAAAGACTTAAAAGATGGAAATTAATCCTAAATAAATTAAATGTTATTTGTGATTATACTATTGTGTATTATGTACTAATCAACATGTTATATGTTATTGTAGATGTCAAACGATAGCTTGATGTATAAAGATATACACGTGGTGAGCGAAGAGTCTGTGAACCAAGTGGAGCTAGTACCTATGCCTGTGGTGGAGGTACCATTAGTGGTTCTGGAAGATTCGAAACTAGAGGAGTACATTTCTGAGGGGGATTACTCCGAAGAAACTATGGGAATACCATCATACCTTGATATGATGATAGACGTGGAGGAAGATATGGAGGTAACATCGATTAATACGGTGGTACCTACTCAAGAGTCAACACCTCCAGATGCAATGAGATCATTGTACCTGGCCGTGCTTGATAGGAATGTGCATCTGCACACAGGGGTGCAGACACAGAACGAAGAGATTACCGCCCTATATGAGGCGAAGGAGTCTGCAGAGGTAGATTTTAAGTCATGGCACGATGAGAAGGTGCTGATGACAGATAAGGCTAGGGATTATAAGGAAGAGGCCGTAGAGCTTTGAAAGAAACTGGTTGAAAAAGACCAGAAGATAGCACGGATGTCTTACATCCATGACTGTGCTCATGAGGATTTAAAGCTGAAAATTACTTGTTATTCTATTGAGTCAGGGTAGACTCGACATACGATTAGTCGAGATATTATTTCGATTTTAGCAAATCAGAAACATGAAAATGTCATAAGGCAGTGTTAGTAGATCATTAGATCTTTTTGGTATATGTGTAGTGACGTAAAACCCTCTTTTGTATAATTAAAGGGTAGTCTTTTTGTAAATCCCAAATTTTGTAGAAGTCAATCGCGGGACAGTAATGTAATAGCTTTTGGCTATGGAAGCAAAGTGTAAATAATTTTGAACTATGAAAAGCATATTAATATAATGAAGTTTCTAATTAATTTGCTTGTTGTGGTATGAGTTGTTATTTGGGAATGATAACTAAGTAATTAAATAGATAATAATGAAACTTTATTTATTTAATCAGCATAATGCCGCCAAGAAGAAGACAACGTTATCAAGATGCTGAGTCGCATAATGATAATCAGGGTGGGTCCAAATAACCCTATCCAAGAGTTCGTTAATTTATTAACGAAAACATTTAATGAAGTTGGGGGTGGAATTCCCGTAGCACCTAGTGTAGCTAAAACAACTACCTTTAAAGAATTCAAAAGTGTGGGTCCTCCGGAGTTCAGAGGAACGACGGACCCATTAGAGGCCCAGACGTGGGTGAAAGAGATAGAGAAGGCGTTTGTTATTACAAACGTAGGTGAGGCGCAAAAGACTTCTTTTGCGACTTACATGATGAAAGGGGAGGCCAACTATTGGTGGGAGACTCATCAGGGTGGGGCTAGAACGGAGGCAGTTACATGGGAATAGTTCAAGAAGGTATTCTTCGAGAACTTCTTCCCTACTAGCATGCAAGGGCGAATAGAGATAAAGTTCTTGGAACTTAAATAAGGGGACATGACGGTTCCCCAATATGCAGCCAAATTCAATGAATTGGCAAGATTTGCTCTACATCAAGTGGACACAGAAGAGAGAAAGGCTCGTAGGTTTGAGCAGGGCCTGAAACCCTGGCTCTACAGTAGGATTTCAGTGTTCCAGAGTGCTTCCTACGGGACCATTCTGGAAAAAGCGATTATAGCTGAAGGTGGTAGTGAGGCATTGACTCAGTACCACAAGGAAAGAAAGAATAAGAATAAAAGAGAGGGAGGAAATAAGGCAGAGGTTGCCAGCGGTAGTGGCAGTATGCCAAAGAGGAAAAGCTTTAACCCTGGGAATACTGGGGTGAAACAAGGAGATCCTAAGCGTAGGATGGAGTCATGCAAGACATGCGGAAAGACTCATTTAGGAGTCTGTCTAAAGGGAAAATCAATTTGTTACAACTGTAGGCAGGAAGGACATTTATCACCCAACTATCCTAACCCTAAGAAAAATCATGGTTGTTTTGTTTGTGGATCGTTGGACCACATGGCAAGAAATTTCCCGAAGAAAGGGTTAGAGGGTAATAAGGCTTCTGGTAGTGGTAAGTTAGACATTACTGGACCAACACCATCGGTGGGTAGACCCTAAACCCATACTTTTAATATGACTATCCAAGATACGGTTGCATCATCGAATGTAGTAGCAGGTATCATTCCGGTCAATGAAATAAATGCTTATGTGTTATTTGACTTAGGTGTTACTTGTTCTTTTATAGCATATGGATTTGTTAAACAATTAGGTTTAATCCCTGAAAAGTTAGCAATACCTTTAGATGTTAAGTAGCAAATGAAGAGATAATCCCAATTGAACATATTCATAAGGATTGTTGCGTAAATATTAGAGGTAATAAATTATCGGTAGATTTGGTACCGATAAGGTTAAAAGAATTCGATGTAATTCTTGGTATGGATTGGTTGGTTAACTATAAGGCTATAATAGATTGCCATAGGAAAAGTGTGAACCTTCGGCTTTCTAAGAAAACCAAGGTAGTGTTCTTTGGTAGTAAATCACCGAGACGCTCTTGTTGTCTAACGATGACACAAGCTAGGAAGATGTTGAGAATGGGGTGTATAGGTTATTTATGCCATGTTGTGAATACCCAAAGAGTGGGAGCATCCTTGGACCAGATACCTATAGTTCAAGAGTTTGCGGATGTATTTCTGGAGGAATTATCGGGTATTCCACCGGATAGGGAAGTCAAATTTGTGATTGATCTGTTATAGGGTACGACACCAGTTTCAAGGGCACCATATAAGATGGCGCTAGTTGAGATGAAGGAGCTAATGGTTCAATTGCAAGAACTATTAGACAGGAAGTACATTCATCCGAGTGTGTCTCATTGGGGAGCACCGGTATTGTTTGTAAAGAAAAAGGATGGGTCGTTACGACTTTGTATTGACTATCGAGAGTTGAACAAATTAACGGTTAAGAATAAATACCCGTTGCCCAGGATTGATGATCTGTTTGATCAGTTGAAAGGGGCAACGTATTTTACTAAGATAGATTTGCATACGGGGTATCATTAGTTAAAAGTAAGGAAGGAGGATGTACCTAAGACGGCGTTCAAAACTCGTTATGGTCATTACGAGTTCCTGATTATGTCGTTTGGGTTGACAAATGCACCAGCCGCATTTATGGATATGATGAACAGAGTGTTAAAACAATATTTGGACAAATTCGTCGTAGTGTTCATTGTTGATATTCTAGTCTATTCTAAGACGTCAGAAGATCATGCTGAACATTTGAGGATAGTGTTGGAAACACTGCGGAAGGAAAAGCTATATACAAAATTCACAAAGTGTGAATTTTGGCTTAAGAGAGTTCAGTTTCTAGGACATGTCATTGATAAAGATGGCATCTCTATGGATCCAGCAAAGGTAGAAGCAGTTAATGAATGGGAACAACCGAAGTCACCAATCGAGGTTCGGAGTTTTCTAGGGTTAGCGGGATACTATAGAAGGTTCATTCAGGACTTTTCTAAAATAGCAACTCCATTAACGAATTTGACTAGGAAGTCGGTGAAGTATGTGTGGCCTGAAAAATGTGAAAATAGTTTTCAAGAACTAAAGAAGAGGTTAAGTGAGGCACTTGTATTGTCCTTGCCAGATGATACAGGGAATTTTGTAGTGTATAGCGATGCTTCGCATAAAGGACTGGGTTGCATGCTCATACAACATGGAAAGGTCATTGCGTATGCGTCACGTCAATTAAAGGATTATGAGAAGGCCTATCCTACTCATGACCTAGAATTGGCAGCTGTGGTTTTTGCTTTAAAAATATAGAGGCATTTTTTATACGGTGAGAAGTGTGAGATATACACGGACCATAAAAGTCTGAAATATATCTTTACACAGAAGGAGTTGAATATGAGGCAGAGAAGGTGGTTAGAACTAATAAAAGATTATGATTGTGATATTTTATATCATCCGGGGAAAGCAAATGTAGTAGCCGATGCGCTAAGTAGGAAGGGTAGAGAGAAACTGTCAATGTTAACGACTCAGAATGAGTTAGTAAGAGAGATGGCGAGAATGGAATTAGAAGTTAAATCATCGGATGAAGCAAAGGAAATGTTATTTTCAATGGAGACTCAACCGACCATAGTGGAACGTGTTAAAGAAGTGCAATTGAGCAACGAGGAATGTGAACATATGAAGAAGAGGATAGAAGATGAAGAAAAGACTAAGTATAACCTCGATAAGGAGGGATTACTTCATTTTGAAGGAAGAATTTGGGTTCCAAATAATTCCGAATTAAAAGATGAGATAATGAGTGAGGCCCATAGTTCGAGGTACTCGATATATCCCGATAGTACAAAGATGTATCAAGACCTTTGTCAGAACTTTTGGTGGCCAAAAATTAGAAGGGAGATAGCATAATATGTTAGTAGGTGTTTAACTTGTCAGAAGGTTAAGGCTGAACTCCAACGACCTAGTGGTTTGTTGCAATCATTAGAAATTCCAGAATGGAAATGGGAGCACATCACAATGGACTTTGTGGTGGGACTTCCTGCGACAAGGAAAGGATACGATGCTATTTGGGTGATAGTGGATCGATTGACGAAATCGGCTCACTTTCTACCAATAGGAGTTAGGTATAACCTAGAACAATTAGCTAAGCTTTATGTCAAGGAAATTATTTCAAGACATAGAGTACCTATTTCGATTGTGTCAGATCGTGATCCACGATTCACATCGAACTTTTGGAGGAGTTTGCAAGAGCAAATGGGAACACAATTGAGATTGAGTACGGCGTATCATCCTCAGACGGATGGACAAAGTGAACGGACAATTCAAATGCTTGAAGATATGTTAAGATCCTGCGTTATGGATTTCAAAGGGAGTTGGGACGAACATCTACCATTGGTAGAATTTGCGTACAACAATAGTTTTCATGCTAGTATAGGCATGCCGCCTTACAAAGCGTTGTATGGGAGGAAGTGTAGAACTTCGCTATGTTGGGATGAAGTGGGTGAACGTCGAATGTTGGGGCCTAAGATGGTACAACAGATGGCGGACATGGTAAAGTTAATACGTACTCGATTGGTACCGGCTCAAGATAGACAGAAGAAGTATGCTGATCCTCACAAAGAGAAGAGGGAATTTTAAGGAGGGTCTTATGTCATTCTGAAAGTATCACCTTGGAAAGGGAAGATACATTTTGGGAAGAAAGGGAAGTTAAATCCAAGGTTTATAGGACCTTTTGAAATTTTAAGAAGGGCAGGAGAGGTAGCTTATGAAGTAGCTTTACCTCCAGAAATGGAACGTATACACAATGTGTTTCACGTATCTGTGTTGCGTCCCTATAAGCCGGACTATAAACACGTAATAGAGTATGAATCTATTCAGGTAGAGAAAGATTTATCGTATAAAGAACTTCCAGTTCAAATTGTTGATAGGAAGGAACAAGTTTTGAGAAATAAGATAATACCTTCGGTGAAGGTTATTTGGAGAAACCACAATGCTGAAGAAGCAATATGGGAACTCGAAAGTAAAATGAAGGAAAATTTTTCTCATTTGTTTATGTAATTATAGCGAGATTCTAGGGACAGAATCCTTATAAGGGGGGGGGGGGAATGTAACGCCCGAGAAAATCGGATTTATATGATAATTAAATTTTTATTTGATTATGTGAATTAAATGAATTTAATTGATTATTTATGTGAGTAAGCTATGTGATGGTCGTTTTATGATCTAGAATGTACGGATGTGGTTAGTATTCTGGATATGTGCTAGAATTAATTGTTTTGAATTTTCAAGACGAAAATAAAAGTTTTCCGAGAAGTTCTCGTAAAAACACTATTCATTCGTTTCTGCTCGGGAATTAAGTTTGAAATTCCGAGAAACACGTAATGATAGAATATGAAGACGAGATGGAATATCTAATAATATTTCATTGATGGAAAACGAAGTTTTCGCCTACGGATTTAAAACCTAAGGGTTGGGAAAAATAATTTCTGAGAAGAAAATGAGATACGTATCATGAATTATGATGATTATGCGTACGATATACGAGTGTGATACTATTTAGTATGAGTATAGTGTAAAGATTTAATACGACGTACAATACGAATAGCGTACGAGTATTATACGAAGAGAATACGTGAATTATACATGTAGAATACGATTGGTGTTAATGGACTTAGAGTTTAAGGACTTAGTATGATCCAATTGGATTTGGGTTATATCAAGCCCAAGTAATTAAGTAATCAAGCCCAATTTAAGGCCTGATGTTAAGTTTAATTAAGCCCGATCCAAGAAACCAAACCGCGAATCAAACCGATGGGTCACTGGATGGGGGAAACCTATGGGGATGACCCACAAGGCCATGGCCGGCTACTTGATGACCAAGTAAAGCAATTTACTTGGTGAGGAAGAATTGAATAGTAAGGAGGTGGGAAGAAAGACCATTATGCCCTCTATTTGGTTTGCCTATAAAAGAAAGGCTTAAGTTGGTCATTTGTGGTTTTACAAGAATTTTCCAACTTATATTGAGAGAGAGAAAGAGCTAGAAACAAGTAATCAAGCTACTTTGAAGCATTTCATTAGAAGTTTTAGCAAGAACGCAAAGAACGGAAAGGTAATATTCCGTAAATATTAGTTTTTCCCATCCTTTTGATTTCTTTGTCATAAGGAATCATAGAATGATGGAGCATGCCTCTTATAGAGGAATAAGGATTGTTTGTAATGGTTAAAACATTTATAAGTCATGTGTAAATAGGAATCCTAAGGGTTTACGTAAATTTAAACCGTAGAAATCGTTGAACATTAAATTGGTTGTTGATGGACTAATTAAAAACCATCTGTGATAGGATATGTGCATCTTGATTGGTTAGGATGTAGATAAAGAATCAATGGGGTTATTCCATTTGATTTGGCAAATAGAACACGAGTAACGAAGTTATGGCAAATTTTACGGAATTAGACGTTAAACGTCAAAAACGTAGAAATCCCGAATTAGTAGTCAAAAGTTGTCGTGGGACTTAGAAATGTTGGTTTTCAATGTCAACACGTGAGATATGGTATTCAAGAGTTGTGGACTCAAGAATCGTCGAATTCTGACTTAGAACAAAGAAAACGAGTATTGAACACTCAATAACGATAAACGAACGGTTAATAATGAACTTATAAGTGAATTTTGAGTTAACGGATTCAGAAATGGAAAATTCTTATATGAACACTTAGGGTATGTAGTTTATGAGTTGTGGGCTTTTGAACGGACCAATTCGGAATTATAACAAAGAAGTTATGAGCCCGGGAAGTTCGTCGAAAAAGTTAACTGTCAAAATTTTTGAGTTCGAGGTGCAGTGCATATTGATATGAGATGAAACTATATATGTCGCGTACAGCAATTGCCATATACAATGTTAGTAACTATTTGAAGAAGAGGTGGCAGTAGCACCATTCACAAGTATAAGTTCCATGGTACACAGCCCTTGACGACGATGAGTCTGGTTATCAGAGCCAGAAATGCAGCCAGCCAATGTTCCATATAGGTATGCATGCCATAGCCAGAGATAGGGAATTATTGGATAAGCTTGGTTTAAACTTCAATGTTTCAAGACCATTATAAGTTAAGTTTATATACTTAGTGAGCTTACTAAATCCATTCCTATGTTAAATATACTAGCGTATATTATGATGAACTTAGGAATTGAACGCGAGTTGTTGGTATGGAAACAAAGAACACTAAGTGTTAATAAGTAAACCGTGAACGGTATTCAATATTGGTACTTCACTAACTATGATCGAGTCTCGGTTAGTAACGTAAGAACGTTAACAAGCTATGATGAAGGGTAGTAAGTTGAATTGACATTACTAATGAAATAAAGTTAACTAAGACATAGAAGAGAAAGAAGCTGGTAATAATAATGTGATAAGATTGTTTGGTAACTAATTACAGTGTGCTATGTGAATATATCATGTAGATACTGTAAAGACTGAGAACTGTTAAATAAATTATTCGAAGACGCTTGAAGGCAAGTTTTCTTAACGCTTGTCTAACCTTCGTGTTAGCCAAGTTTTTTGTGATTAATTGTAATGAGTTGCATGAATGATTTTAAAGAAAGGGTCAATGCCAGTTTTAACTCGGCTAGACTATTCGTTAGAGATAGATAGATTTATATACATGTCTTTCTATATAAAAATAATAACGCTATCCTATGCGAAGTATTGGGTATGGATTCAAAGGTAAGTTTGTCTTTGAACAAACAAAAGAATTTTTCATCGTTTATGCGATGAGCACGCGAGTTTGCCAAATCTTAAACGTAAATACATTTAATGGATGAATGTTGATCAACATAGAGTACTATAGGCTGATCACCTAGAAGTGCTCGTTAGAAATGTCGAATGTACATCCTTAGTGCCGTGATGTCCTTTTCAAGTATAAAAATAGAAAGATAATGTTCATGGTCTTTCGATCGGTTTAGAATTCCTAAACTATTATATACTTTGGGGATTGATGTTATGAATTGTTAAGTACTAATCAATGTTTTGTAGTACTTCATGACTATTTGTTTAGTTATGGAATATAATCATATAATTCACGAATGTGGTATTGATATTATCCTTTGTTAGACTTGCTGAGCTTGTTATGCTCACTTCTTGCGTGAATTATATGATTGTAGTTAAAGCCAAACGTACTGAGAATTCTAAGAGAGATAAAGGTAAGGCTAAGATGGATGGTTAAATATCCTGTAATAGATTAGTATGGTTGTATGTATTATACTTATGAACAACAAATGATGTAATCGGTTTATGAAACTGGGGAAAGATTTTACTATGATTGTAATAAAAAGATAGTTAATACATTCATTGTGTTGTGTTTCTAATGGAATGATTGTATATTTATGAGTACCGTGTAGCACCATATGTTGGGTTGGAAGATACCTGGATTTGGGGGCATCACAATGTAGGTGTTGGAAGTCATCAAAGTAGCCAATAGAGGAAGAAAATTGAAGCATGTGCTACCCATGGAAGAAATAACACTGGCGTGTGCTTGAGGGGTAAGCGAGTGTTCTTTAACTGTGGCCAAGAGGGTCACATTATTCCGAATTGCCATCAATCTAAGAAGAGTGCTTCTTACACATGCTGGTCAAAGGATAAT
This sequence comes from Panax quinquefolius, assembly GCA_020205615.1. Lineage (NCBI taxonomy): Eukaryota > Viridiplantae > Streptophyta > Magnoliopsida > Apiales > Araliaceae > Panax > Panax quinquefolius. Next base: position 80,490,028 of record CM035157.1, on the reverse strand, counting down.
TTAGCTTGTGAGTGTCCCAAAAAGACAGCTGGAGGTATAACTGGAAGCAAGATAGGTGGCAGTGGAGGTACGTTGGCTATTGTTGGACCAACGTTATCGAGCAGACCCATAACTAGAACCTTCAACATGACTATGCTGGATGCGGTGCTGTCAAAATATGTGGTGTCAGGTATCATTCCAATCAATGATATAGATGTATATGTAATATTTGATTCGGGTGCTACTTGTTCATTTATATCTGATGATTTTGCTAAGAGTTTAGGATTGCCTAGTGAAGAGTTGAATTTCCCTTTGAACATAGAAATTGCGAATATGGAGGTGATTCTTGTTAGATGCGTATATAAGAACTGTAGGGTGAATATTAAGGGAAATGTTATGACAGTAGATTTAATCCTGATTAAACTTGAGGAATTTGATGTTATATTGGGAATGGATTGGCTATTCAATTATGGAACAATAATTGATTGCCAAAAGAAAAGTGTAAACCTTATGAGTCCGTCAATGGTAGTTTTCTATGGTAGCAAATCTCCTAGACAAGCGAGTTATCTGACAATTATAAAAGCCAAGAAGTTATTGAGACAAGGTTATATAGAATGTTTAGCTTACATAGTCGATACTCAGAAGAAGGGTGTGAAACTGGAAGAGATACTAGTTATTAAGGATTTTGTGGACGTATTTTTGGATGATTTTCCAGGACTTTCACCTGATAGAGAGATTAAGTTTAATATCGATTTAGCACCAGGGACTGCTCCAATATCAAAGGCCCTGTACAGGATGGCTCCAGTAGAAATGAAGGAATTTATGGTACAATTGCAAGAGCTGCTAGACAAGAAATACATTCAGCCGAGTGTATCGCCGTGGGGCGCGCCGGTGTTATTCGTGAAGAAGGATGGGTTAATGCATCTTTTCATTGATTATAGAGAATTAAACAAAGTCACTATTAAGAATAAGTATATATTGCCAAGAATAGATGACTTGTTTGATCAGCTGAAAGGAGCTAAGTACTTCTCGAAGATAGATTTGAGAAGTAGGTATCATCAACTAAAGGTAAGGAAGGAGGATGTATCGAAGACGGCATTCATAACTTGGTATGGATAATACGAGTTTCTGGTAATATTTATTAGTTTGACCAATGCCCCTACAACATTCATGGATTTGATGAACATGGTGTTTAAACCATTCTTAGATAATTTTTTGGTGGTGTTCATCGATGATATCTTGGTGTACTCCAAATCTTAAGAAGAACACGTGGAACATCTACGTTTCGCATTAAAGACGCTAAGAAGGGAAAAGTTATACGTGAAATTCTCTAAGTGTGAATTCTGGCTAGAACGTGTGCAATTTCTTGGGCATGTGATCGACAAAGATGGAATTTTAGTGGATCCATCAAAGGTCGAATCTGTAATAAATTGGGAACAACCAAGGGTACCATCAGTGTAAGGCCCTGAATGTTATGAAATAAAAGTATTCAATTTTTCTATTCTGTAAATAGTTAAATTGATAAAATGTTAAAGTTAACGGTGATATGTGAAAAGTTTGCAAAGTAAGCAAGTGGTCATAAAATATTCGTTTGGTCAAGAAATATTCTTTTTGTCGAGGAATATCCGTACAACGATGCAATCATTGGTGGACCACATAACGGAGTAACTGTTGGATATAGAAAGCGACAAAAATTACCTTTTAATATAAATAATGGCAAGACTTTTACCGTTAAACTGTTGAAATATCATGTGATAAAAGAACAGTAATACGCGTTGTTGCACAGTAACACACGATATTGCACAGTATCTCTGATTATTGATGCTTACGTAAGAAGTCACTCAGTTTTGTTTAATTATTGTCACAATATCATCTGCATAATATTTTATATTATTAAATTAATATTTGAGATGACATAATTATTGGCAATGTCGAGGAAAGGGGTTGTAATACCCGAGAATTTCCAAATATTATTAATAAATGAATTGATGAAAGTCGAGTATTTATTTGAGTATAAATAAGAATTATTGTGGTATGAGTTGTAAAACCACGATTCAATTAAAAAAGTATTGAGATCTATATGACAGCAAAGTAATGGGATGAGACTAATATAGATCTTATCATAAAGTCATGAGAATTGCCTAGTGTGGCATAATGAGGAATGAAGAAATTCATTAAGTGAATTAGAAGAAAAATAGTTAATAAGAGGAAGATTAATTATGTGTAAGTATATAATTTCATAGACTCTTTAACTAGTAATATTACTAATATGGAAGTTAATTCATGTCATGTAAAACTAGTATGGTGATAGAGGTCGAATCGGCTTAGAAGCTAAACCGGTTTAGCGCTAAGGACAGCCAAGTGCAATTGCGCCCTCTCTCATAAGACAAATCGCACAATTGCTGACAATGGGCCGATCTGGGAAAGGTTGGTTATTACTATAGAAATTAAATGGAACATTATTGTAATGTGTGACATTATTAAAAGCATATGATAAGAATACATTTTAATGACATGAAGTACCAAGTAGTACAATGAAATTATGTGTGACATTTTAATACAGAATTAATTAATTAAATGTGTATTCCAGAAATTCAGAAAGGGATTAAATGTTTAAAATGGAAATTTAAAATTGGATAGTGTTATAATGTAGTTATGTGAGTACTAATAATATCTATAGGAATACCCGGGCAATAATACCTAACTGCGTTATTTTATCTGCATTAAATATTAAATGGTGTGGACCCAATGTACATGGATTATATGATATGTGTATATATTAAATCCCTAATTTTTCATATTGTAGTAACAATTGTACATTAAAATTACATTTTGGGAGTTAAAGAAACCAAACTAAGCGTTATTAACCAAAATGCTGAGGATTTAGAAGCTTGTCCCAAAATCAATACCCAAATAGTGTCCTATACCTTCTTTGCGTAACCACTAAGCTGTGCACAATAGCTATGAAACTAGATGATCATTGCTACACAAATGGCTGGGAAGTGGTGGTTGAATAACCTTTCCATAACCATTGTGTTCTTCTTTTACCTCATGGACTCAGACCTTAGTGCAAAGCAAGTAACTGGTCATACATTCCTCTATATAAAGTAGCTTTATTTCACATTTCACGTTGCTTTAATTTATCTGTGAAATCCTGAGAATTAGAGTGTGAGTGTTTGTTGTTCAAAGAGAAGTCTATCAATTGTAGAAGGTAGAAACTAAGCAAACTAAGCTTCTAAGAAGGTAAATTCTTGTTTTCAATCCGTATTTCAAAACTTTGGCAATTATGAAAATTCTACTAAATTCTTGCAAATTAGATTTGCGATTGTGCTACCAAAGTATTTATGAAGTGTGTATACATGTATAGAACCTCTAAAAATGAGTTTAAGTATGCTTGGTTGAAAGAATTTCAGATTTGAGTTGATACTCTGCAGAATAGCGTACCTTTCTGGTTCTGGTCCAGGAATGGCGCAGCATGATTACCATGATTTGTACTAGGGTGCGGTAATCAAGGGCTTAATCCCAGAACTGATTCGTTTTCATTGTGTTATGTTGTTTCTAACTTGGTATTATGGCCTATACATGCATGAAAAGAAGTATAACATGTGGTATAAAGCTTTCTTATGAGATAGGAAATGACCAACATGATTTGGTTGAGGATTTATAACAAAAAAAAACTCAATGTTTCGAAAATGAACTTTAATGAAGCTCATGTTCCGCAAATTCTGAGCTTGATAGTATACACACATGACTGATTTCTGAACATAAATGAGCATGAGTTGTGATTTATAGTTCCTTTGTTCATGACCAAATTGTTAGGCTTTGAGCTAGGTGACTTTTTCAAAGAAAAACTTGACATATTGAAGCTAATATCCATGAATACTACATGGATTATGTTCTGACCTTGTGAAGATGCTAACATGACTTAACTACACATGAAAGGTGTAATACCCGAGAATTTCCACGTATTATTAAATGAATATATTAATGGAAATAATATTTATGTGAATATAAGTGTTATTATTTTGTGAGTCGGTTAAATCAATTGATTCGTATTAGATCAATGCGTATTAAGAAGTGTGATTTGATAATAAGAATTGTGAAATGCCTTGTGTGGCATATTGTGAAACGAGGAAATCCATTAAGCAAATTAAAACAAGAATTTAGAAGATTAATCGTGTTGATCATGTGATTTCATATAAGTAATCAATACGCTCGTAGACTTGTAGTAACACTTTTGTGGACATCAATTCACGTCGTATAAAACGAGTTTAGCGATGAAAATTGGCACGAGCTGAAGTTAAACCAGTCTTGACACTATCAGGGTCGTGCAGTAAGGCTACTGTAGTCCAAGAAGATAAATCGCCCAATTGGCCGATGAGTCGGTTGAAGGTTGGTTATTTTTCTACTTGAGAAATTGAATGAAACAATTATATGATATGTGTAACATTGATAAACCATGAAATAAAGTATGTTATGTCCGATAACGGAATTGTTAAACCATTAATTAATATTAATTAATTGTGATAGAATATTGATTACTTGGTAATTAATTAATAATAAATGATTATTATTATTTGCAATATATCTATAAATATAATAATAATTTTATCGATAATTAATGGTTATGAAAATCCATAATTTCATCAATAAGAAATGGATTAATTTATATTAGTGGAAATTAATCAAGGAGAGGAATAATTTATTTATTTGACATAAATAAGTAAGCTATTAATATAATAAGGTTATAATATGGTTATGGGAGTGGTAGAGATAATTATGGAACTACCCAGACAATAATACCTGACTGCATTATTTTATTACATGTATTTACTATACATGGACTATATGATGTGAGTATATAAATAACCCTAAATTCTCCTAATATAGTGACATTTGGGCATTAAAACCATTTTTGGATAACAAAGTAACTACATGGGATAGAGCTAAGTGTTGTTAAGATTTTCATTTTGTCCCAAAATGAGTGGCACACGTACATGAATAGTAAGCTGAAAGCTAGAATACGTATTCTTCCAAAAGGCTAGCTCTAGGAGGATGATGGCTGAGTTTTGGGTGGTTGGCCAACCCTTGAGCAACCATTATTTCATTTCATTGCACCATGGATTCCAACCTTGTGTAAAACCAATGCCCAGTCCAAGACTTCGTCTATAAATGGTAGAGAAAAATTCTCAGTGGTGTTGCTTGAAGTTGTTTGATATTTGATAAGTAGGAGTTTGAGAGCATACAAGTGTTATAAGAGCTTAGGAGTTCAATTGGAGCAAGTTCCTTTCACATTTACAGAGGTATAACCCCTCTTCCTTGCTTCTATTTTGTTCTTTGTAAAAATGGAGTTTGAGTTCTTAAAATTCAAATTTTTGATTTCATGGAATTTGATGTTAATGAGGATGGGTAATGTCCATATAGTTGTTATATGACCATATAAGCATGTTTAAACTGATACATGAGTGTTTAGGAATGAATTCAAGAGTAATTTCTGTGTTTGGCCTAAATAGTTGCCGACGCCAACTGTTCCTGGTTCGAACCAGGCGTGGCTCAGTTGTGCTGTATTAACACTGAGGCACAGCTGCACCGGTCTCAGTTTTTAGTTGGAGTTTCTGTTTTCAAATCTAATCAATGTTAGTCAATCGTTATGGCTCAAGCTAGCATGTGAGCATGTGTAAGGCGTATATACAAGTATATTAAACTTAATGTGAGCATGTTTTACTAGATTAACATGATTAACGAAAGTGTGTAGCTTAAAATGAATTTGGGAACTTTAGAAATGAACTTGACGAGTATGAATGTCATATTTATGTACTGACTTTGCAAGCATGTTAGTATGACTTAGAAATGCATGAATAAACCTTTAGCTTGTGTTTATGTAATTAGCAAGAAAGCATGAACTTGTTGAACTTACTAGTAAGCCTTGAATGTGAATATTGTCAAACTACCTTAAAGGTTAGAATCTGCCAATTGTGATCATGTTTGATGACCCTCTTAGACTCACTCATGTAGTATAACCATAGATATACCATGCTTGTGTATCATATTTCAAGAAAAACATAAACGAAGCATATTTTCAACCATAGCGGTGCTAATTTCACATATGTGTTATGAATACTCACAAGCATGCCTAATATGAGTTTTATGACTATCTTGTATGTTTAGAGAGCAATCATGATAGACTTGGTGGTTGTATGACGTGTTAGGCTTTAAAATTCCCTAGAAAGTCATAAATTAAGAACTTGTAAAGATGAGCACAAGAATGGTAATGTGGTATGTTAAAGCTTCTAACATGCATGTATGTTAAACTATAAGTGTAGTGGTATGTTAGAGTGGGACTAGAAATAGAAAGGCGATGGCTTTCATACACAGTGCGGCCGGGGGATGTAGTAGTGGCTCATGCCATCCCTAAGCTTAAGCAGTGGCAATTATTTAGTCATCATCGATCTTAGATATGCTTCTATTTTTGAACTGATGTTTGAAGCATTCCTATATGATTACTTTAACTTGTAATATATGACCAATATGCTATGTAATGTGTTAAGAGGCAGGCTATGTGATGGAAATAAAGGTTAATCTTAACTTTCGAATGATAAGTCCAAAACAATGTTTGCATAATATCAAAACAATGATACATGGGTTGAACTTGTGATGACGTATAAACTGATTTTGTACCATATGTGTATACTTGAATCATGTCAAACTTGGTTAAAGACTGTGTTAGCTAATGAACATCTTGAACATATAATATGCTATAAATAGGATTCGAAAGTGTTGATTTCTTAATGTGGATAAACTACGCGTAAGGCAAGTATCCGAACCCTACTTTACATTGTGCAAGTATTCTAACTCTTGCATTACTTATTCGACGAATATCGTAAGCTTATCTCATTGAATGAGCTATTATGTTAGACTCTTGAGGAAAACTATTATTCATGTGAACTTGGTATTGTTCTTGAATATTGTTAAAGTATCTATGCTATTTGATTCGGCTAGATTATACGTATGTTAATAAAACTGTCCAAACCAATTGATCGGTGCAGAAAATCTTGAAAACTGAGTTAGACAACCCTTAAGGTAAGGGGAATGTATGTTGTTGGAAACCCCGACACATGAGTATATTATTACTGTGGTGTTATGCATAACTTAAAGTATTTTAGACCGATCATCTATAGTACTTGATTCTTTTGGGTTATCAGTTTAATATTGGTAATTCTAGTAGATGTTCAATAGTCCTTAGTGACTACTCAGTATAAATTGTTATCCAGTCGGATACCTTGATAGTCTTTGAATTCATATTTATTTGTTGATTTATATTGAATTATCATTCTTATTCCAAGAATTATCTATCTTAGTGATGATACTTCGATATTTCAAACTTGTGTTATAAAACTCCTTACCCTTGTTGTATATTACTTGCTGGGAAATTTGTGCTCATTCTTGCTTATTTAAAACCTTTCAGTTAAGGTGGAACAAGGAGGTGTCTCTAGGAAAGACAAGGGCAAGGGCAAGGCTACCGACTAGCTTGTCCCTTTTATGTTTAAATCTATTATGTTGTACTAAGACTATGTTTAAGCTTAAGTAGGATTATGTAATAAGTCTTTATTCGATATTATTATGTAATTTATTAAGTACTGTAGGTTACGAGACTTGGGGGAATAATTATAATAAATCATTGTATATTATTCTAAATTAGATTTTCTGTTGTGAATGTGTGATTTTAGTTATTATGGTATTACATGAGAACGTGATGAACCAAATTTGAGTGACCAAGTGGCGGTCAGAATTTGGGGGCGTCACAGGTTGGTATCAGAGCCATAGTTATAAACCTTAGGAACGAGAGTCCTTAGATTATAACTTAAGAAAACTTAGAAGTTAGGAAGGGGATAAGACTCATGTAGAGTTTTCCTTGAGAGACTTAGTGTGTTATGAAATGTAACTTCATTCTATACAATAAACTTATGTTTATTTAACATTCTGATGGAGTTGTTGTTTGTCTTGTCTTATGTTGGTGATTATAGGATGACTGACATGGGAGGACCTAGCCGAGTAGTAGAGGAGGAGCCGCATGATATCCATGTAGTCTATGAGGCACCTTTGATAGCGGAGCCTATATCGGTAGTTGCTCCTATTGATGATGATGATGATGAGGATGAGGAGATGGAGCCTCTACCTGAGGAGTCGGATCTAGAGGAGGAGCCTATGGAGGAGGAACCCGAGCCCATGGAGGACTCCGACGAGTCTACTTTCGAGGATCGGATGTTAGGAGAGTATGAAGAACATATTTTGGAATTAGGATGTAGAGTCGAGGAGCTAGAAACTGAGACTCTTGAGAGACAACTAGTGATGTGGGAGATGGAGGTGGAAATTGCTCACCGTAAGGAGGCAGAGATCCAGATGGGGGCCTTGTTTCACCGATCGATGGCGAGGAACGTTGAGTTGGCAGGAAAGTTAGAAGAAATGGAGCAGAGGGTTTTGAGTGAGAGGACTGAGAAGGAGACTCTCCGAACTCATATAGAGATGGAGGTGATGGAGAGGATTCACTTCGAGGAGAAGTGGGAGGATTCTAATGACAGGGTGGATGATCTAGAGGATGAGGTGAGGTGCAAGAGGAGGAAGATGAACAAGATGGGCTATGCTCTACGTACAACCTTGGAGAGGTTGATTGATGGGGTAAATCACTACCCGGCTGAGCAAGGACAGACCCGACATACCATAAGTCAGGATATGGTGACACACATTACACAGAAGGAGTATCAGAGCGCCGTAGAGCGTGGGATGTTAGATTGAGTCTAGAGGGAAAGGCTCAGTAGTGTAGTATTTTTATTTATGTGTTGTTAATATGTTGTTGTAATCTCAGTCTTTTGTGTAAGATGTGAGATAGTGGTAAACCCCAAACTTTTGAAAAATGTTGGAGGGGTAGTAAGCTAGTGTTGTCCCCGTCTTTTGTGATATTAGGGGATATGTGTTTTCATTTATAGCAGTATGCTAGAAAAGAACATGTATTGTAACCATTTGGCATATGAATATAAATGATCTTATTTTAGAAACGTGTTATAAACTTTTAGTTCTTTTCAATTGAGAAATGTCTAAATATGATAATTAGATAATAAGATGAAAAATTTTGTGATGCAGAAAATGCCGCCAAGACGTAGAATAACTGTCCCAGAAGAGTCAGTTAATGATGAGAGAGGACTAGTAGATCCGATACAGCGACTGGTAAATTTATTGGGAGAAGCTCTGAGGGGAAGAAATGAAACCGTACCACCCGTTCCCCAAGCTGTCCGAGTAACAACCTTCAAAGATTTTAAGAGTGCAGGACCCCCAGAGTTCACGAGAACTACTGACCCGATAGTTGCGCAAACCTGGATCAAGGAGATCGAGAAGGCCTTCACTATAGCTCGCGTGGGTGAAGACCAGAAGACAGTATTTGCCACATACATGATGAGGGGCGAAGCAAACTATCTTTGGGAAGCTAATTAGCAGAGAGCGAGGGAGGGAACGATAACATAGGAACCTTGGATCTCTGTTTGATACAATTGACACTGGAACTCCATGTCTTGAGACGATCTCCTTAACGTATAGCTTTGCCAGCTGATCTAGATTAAATTTAATCTTTATTGGCAGAAAGTGTGCAGATTTTGTCAATCTGTCCACTATCACCCATATCGCATCGTATCCTTTCTGAGTCTTTGGAAGACCTTCCACAAAATCCATCGTGATATGCTCCCACTTCCATTCCGGTATCTCTAATGGTTGAAGTAATTCGCTTGGCCTATGATTCTCTGCCTTCACTCTTTGACATGTCAAGCGCTTTACAACGCATTCTGCAACGTCTCTTTTCATATTTGGCCACCAAAAATGTCACCGCAAATCTTGATACATCTTCGTACTTCCCGGATGAATAGAATATCCTGAGCTATGAACTTCTGTCAAGATTTCTTCCTTAACATCCTGTACTGCTGGAACCCAAATTCATCCCTCAAATCTTAGCATTCCTTCAGTATCAACCTTGTACATCACTTCTTTACCCTCGACCACACCTTCCTTTATTTTTCTACATTCTTCATCCTGCAGTTGAGCGTTCGTCACTTTGTCCACCAAAGTTGGACTAGCTTCCATTTGGTATAATTTTTCATTGGATTCTTTTAGAAATTTGATTTCCAACTCTAGCCTTGTCATTGCTGTAATGAGCTCCTCCTTATCGGTTAACATCATTAACTTTTCTCTGTCTTTCCTACTCAAGGCATCTGAAACCACGTTTGCTTTGCCTGGATGATAAAAGATCTCACAATCTTAATCTTTTATCAATTCCATCCATCTCATTTGACGCATGTTCAGGTCCTTCTGTGTGAAAATATACTTCAGACTCTTATGGTCTGTATATATCTCACATTTTTCTCTATAGAGATAATGTCTCCATATTTTTAGAGCAAACACGACCACCGCCAACTCTAAATCATGAGTTGGATACCCTTTTTCATAGTCTTTCAACTGCCTTGATGCGTACGCGATGACTTTGCCGTTCTGCATAAGGACACAACCCAATCCCTTGTGTGAAGCATCACTATACACCATAAAGTTTCTTGTATTATTTGGTAATGATAACACAGGTGCCCTACTAAGCCTCTTCTTCAATTTCGCAAAACTTTCCTCACACTTTTTCGTCCAAATAAATTTTACCGATTTTCTCGTCAAATTTGTCAACGGAGTGGCAATCTTGGAAAAATACTGGATAAACCGTCTGTAATAACTTGCCAAACCCAAGACACTTCTTACTTCTGATGGAGTTCTTGGTTTTTCCCAATTTATGACAGCTTCGACTTTTGATGGATCCACTGAAATCCCATCCTTATCAATTACATGCCCAAGAAATTGTACACGTTCCAGCCAAAATTCACATTTAGATAATTTCACGTAAAACTTTTCTTTTCTTAGCATCTCCAGCGTCAGACGTAAGTGTTCTGTGTGTTTTTCTTGAGATTTAGAGTACACCAGAATATCATCGATAAATACCACCACAAACTTATCTAAAAATGGTTTAAACACCATGTTCATCAAATACATGAACGCTGCAGGGGTGTTTGTCAAACCAAAAGACATCACCAAAAATTTGTAATGTCCATACTGAGTTCAGAATGTCGTTTTTGGTACATCCTCCTTCCTCACTTTCAGTTGGTGATACCCACTTCTCAAATCTATTTTCGAGAAATATCTAGCACCCTTCAATTGATCAAACAAGTCATCTATTCTTGGCAATGGATACTTGTTTTAATTAGTGACTTTGTTTAATTCTCTATAATCAATGCAAAGACGCATTGACCCATCCTTCTTCTTCACGAATAACACCGGTGCTCCCCACGGTGATACGCTTGGCTGAATGTACTTCTTATCTAACAGTTCTTGCGGTTACACCATCAATTCCTTCATCTCTACCGGAGCCATTCTATACGGGGCCTTCGATATTGGAGGGGTTCCTGGCGCTAAGTTGATCACGAATTCGATCTCTCGGTCAGGCGGAAGTCCTGGCAAATCTTCTGAAAACACATCTACGAAATCACTAACCACTGGTATCTCCTACAATTTTACACCCTCCTTCTTTTGAGTATCGACTATGTAGGCTAAGTACCCTACACAACCTTGACTCAATAATTTCTTGGCCTGCATAATCGTCAAACATCTCATTTGTCTAGGCGATTTGCTACCTTGAAAAACTATCTTTGACGGAGTTATAAGGTTTACACACTTCTTTTGGCAATCAATTATCGCTCCATAATTGAATAACCAATCCATTCCCAATATAACATCAAACTCTCAGAGTTTTATCGGGATTAAATCTATTGTCATAACATTCCCCTTAATATTCACCCTACAGTTCTTGTATACGAACCTAATAGGAATCACCTCCCTATTCGTAATTTCTATGTTTAAAGGGAAATTCAACTCTTCACTAGGTATTTCTAACTTCTTAGAAAATTCATCAGATATAAACGAGCAAGTAGCACCCGAATCAAATAATACATATACATTTATATCATTGATTGGATAATACTTGACACAAAATCTTTTGATTGCAATGCGTCCTGCACCGTCATATTGAAGGTTCTTGATGTGGGCTTATTTGTTGACGTTGGCCCAGCAATAGTCAGTGCACCTCCACTAGCATTTCCCTTGCTTCCATTTGTCTCACCAGTTTTCTTCTTTGGACACTCACGAGCAAAGTGATCCTTCGACCCGCAGGTGTAGCAAGCATTGTTCTTGGGTTGAGTGTAATTTGGGGCAATGTAACCCTCCTGGCCATAATTAAAGCATGCCCGCTTCCCCCTTAAGCACATACCCACATGAAACTTTTCGCATGTAGCACATGCGTCCATTTTCTTCTTCTGATGGTTACCTTGCAGATTTTCAGCTCCCACATTTGAATTCCATTTCCTTTTCAAATTGTTGTTGCCATTACCACCACCACCATTCTTAGCTTCACCTTCATTCTTCTTCTTCCTCTGCTCTTGGTTGTGTTTTGTTACAGCTTCGCCTCCACTCTCAGCGAGGATTGCCTTCTCAAGCACTGCTACAAACGTCTCTAACTGGAACAGGGAGACTCTGCTGTACAACCATGGCTTCAGTCCCTACTCAAATCTCCTTACCTTGCGATCAAAAGTATTCACTTGATATGGCGCAAACCTCGCCAACTCGTTGAATTTTGATGCATACTCCGACACTGTCATTGTGCCCTGCTTCAATTCCAAAAATTGCACCTCTATCTGGTTCTTCGAACTTTTTGAGAAATAGGTCTCAAAGAATCTTTCCTTGAACCTTTCCCAAGACATTACCCCTTGACCTCCTTGGATTTTATTTGCTTGCCACCAATAACTCGCCTCTGCTTTTAATATGAATGTTGCAAAAGCAGTCTTCTGGTTATCCCCTACACTAGCAATATCGAAAACCTTCTCTATTTCCATGATCCAGGTCTGTTCCTCAACCAGATTCATGGACCCATGGAATTCTGGTGGCCCAACCGCCTTGAAGTCCTTAAAAGTCGCATCTTGATTCTGTGGCTGATTCTGTAATGCTCCTGTCAGTAACGTTATGAATTGCTGAACTGGATTATCCTCAGTATTATTGTTATTCTCACGGTTGCTTTGTCATGACGTCTTGGAGGCATTTTCTGTTAAAATACACCTATTAGATTTTATTCAACCTTTTAAGTATTATATACTTAAGTGGCACATCATAAAAGATTATCGCATAACATATAACACTTTGAATAAAATAATAAATTTTATTCATTTATAATCTTTTAAAAACTTCAAAACAATAGCATCACTGCTATTTACATTACTTTCCTGAACTACAAAAGTTGCAGGATTACTTCATCATCATCACTTCCCATTGGTTGTATCATACCCGGGATTTACATCATATCTACCCACTAATCACATATTAATTACATTATGGCGTTCTATTAAAATGCTGCATAGCCTTACGACGCTCCTCTTCCATAATTCAGAACATTATTCGGCGATCTGATATGTACGATGGCAGCGTCTTGAACTGAATTGGATAACACATGACCCGATCTTGAGCTCGATTGATCACGATGTTGAATACATTATTCATCTCTTCCATCTTCATCCTCTTTGCTTGTGTGTCTCTCTTTGCTATTCCGGCTCGTTGATAAGCTTCCTCATATGCGTCCTCAGCTCTTGCCCTCTTTGTAGCTTCCTCTTTCAACTTGTTCTTCAACTCTGTAATCTCTGCTATCATTCGCTCGTTCTCTCCTTCAGTGTGGACCAGCTTCTCTTCAACGTTATTCAGACATTCCTCTCGATCCTGGATCTCGTCAAACTTCTGTACCATCGAGGTCTGTTGTTCAGCTACTATCTCTTGCAACTCCTCGATGGTATCTTGAAGTTCCACATTGCGGTTGTATACTTCATCGTACATACGGGCAACTATCGAGTTAAGTGGAAGCTCTTCCTCCTCATCCTCCTCATCCGATTATGGCAGCTCAACAGGGTCCTCCTCATCTATCTCTATCTCATCATCCTCATCAGGTATTCTCTCCTGCTCAACTACTGTGACAAACAGAGTTGCTTCCCGTGGCAGTAGTTGTTCCCACACCACCAGAATATCTCGAGACTCCTCCTGTCTAGGCATCTGGGATCCGTCCTCCCTAGCCTGACTGGATTCTCCTACATTAGCCATCCTGCCAACCAAATTTTAAGTTTTAATTACTAATCATTACTACTCGACACTTACAAGCACATAAGTTATAATCACATAAGCACATAAGTGTTTTATTACTTCTTCCTTAAAACTCGATAAGAGTTTATCATCACTATATTTTCAAAGGTTACTTCCTAAGGCTTTTCCCCACCTAAGGTTCATAAACTAAAGCTTTGATACCAACCTGTGACACCCCCAAATCTAGGTACTTCATTCCCACAAGATTTGGTGTTCACTATCCAATCATTCATATCTATCTACCCAAACATAATAAAATTAAATTATAAATCCTCCCTTTAAATAGGGTTACATCATTAAATAAAAATCTTCTCAGGTTGTCTAACCTTAACATCATTCAAGTGCGAAAATAAAATTATTACATCACATCATTAATTAAAAATCTATCATCATAACAATAAATGAAAATTACAAGTCTTCATCACTTGTACATTTTTCTCTTTCTTTTTCTAGTTGAAGGCTCATCTACCATCTCAACTTTAGCTGCAACAATATATTTAAGCAAGAGTGAGCAAAACAAATGCTCACTGGATATAACAATGAATCAACAGGAGAATAATAATAATAACTTTCAACGAATAGGCTCATCAAGAACTGAATAGTACTCTATCAATGATAACCAAAAAAAACTGGAATCAAGTTATGGAATATATATCTTAGGGTCATAAGACCACGAACTATGTCCATAGTTGTAAGTAATCTTTCAACTTCAACTTTAACAGTCATAAGACTATAAGGACTCCTCGTACTTAGGGGGATCAGCCCTTCATACAATGTATTGTGCACAAACATTTCAACGCTAAGCGTAAATTACCCCCTAAAATAGGGTTGTTCATCTCAGTATTTAGAGTACAAGTCCGCACTAAAGTAAGTTTGGTTTGGATACATTTCAAGGGTAATTTGGAATTCAACGGTCATTAACTAAGGATTAGTTGAATACAATATTGATAACATCATGCTATGGAATAATCATAACTGAATCGACACTATAAATTAAGATCATGCTTTAGGAATAAACTAATAGCATAAACATCGAATAATCATAACGTACCTTGCTTGAACAATATTAAGCCAAGGTTATTTAGAATTGAGTACTAAGCATGCATAACCAATAGTAATTTAAACGATAAAAGTTGTTCAACATGAGTATATCATAATATGTAAACTTGCATGCTAGATAACAAGTTAAAGACAAGAAAAACTTGTTCAATATCAGAATAAGATTTAGAAATCATAAACAAACTAGATACAAGAACTTGCTCAATTGTAAGAATAAACTTGCACATTGTAATAAATGAACTAGCTCAACGAAAGTGTAGAGTTAGAAACTTGCTTAATTGTAAAAGTAGAATTAGAGAGCTTGCTCAATATAAAAAGATAAGTTTAGAAACTTGCCTCGAGCGTAAGCTATAATATTAAACTCATGTTCACCTACACATAAGTTTAGAACCACCATCTATTAGATATTCAAACATTCACGTTCCAACATAACACACATTTCTAGTTAGACTTATTATTTAGCACAAGTCTTATGCTACCATACAAATATCAAAAATTTCAAGCGTTAACCTTCACAACACCTGTTTACTATTCATCATGCTCACTAAGTTCTAATATACCACGTTTATCACTTACTAATTATTTGAAACTTTGAATTTGCTAACCACATAACACGACTATGTTTTAACCTTGTTGTTACATGTTTGACACCTTAACATAACCTTAGACCAAGCTATGTTGCTATCCAGTCTCGCAGAAACAATGTAACTTCATTGTCTCGGGGCGGGGTATGGTGCACTTACCATACATACAGAGCACTGGGGCCAAGTAGCCTACTGTTGGTGCACAAATAGAGGCAGAAACGACTATGAACAGTAGCCGACTTTAGCCCAACAAACACAAATTTCACCCACTAAACAGTAATATTAACACAAACAATTGATATAGAACTATTACAAACATGTTTGTTAACATATTCCTCAACATAGAACAATTTAACAACAATTATACTAGTTTAATTTCCTCAAATTCCATATTTTCATATAAAACTTCATTTTTTGACATCCTTTACGAAATTCATCACTGTGATTTCAATTCTTCACCAAATCACTTCGTTCAAACTACGTTTTCTTCATTTCTTAATGAACTAACATAAACAAGGCTCAATTTGCAGTTTAACATACAAACTAACCACTAAATTCGGTACTTACACATGCCACATGAGAACATACACTGTAATTTACTTTGCCTCTTTTTTAAAACAAAATTAGCATATAATTCTTGCTTTAACACAAACTCTAATCATTATGAACACATATATTGACAATTACAGTTATATATATATATATATATATATATATATATATATATATATATATATATATATATATATATAAACAATTCAACAAGTTGAATTCATAGAACATATAAAATTTTGTCGTAAACTCATATATGCATAATAAGGTTATAGAACATACATTTTGTTGCTTTTTTTAAAAAAAATCCTTGTTAATCACTGAGACTAGCTTGACGAACTCAGAACTTTCTCTCTTGATTCTATCTCAGATTCTCTCAATTCTCTCAAAATTCTCAGACTTAGCCACTAACCAACTGATATGCGTAATAATACAAAAACTAGTATAGCCATAATAGGCATACTAAATAGTATCGGTTACAAACTAATAAACATATAGTTTTAAATATATTATATTTATTATTTTATTTATATTAGTTAAATTCAAAAATTAAAAAAAATCCAAAAGCCATAAGGCTTTGTATGGCAAAACCCTTTAAAATTTAAAGACTTAATATTTTTAAGCCTTGTTTGGCAAAAAAACTAAATTAAACTCCTTTAATATATTTTAATAAACAATTTAGTTTATAATTTATAATCACATATTATTTATTTAGACTTACATATCCAACATTAACCAATTAAATTAATTACACACTATATTTTAATTAAATACACCATTTAAACAAATAACACAAAATTATAATTTCATTGTAATTTTATTTAATAATTTAATATAACATTTAAATTATTAAATCAACACAATAATATAACACCTCATGTCATATTACCACTCTCTAAATTATAATTTAATTTAGAATATTATCTAATAAATTTATATTCATAAATATTTACTAACAACCATCACATCAATAAAAAATTTATTCAACAATAAACATCTCAAATAAATATTTATATAATTCAATAAATATTTAAAATTATAATTTGAAATTTTGGATTGTTACATTTATCGTTGGCTGAATTCGCCTACAATAACAGTTACCATGTAAGTATTGGCATGCCGCCTAACGAAGCATTGTACGATAGAAAGTGCAGAACTCCACTGTGCTTGGATGAAGTGGGTGAACGTTAACTGTTAGGACCAAAAATGGTATAGCAAAACGTTGCGGTTGTCAAAATCATCAAGGCAAGATTGGTAGCTACTCAAGACAGACAAAAGTAGTATGCTGATCAACACAGACAAAATCGCGAATTTGATGCTGGAAATTTTGTTTTCCTAAAAGTTTCTCCTTAGAAGGGGAAGACCCGATTTGGTAAGAAAGGAAAGCTAAGCCCAAGGTTTATTGGACCCTTTGAGGTGTTGCGAAGAATAGGGGAAGTGGCTTATGAGGTAGCTCTACCTCCAGAATTGGAACATGTTCATAATGTCTTTCATGTTTCGGTGTTATGACCGTATAAACACGACTACAAACATGTGATCGAGTACGAATCGTTACATTTCAATAAAGATTTGTCTTCTGAGGAAATTCTAATCTAGATAGTTGACAGGAAAGAAAAAGTGCTCAGGAATAAACTGATACCTTCTGTGAAGGTGATATGGAGGCACCACAATGCTGAGGAAGCTACATGGGAACTCTAAGATAAGATGATAAAAAGTTATCCTAAGTTATTTGTTTGATATGTGTCTTCGATTTCGGGGAAAGAATCTTTGTAAGAAGAGAAAAATGTGACGAATGAATTGTTTGAGTGGTGATTCTAGGGAAAGAATTCTTATAAGGAGGGAATGATGTAATAATCTAGAATTTTTATATGTAATTTCAAATATTTATTGAATTAAATAAATATCTTAGTTGATGTGTTTATTGTTAAACAAATATTTGTTTAATTTGATTATTTATTAGTTAAATAAATAATTTATGAGTTGTGGGGAATTAACTTGATTAAGTGTAATATGTTAATTAAGTCGATATTCTGTAATTTTGTATGTTGAAGTTAATTAAATTAAAGAGTGATTAATTAATTATTATGTGGTAATATTTGTGACGCCCCCAAATCCAGGTTCTCTAACCTCAGATTCAGTGCTCACAATCTATCATCATCATAAGCATTCTATAAACTATTGCGGAATAATAAACATACATTGTTCATTATAATAAAATTTCATAACATAATCCCAAGGTCTTCTTAACCATAACTTAAACACAACATTCATATTACAAAAGGTTTACATAAATAGTTCCACCAGATAATAATAATTAACATTCATTCTAAACTATTCTTAGATCTTGCCCTTGCCTTTGTCTTTCGTATTCGATCCTTCAAGCTTAACTGAAATAAATGTCATGATATAGTAAGGGTAAGCAACTAATTTGCTTAGCAAGTTTATATACAAGAACGGTATATCATGATTAGAAAGGAATTTAGCGTTCAATGTTCAATAATAGAATTGACTGTGAAAGAACATGAATTAAGTTTTGATAATTGAATATTCGAATAATTGCATAACAGGTACTGAGTGGTTTGAAATAACCATGAACATTTGCCAAGGTTCTCAGTCATTTAAACTGGACCTCTTAATAAGTTTTGGTAATAAGGGGATCAACCTTTCATACCCTATAATTTATGCATAAACACTTAAATAATCCAGCATCGATATCATGCCTTAATCAAATTCTTCCTTTTCTTAGTCAAGAGTTCTTATCATATCAATTTAATAAGAATAACTTTTTAAAACACATTTGATTTAACAAATTTAATCATACTTTATCTAGCTGATACACCTAGCATAGATCTGTCTCATAAATAATTCATGAATAAAGAACTTCAATCTAATTCACAGTTCAATAATAATAGAACAGGAATTCAATTGAACAAAGTAAGAATCTCAATAATCAATATAGATGTGAATAATCATCAATAATTATTCAGTAACATGCTTTGAAAATAATAACTCGAGTTTGAGTTAGGGAACTTGCCTGTTTGATGAGCTACAACTAACTAGCTTTAATTAAAACCCTTTGATCGACCTAGCATTGACAATGTTGGTCTACTAATTAGTACTGCGTATAATCATACGTCTATACGCTTACTTATGCAATTATCTAACAAATAATTCAATCATACTATACACGTAATGTAATGTACCATCATTAATCTTATAGGATATTTAATAAACCTTAGATTAATGATTTAATAATTTATAAGGTCTTTCTTAAGTAATAAACACTTATAAGACCCTTAAAAAATTTATTATAATTGTATAAATAACGATTCATTTAAATTATCTCCATTTATTAATTTTATCTTCCTTTAATTACCATTAAATATTAGTTAAATATTAATTAATTAATTACCTTTAGTTATTATTAAATAAATAATAGCTAAATACATCTACTTATTATTTAATATTAATTAAATATTAAATAATTAACATTATTAATCTTTAATTATTATTTAATATTAATTAAATAATAATTAATTAATCATTTATCCTTGAATAATAAATAATTAATTTATTAGTCTTTAATTATTCATTACTATTAATAAATGAACAATTAATTAACATTTGTCCTTATTTAATATTAATTAATTATTTATTTATCCTTGAATAATAAATAATTAATTCACTTCATAAGTCTTTAATTATTCTTTCTTATTGATCTAAGAATAGTTAATTATCATTTGTTCTTATTTATTATTTAATTAATTAAATAATAAATAATCATTTTATAAATTTTATATCAATGTAAGTAAGTAATTACATTATTACATAATCGCATTTTAAGCATTCTTTAATCATTATTTAATATTAATCAATGGTTTAACTCTATTTATTATTTAATCTTAATTAAATAATCAATAGCTACTTTATTAAGGTTTTCTCAACTTAATTATCACCCAATACCACTTAGATAATAATTAAATACATAATTATATTCAAATTTCATGTAATTAGTTTAATAATCAATTAATTGCATTAAAAATTTTAAGTTAGTAAGTTTTTAAATGATTTAAATGAGTTTAAACCACTAATTACTTGATAATTAGCTAACTGCTCAGAAAATTTTTGGATTAAATATCTTAATATTCTTCAGAACTTTAGAAAAATTTAGGTCCAAGAATCACCACCAAAACCGACCGAAAAGTGTCCGAACCGGTCACCAGAAAGTTCTGGCTGGTTCGATTCGGCTGAACCGGCAGTAGGTTTTCAAGCTTTTTGAATTTTTTTTTCAGATTTGGGGTCCTTCACTAAAACTTGAATAAAATAAAAACTACAACCCCGATTTTGGTCCAATCAAATTCGTTGGATTAGTATCTTCCCGAACTAGAGTTTTCATTCATCAAACATCAAATTTGGATCTGTTTTGGTCCCGAAAATTAGCCCAGAAGTGACTGTTCTTGCACAAGAGTTCATAGTTGAGGTGTTTTAGTAATAAATCTATGTCTTGCTCATTTTTTAACATATTTACATGTTTCCAAAGGGGTTTTGCCCTTAACTCACAGTTCTAGCATACCAAGAAACAAAATCACAAAAACCATTTGTGGATTTCAAAATGAAAAGCATAGATCACCCATTTAAATTAGGTTTTTCCAAAAACTACTTTAGCTTCCTTTTTCCCAAATTTCCAACACCAAATTACATAGATGAGCTAGTTAAACATAATATATCCAAGATTTATCATTCATATAAGACTCTAGCCTATTAGAACTTGAACTTCCATAAATCTCTCACAAGATCACATGGAACATACAAAACATAAAAACTAGGGTTTGATTTCTTACCTTGTCTTGTGGGAT
The DNA here is from genome assembly GCA_020205615.1 of Panax quinquefolius. Classification (NCBI taxonomy): domain Eukaryota; kingdom Viridiplantae; phylum Streptophyta; class Magnoliopsida; order Apiales; family Araliaceae; genus Panax; species Panax quinquefolius. Next base: position 80,468,751 of record CM035157.1, on the reverse strand, counting down.
GCTCTCCTTTTCTTTCCAAAGTAGGTTAGGAACTTGAAATGCATGAAATACTCCCTTCTCTGTAACACCCCAAAATCCGATCTATTTTCACATCTGGATTCCTTACGTCACCATCCCATCTTCTTCCAAACATACATCATTATATAGCTAAATATAACAACATACATCCTCAAATCCCAGGTTCTAAAACCTTAAAACCTCTTTCATTACAAATAATTATAATTACATTATTCTTTACATCTTGCACGAGTGACTTTTATCCGCCACCAAGGATCCATAATCGTTTATTAAACTATTTTATAGTTTAATTCTATCATTCTATATTACAAGTCTTCGCTTGATCATCACGCTCATTCATATAATGAATGACACTTCTTCTGGATACCGATCCGCTTGATCTTGATGGGATCCTTAAGTTCTTCTAACATCGTTCGCTGAAAATGTTTTTATTCAAAGCAAGTGTGAGCATTCAATTGCCTAGCAAGTCATAACAGTTGAACAAACAACTTTAAGAATTCAAACATTCTTTTAAGACTTCAATAACTGAACAAAGGTTATGAAGCAGCTTGAATAATAGGAATAATCTCGATTCCTATCATTTTAAAACATTAGTTACATTCACTTTGAAATACTTTCATTCTCTACTCTCTTTCATACACATTTTGTCTGACTAGAATCAATAGCACAGACTTAACAATAACGGTTCATGTATAAACGGAACATTCTCATATTGAACAGTTCAGTCACAGAACAGTTCATCTCATAAATTCTACCACAAGGCCTCATACATTCTACCACCTTGCACAAATATCACACATTTACACATAGACAGAACTTCTCAAGTTCAACATCTGAGAAGTTTTAGAAACTAGCATTCATTTAAAATATGAATAAAGTCAGGAAACTTGCCTTACACATAGCTATAGCTTATAGTTTACGCTGAACTGCTCATTCCAATTCCTATGTAGCACATAAGGAAATAACACATACACCAATTAGTCATATACTTGATTTTAAACATTGGTTTACTTAACTTGACTTCTTAGGGTTCGCGTTCTTACAATCTAAGTTTATGCGACCAACTTTCGTTACCGGTTTACGACTTCATAACATACGGAGATGTCTTACTCAATATATTCATCATCTTTGATTATTTACATTCTTATCTTCTTCTTATAACTCTCCTAGGACTCAGCACACATTATATCTCTGCTAGTAGTCCATATAGTACTCTGAGTGGTTTCCCACAAAAAACCAATAAACAAGTTCCCATCTCATCTACACTGCCCACACAATGAGTTAGATTGGTTGCTAGTTTCGTATATACCTTATCTCTCTAAAGGAATTGTTTAGCCCAGCTCCCATATGTCAACCATCAAAGGTTACAATTATGTTACAACCTGATTTATCTTAACTTATCCGAACCATTATACTATAATGTTCATTAAGTTAATTTCTTATTCCTTATGGCTTTCTAGCAACTAAATGCCATACCTCAGGATTTATTCTTATCGTCGAAGTCATACAGTCTTTTGTATACTCAAAATGATCATTCCATATTCATTCTACGCATTTATAGCATTAAGCATTTTACTTTACCTTTTTCTTATCTTACAACATTTGGTCCATTCGACACGGAACGTCTTCCAAGTTATAAACATTAACTCAGCTTCTTTACGTTATAAGTGCTTGTCTTTAATTCAGCTTCTTCACCGTTCATAGGTTTAATCATTGGTCTTCATTATCCTACGGTCAAACCATACACGGAGTGTAGGTTCTACCCGTTTAGTCGTTGCGTACACTCAACCTTCATGACGGTTCAAGTGTTTAACGCTTATATTTCATTCTAACATTCTCCATCCGATTCACATTCGGCTTTCATTAATCTTATTACCATTCGCTACGGTTTTCTTGATAAACCATATCTTAATTACTACCTTCATCAATGTCTAAGTTATACAACCAATGTATACTTAGAACATTTGCTCGACGCGAATACGATTCATGAGAATTGTCTACGTATTCAACGTTTACGTTGTTCATCCCTTAATCTCTCATTCAACCTTTACCTAAGGTTTTAATCATTTTCATTCATTGCTCATTATCTGAACCCCATGTTCAATATTCTTTCTTAATGTCAAAGTTATACGGTTCATTGTATGTTTAGACCAATAGTTCATCGCAATAACGTTGCGTTCACAACATCTATACGCTTTACATTCATCTCTCATTACCATGTCATAAGATTGAAATGTTATACATTACCCTCGTCAATCAACATCTAAGGAATCACCATCATAGCAATCCCTCACATTCGTTTATCGTGACAACGGTCCTCGGACATCGGTTCCGTAACCCATGTTTACATTCTTTGTCTTTTAATCTCGTTTAATCTTTTCGTTCAAGCTTCATCTAAGGTTTAATACACTTGATTAAGTGATACATTAGTTGAACTGCATGTTCATATTTCTTTCTTACACATCCCCCAGTAATTGAGCACTTAAAAACTCATCACTGGCTTTTTCCCTGCTCGGTGCGGCCTTTGGCAGCCCCTTCTTTACCTCACGCTACTCTGCGTTGTCAAAGCGCCGAGGGGCGCATCGCAGGTGCCACTCTCTTTCTCTATTTCTAATGTTGCGGTGCCACTCAGCAGTAGCTGATGGCCTGGGCCTCACGCTGCAGCACCGCCTCCCAAGGCTTGACTGGCGCTGCGGCGCCGAGCACAAAACCTAGAAAATTTTTCGAAGTCTTAGAAATTGCTTAAGACGCTTACTTCCCGATTCCATAACTTATTCGTTATAACTCGGAACGAGGTCATTCCAAAGCCATTTTCTTCCTTATCTTACGTACTTCGATTACCCTTGGACAAAACTTTGTTGTAAATCGGTTAACGTGCCATTTGATTGGCTTAATCTTTGCTCATCGTTCGTTTTATATTTTTAACGCTCTTCGTTCGTTCGTCCGTAATTCGGTCATCCGAACTCGGAATTCATTCGTTCTTGAGTCCATGACTCACGTTTTATACATTTTCTTACATTCTTATGAAACCCTACACATTCGAGTTCATTTACATACTTTCTATTTCTCGTTCATCTTTTACGAATTTTTGTCATAACTTCGTTATAGCTCAGTTTTAATCCGTTCTTCATGAACGTTTCTAACGTTCCTATCCAAGTAATAAGCAACTAACTTATACGCGATGGTTTTAAACTTGTCCATCAACAACAATTATCCTACAAAAGTTTTAAATTTATCCATCAACAACGTTCTTCGCGTGTTCTTCGCGTTCTTCGTTCGTTCTTCATTTTTAATCGATATTTTGATTACAATTTTACTTTTCTTGGAATTTGATGTTATAGAACACCATTCCTTACTTAATTCACCTACTCATTCATATAATCCACTCAGATCGATCTAATTCATTACAAATCTTACACTTCCATAAGAAATTTATAAAATAAACTTCTAATTCTTATTTCTTCTTTTATCAATGATTTCAACCATATGAAATCATTCCTAACATCATTTACTTCTTATTCTCATTAAGCTATGTTTTTAACATAAAAACTTAAAGAAAAATTATCTAGAAGTTAGGTTTTCAAATTACCTTTCTTCTTTAATCTTCTTCCGTAGGACAAAGTTTGCTCCCGAGCAAGCTTTTCCTCTTCCTTTTCCTCTTCCTTTTCCTCTTCTTTCCCATCTGTAATCTCTCTCTCTCTCTCTCTCAAAAGTTGTAGGATTTTCAAAATCCTAAACAAATGAGTTAAGCTTCCTATTTATAGAAAACCAAGGATATGGGTATTTTAGTCATTTTGCCCCAACCTCCTTACTATTCACACCTCCTCAATAGACCTCCTTACTATTCACGAGGCTTCCCTTGGAAGCTTCATGCTTCCGTCTTGTGGAATTCGTCCGACAGTTCGAAAACTGTGATTCTCGGAATCTAAATATTTTTGGATATTTCGTCTTTCCTTTACCGATTAACTTTTATGTATTATTCAGATTTTAGAAAAATTGAAAAACACTTTTCCATGATAAGAATTTTCCTTCATGTTTTCCCCAAACGTAGCTAAACGAATGAAAAGTACATAACAGTACTTTTCGTCGTTTTTATTTCGTCCGATTTCTGCACGTTTTTTGAGAAATTTTTTTATCAGCTTCCTTAACTTCTCACGATATATTATCATCAAATCTTTTGATGGAATGTCATTTCGACATACCAAATTCTCGAAAAGGCTAATGTTATTCAAACCCTAATCCTTAGGGTTTCATCGGGTGAATAGTACCTATTTCGTCTTTTTCCCTGGAAATATTTTGTTCTTGGAAAAATTTTATTTTCATCTTGAAAATTCTTACTCATTCAGTCTAGCTCATAGCCAGAATCCTGCCGATTAATAATCATCCTAGGTTCTAGAATGATTAATAAACACATAGCACAAAATAGTATTAATAAAAATTCTTTTTATTAATAACTAATTCTTTAAACTTAAATTCTGGACAATCTGATTTTATGGGTTGTCACATTCTTCCCTCCTTATAAAAATTCCATCCTCGAAATTTCTAAAACCACACCCATACCCAGGTGCCTACAACCTCTAGCAAAGGTTTAATCTCAATTCATCCTTCTCACAAGGATCATCTGTTGACATAATCGTGATTAGTTAAACCTCACGCTTAACTATACTTTCAATCTTTCGGGTCCTCACATTCACCTCTTCTTCACATAATTTCGTCCTCAAATTTTTAACTTACCCTTCTTCTCAACTTCTCTTCAAAGAAGTTATTATCTTTCAAACATTCCCTACCCTTCATAACTTATCCAGAATCATAAAGTGAAAGGAATAAATAGGAATATAAAGATTCCTTTAAAACATTTCATTCTTTTGCTGAGGGGTCAAATCGACCATGAACTCCTACTAGGTTTAATAGTATTTCACCATAAACCCTTCTTTCATGGTAAGTTTACAATCACAAAGAAGGTAAACTACCTCTTCCATACGTATGTGATCAACCCATCGTATAACCCCATTTCAGAGTATGTTCACCTCAGACTTAATCATTAGATTCTGCACCAAAACAATTTGGTTCGGCATAACTCTTCAAAGAAAGATCGTTTTCTTTTAATCATGACATACCATTCGTCTAAGCCAAATCAAGTAGCTTAGACCATACCAATAAATTGGACATCAACTTGAAACATTCGTCTAGTCAAATCAATTGACATCGACTACTTCTTTAAATTCTTTTACAATACATCAAAACGTTTTATGACGTCATGGCTCTGTACTTTTCATAGTACGTTGAGAACTTCATCAATTTATGACTTCATCATTATACAGCATACCATAGCTGGTTGTTGATCCTAAGACCACATCCAATACCAGGTTTAATTGCATTAATAACTCCATCCTTTTACCATCCTTGCATCAAATGCACTGATGATATAAAATTCATTTTGATATTTCAAATCAATTTCTGTCTAGCCGAATCAATTAGCATAGACATACCAAGAATAGTTCTTTTAAAATCCATTGGTTCCAAAAGTTAAACCAATTCTTTCATTTTCAAAACGCGCACACATAAGCACAATTTCAATAAACTTTGAAATCTAGCATAGCTAGATGACTTGGAATATCATATTCTCCATCTTCTTTCATTGTCTTACTTGTGACAATACTTAATCTTCTCTAGCACCTTCAATGCTAAGTCTATTGAAAATAACTCGTTTTCAGTCCACACATTCCTATACCTTAGTACAGTCCATCAACTTACCACTGATGAGTGAGATTTATACCCGCGAATCGGATACTTTATGACTTAACTACTTGCCTGAATTCGTAGTTTTTATGTAGTTTCATATAAATATAGTGTTATTGTGCTTAATCGTTGCAGTGCAAAGCTTTACAGTGATTTTCCAGCCCTAAAGGGGCAAAACAGACAATTCACGAATAGCCACGCCGCGACGCCAAAGTCTAGCTTAAAGCTCGCGCCGTGGCGCCACCCCCATGTTCCTTGCTGACGTGAGCTCCGCGCCGCAGTGCCACTATTCCTTCTTTGTCGCGCGCTGTATCGCGAGCTCTGTGTATTTGATACTAATGTGGCGCCGCAGCGCCATTCAATGCTTAGTGGCCCGCGCATTTGTACCTCGTGCCGCGGTGCCAACTAGTGTGTTGTATCTCGTGCCACAGCGCCATGAGCTTATGTTGTCCACTGCTAACTCGCGCCGCAGCGCCAACCAACAAAGGGAAGGCCGCATCGCGGCGCCACAAGCGAGGCTCAACTACTGCTAACTCACGCCACAGCGCCAAACAAAGAAGGATTCTTCGCGTTGCGGCGTGAGTAGCGTGTTTTTGAATTTTAAGTGTAGTTTTAAGCAAGCAGTTAGGCTACGCCTCATCATTTCTCCAATTTCGCTCAACACTCTCAGCACTCATCTCTCGGCACCATAGCACAAACAGCCCCTGCACCATATCCACTTCCTCTTGACTGTTCTAATCTGCAGTCTCAACAATAACCAAGAGCCTCCAATAATTTTCTGGTCAGATCGCCCACACGAAGTCTCACCTAGGGTTTTCTCACTAAGGTATTCCTAGATTGCGTTCAATTGATATAGTGATTTGATCTGGATTTGTGCATTTCTGTGTTCTTCTTCTTGGTTGATTGGGTGATTTCCACTGACGAAAATCTGGATAGAGCAATCGTAAACAAAGGTTGTCCAAGTTGGTCTTGAAAAGCGCACTCTAGGTGTTCGATAAATTGCTTGAACCAAAGAGTGGACTAATTTGGGTTTGTTTTGGCTTAAATTCATCGGGTTTGCATTGGGGCTGTGATTGGCATTTCTTCAAGGGTTGTTTCTGCAGAGTGTAGCATTGTTTAAGGGCTATTTTTGACCTTTGCCAACTGCAACTTATCCATGGCACCAAGAGGCAACGCTTGAGCATCGGCGGTTCTTCTTCGTCCATCGCGGCAACACCACAGGCTTGGGACTCCACCAAGTTTATCAGTGAGGAAACTTGGAAGCGCTACAGAGATTCCTTTGGCAAACACAACTTGATTCCTGAATGGGGGTTGCGGCCTGATAGAAAAGATGGGGAACTCACGAACATTATACTTGAACGTTAGTGGGTAAACTTCACAAAACCGCCCGTATCAGCAGTTATATCCGTGGTTCGAGAATTCTATGCAAATGCCAGTCCAGAGGGTCCCGCTGTGGTTCAAGTCAGGGGTGGGTCCGTGGCATTTGACAGTCAAGCCATCAATGCACTGTTCGGGGTACCCAACTACGCGGGCAATGATTATTTACAACAGAGAATCCGCAGTGATGACTTGGAGGAAATCATCAGAAGGCTCTGCACACCCGGAATGACATGGAAGAAAAATGATTATACGGGCGAAAAGACCAGCTTCCTGTCTGCTGCACTCAGTCGCTATGGGAAGGCATGGTATAGCTTCATTTGTGCCAACATGATCCCGACCCATCACTTAAGCGATGTGACTAAAGAAAGGGCGATTCTGCTATTCGCCATTGTCACAGGTTTGAATGTGATATTGGAGTTCTCATCCATGACTCGATCATTAAGGCAATCAAGAGTATCGTCATTTCGGGACTTCCCCATCCATCAGTAATCATACTATTGTGCAAGCAGGAAAGGATATAGTGGGGCCCAAACGAGATAGCTTCGCTGCCCATGGCTGTCATTGACCATCAGACGATCAAATGCTTCACTATTTGGGACGGGGCAGAGTCTCATGTCAGGAGTGAAGGATACGGACCGCCTACAGCACCGCCTCCTTCAGCAGACCCAGAGCCTTCTCAAGCACACAGGCGAGCCCGGCTAGTCGTGGTCTTTTAGCGAACATCATGGTATCCCTCACCTGCCGCATCGAGAAGCGGGGCCTTTGAGGCACAGAGGCAGTGGAGGTATATCGCATTTTGTGGCTCGAGGCGCGGAGATAACGATCACGATGCAAGTGAGTGGTGAACACTATGCAGAGCATCTACACTGATTATTGTGGCGAGAGCACTGAGTTCATGCCATACCAGTTTCCCGAGCCTCCTGTCTTCCCACCATACCCTCCACCATCACCACCACATTAGGGCCGATTAGGGCCGAATTGATGAGGAAAGAAGCGCAGGCCAGATGTCGTTCTTTGAGTAAAAGCGATCTTCAGGGAAGCCCTCTTGTATACAATTGCTTTATGTTTAGCAATGAGGGCATTGCTCACCTCAAGTTTGGGGGTGTTTTTGGGCTTCTATCTGTTTATTTCCGTACTGCCATGCTAGGTTACTAGACTTTAGTACTATTATTATGTTTTTATTATCAGTATTGTGGTGCAGTCGTTTGGAACTGCAGGATTTTGTTTAAATTTTTATCATTATGGATGCCATGAACTGTTTTTGGTTTTATTTCGATTTTATTAGCATGATTGTGGTTTTAGCCATCTTTTTGGGGCTTATACAGATTTAGATGCTTGTGCCATGTAAATGGCCTTTTCACCCTATTTTGGTTGCTATTTAGCAAGGGTGTTATATTTATCATTCTTTGATTTTTATTGTGGCTATGTCTAGCGCCAATTGAGTATGTCTCTCGTAGAGCTGTGTCAAGAATGCCATGTACTAGGGGTTTATTAATTGATAAGTTTAGATTGTTATTGATCTGTCCTTCTAGCATGCACCGACTAACTGTGTTAACTAGTTATTCTTCGAATTTAGTTTGTGTGTTTATTGTTTTGACTATTTGTTCACTCTTATAAACTTTCATTTGTGCAAGGTAATAAAAGACTTAGATGTTTTTACAGTTGTGGATCTTGGGTTCTAGCTTGTCTGAAAAAAAATGAGAAAAAGTTTAGAATAGTAGTGTTGATATCGAAAGTTTTGCGGTGGGTCGAGATGGAGCGTAAAATGCACTCGCCCATAAACGCAGGACCGATATCGAGATGGAGCATAAAATGCACTCGCTGAATAATCTTCGTTTTTGTTGTGAAGTCTTAGTTGACTTATGTTGATTACGTGGCCTTTACTCCTCGAGTTATTAGATTCTTAGGGGTGTTCTACACCTAGTGCCCTAAAGTCATCTGGCTTGGGAGTCACTGATCAAAAGCTCATTCATGGGTAGTTTTGAAAAGCCTAAGGTAATTAAGAGCGGTCCGAGTCTGATTTCACTGTTCGCATGCTAGAGCCTTTTGATCTTTTCCTGCATTTGCGTCTTGTTCTTAATGCTTGTTGAATGATTAAGTTGTGGAGTTTGCTTGGTTTTAACAATCGACTGTGCAAACTTATTTTAGCTATGATTAGTCAGGACGGTTGGTCTTCACACACGCACACAGAATGGATCGAATACAGTCTTATGCTTGAAATAGAATGAACCCTTACTCATTCCCGTGTTTGCCTTATTCTTTGGGACTAGCATAGATAGAGATTCGTAGCCACGATACTATATATATTTTTATACTCCTTTCACAGTCTTAGTGTCTACTGTTATTATTGTGTTAGATAGTTTGCTCGAGGACAAGCAAAGACTTAAGTTTGGGGTATTTGATGAGTGGGATTTATACCGCATGAATCGGATACTATGACTTAACTACTTTTTGAATTCATAGTTTTATGTAGTTTCATATAAATACTGAGTGTTATTGTGCTTAATCGTTGCATTGCAAAGCTTTACGGTGATTTTCCAAACCCTAAAGGGGAAAGCAGACAATTCACGAATAAGCGCCGCCGCGCATAAAATCTAACTTAAAGCTCGTGACTGCCAAGACCACCACCCCATGTTCTTCTTTGGCGTGAACTCCGCATGCATTACTCACTATTCCTTCTTTATCTCGAGCTACAGTTCGAGCTTCGTGTCTTTGATACTAATGTGGTAGCCATTTCATTTTCAATTCAATGTAGTGGCACATGCTTTATACCTCCGGTTCCCGAGCGATCGAGGCCTTTGTTTAACCTAGCAAAAGAGGGGAAAAAAGGTTATAAGAAGCAGGGAGGCGGCAAAACACAAGATATAGAGATATAGAACATAGAATCCAAGCGGAAAGAAGAGGAAGAAGCTTGAAAAGGGAACATCAGATATTGCTCTCCACATTTTAGACTCTGTGCGTGAAGAGAAGATTTGGCGGAAGAGCACTTCTTCATACAGCGGTTTTTCTTATTCCAAATCTCCTATTCATTGTATTTGTCTAATAATGGATAGTGTATTAGAAATTTGTGTTAGTACCATAGTTATGAACTAACTACATTTTTAGGATTACAATGTAACCTTTTGAATAGCTTAATCAACTTTCTCTCTCGTTTTATATAATGAAGCATTTTGGAATGGGTTGTTGTATTTTGTTTGTATTATGCGATTTCTTGATAAAGAAATTGAATGCGATAGTGATGGAAATTGATAAATGGATATTCTTTATGCATCTTTAAATTTAACACACTTTTGTTATGACCTTGACATTTGAATGTGGGCTTAATGTGCGATAGGATAGACATATCCTTATTTTCCTTATGCGACCTTGGAAGCGAGCTTAATGACCTCGACCTAGTTAGTATCGTGATAGACATATGGTGTTCTAGCTTGTTAGGGATATACATTTGACCTTGACGAAGTTTATGCTTATTATTGTTACAGGTTGACCATTAAGTGATTCGTTTGTATTACGAAGAGTTAGAAGATTAGGCGAGGCATTAGGGGAATTGTATTCCTATCTTACCTTCTAGCCTGACGAACTTCTCTTAGTTAGTTTTCTTATTGAAATAAGCAACCAACCATTCCTTTCAATCGTTTAGATAAGTTTAGTAGCGACTTTACCTTAGTATTTGTTTTTGTTAAGTCTCTGTCCAAAATGGGTTCGACACTCTACTTTCATATATTACTTGTGGAGCAGCGTGTTACTTGCGCATTTAACAATTGCTAAATCGGCTAACAAGTTTTTGGTAGTAGTATACAGCGATTAGTGATTTGGCAATCGAATAATGCATCTGATGATGCGAATCTGGCGGTATCGTTCCTGAACGATAGCGAATGTGTATTTAAAATTGAAAATCAAGTTCTGAATCTCAAGGCTGATAAAATAACAATCAGCGAATAGGAATGAATGTAAATGAAACAAACCTTTATGATTGAATCTTATCTCCCATTTTTTTTGCTGCGGGCTGGACTGGTGGGAAATGCTAAACTCTTGTGTACAAAGTGAATTATCAATTAATAGACTCGCCCAACAAAGCTACGAGGAACATGCTCGATGGTACATTTAAAACCTTGATGAAATAAAAATGATTGGAAAAAATATAACACTTTTGCAAATGTGGGTTATAAAACTAGGGTGAAAACCGACAAGTAGTTAAGTAAAATACCATTCGGTGTATAAGCAACGTCAAAATATAAGCAAAAATGAAGTCTTTAGTCAATAAGTATAATAAAACTCTAATCTAAGCAAGGAATGAGTAATAAAAACTGTTTCAATAATAAGACTGATGTGAAATAAGCATCGACTAATAGAAGCTGTGAAAAAACACCCCGAACTTTTGAGCTTAGGGTAAACTGGCCAATGAGGCATTTGAATGCGAGGAAAGATAGAGAGCTACTGCCCTGAAAAACTTGCACACCATCCAATTTGCGTCATTTCGTAATCAAGGAAATTTCGGCGAGAAACTTATGAACTCGGTGCAATGCTGCCATGCGATAATCGATGTAGATCTTTCTGGTAGTGGCATCTGCAAACGCTATCTCCTACTAACGTCAATCTGATTCGGCATTGCGATATGTGGTGACCCATATGTGATGTAAAACAGCGAGGTGAGGATTGCCGAAAATGTGTGTGCATGTTGACGGAATGCCAACCGGTGATAAATATAACACCACCTTATACGGCGGTCGTTATAGCACGAGATACTGGCTGGAAACTCATGCCCGCAGCGGTGGCATTTGATGATCGATGGTGCCAGTGACCATGGCGCTATCATGTAGAAGCCCCCAGGCACGTTAATGACAATTACCTTGCAGCTGATCGGCTTTGAAGTCCCAAAGCGATAATCTTGATTTGATGGTAATGATCGAGTCGATTATGGATGAGAACTCATATCATTCAAACGCTTAATGCAGTAAGCGAATCTGACCTTGCTTCGATAGAATTGCTTGAATAACGAGTCGGGATCATCGAAGCACAAATGGATGACAAGCTATATTCCATGCAATGATGGTCTTGACCAGGCGTGAGGGCAATCTTTCCGTATAATCATTTTCTTCCATTGAATTAGATAAAGTGTATGCGAGCCGATGATTTCCTCGAAGTAAATCCTTGTGGATTCTGTTGCAAATAATCATCATTGCCTTTGCGTAGTTGGGTACCCCGAAACGATGAATTGATGGCTTGTTGGTAAATACCCGTGAATGATGCCAGAACTTGAACCAAGCGGGACCCTTTGGAGTGGCATTTGCATAGAATTCCCGAACCCACAGATCTGCTGGCGTCTGGCGATTTTGTGAAGTTCACCGCGGCGTTCGATGCTCGTGTTCGTGAGTTCCCCATCTTTTCTATGGTACGTATAACCCCGTTCAAGAATCAAGTTAAACGCAGGAATCTCTGTAAGCGCTTCAGTTTCCTCTTTGATAAACTTGGTGGAGTCAAGCACGTTGTATGAACGTCCAGGCGAAGAAAGAAGTAATCGGCCTTTCGGTGCCTCTTACAGTGCCATGGCTAAGTTCTGCGATAAGCGAAGGTCAAAAGCAACCCTTAAACAATGCTACACTCTTGAAACAACCCTTGAAGAAATGCAATCATTTAATGAATGCGGAATGAATTTAAGCGAAAACAAACCGAATCGGTCAACTCTTTGGTTTCATACAATTTATCGAACACTGAGAGTTCGCTCTTTGAGAACCAATTTGGACAACCTTTACGATTGCTCTGTCTAGTTTTACATAAATCGAAATCACCCGATCAAGCAAGAAGAAGAACAATGCGAAATCCGGAAATCACTATATCAATTGAGCGAAATCTAGGAAGTAGAAAACCACAGGTGAGACTTACGTGTAAAAGCGTCGACCAAAAAAATTCTTGGAGGCTCTTGGTTATTCTTGAGGCTATGATTAGAATAGTCGAAGAAGGAAGTGGATGAAGAGAAATTTGTTTGGTGATATGGTGCGAGATGAGTCTTTGAGAGTCGAGCGGTAGTGGAGAAATGATGAGGTGGTAGGCGCTTGCTTAAAGCTTCTGATTAAATTCAAAAACACGCTACTTTCGGCGTGCCTTGAAGAATCCTTCTTTGTTTGGCGGCACAGCATGAGTTAGCGATGAGCGAAACCTCGCTTGTATTGACGTGTGGTGACCTTCCCTTTGTTGGTTGGGCGCTTGGTAGCGAGTTAGCGATGGGGACATAAGCTCGTAAGCTAAATGGCTGCGGTATGAGATCTGACACACTAGTTGGCGCAGCGGTATGAAGTACAAATCTTTGCATTTTCTTGTCTATTATCTCTGTACATGCCGAGGCAAAAAAAGAAAATCTACACTCTGAGGCTATGAGCATTACTAAAACCTCCACGAACACTTATATAAAATGCCTTACATCAAACTAAACATCGCTGCGGATGATAGACCACAAAAGCATTAATGAACAAGCGAGGGCATCCATGTTAGCAACTAAAGCGAATAGACATAAAGTAAACTAGACACAAGTAAAGAAAGCAGGATAAAATTTATCTGCAAGAGATGGGGTGCCTCCCCCTAAGCGCTTGTTTTAAAAGTCGTTGGCTTGACTATCATCCGACTTAGGCCAAGGGTCTCCAAGTGTAATGGAGGTATTTTGACGGTAATTCTCATAGCCCGATAGTGCTTTAACCTTAGCCCATTCACCTTGAATGTTGAGTGAATTTGGGTCCTTAAGCTCTCTATTGCTCCGTGCGGATAAACCTTAGCGGTGATGAATCCAAAGCCATGGGACTTTAGCTTCGAGAGGAAAAAACTTTAGTCGAGAATTAAACAAAAAGAACCTTACGGCTCGCTTCAAAATGCCTCTCGAGGATCTTTTTTGTCATGCCACCTCTTGGTCCTTTCCTTGTCTGACTTGGCGTTTTCATCTGACTTGCAGATGAAACTTCGTCCCAATTCATTAAATTCTGTGATCGCTTTTCATCGGTTTGCCTCGAGATCCTAATTTAGCTTTTGAATAGCCCGATAAGCATTGTGCTCCAATTCAATTGGTAGATGGCATGCCTTACCATGGAACGAAGCCTATCCGGAGACATCCAGATAGGCATTTTATAAAATGATACTGTAGGCCCAAAAGCATCGTCTTGCTATTTAGACCAGATCTGTAAGACCGAAAATTTTTAAATAAAAGGAATTTCCTTTATTTATTATTTTGAAATAGTAAGGTTGATTTGATAGTTAAGGAGTTAAATCGTAAATATTTCAAAATAAGCAAGTGGTTATAAAATATTCATTATCGTCAGGGAATATTAGTTTGGTGCGTGGAATATTAAATGCTGTCGGGGAATATTAAATCTGACAGTATGACCGTGTATCAGGCCCATGCTTGAAGCGATTGGATGAAGAAAAGCGATAAATATAAGTTGTTTTTAAATAGCGGCGTGGTTATTCCGGATTAATCATTGGAATGCCGGTGGTTAAAACACCTTATCTGGCGTTGGTAACTTTGCGGTATTGCACGTATTGCTACTCAATTAGTTTGATTCTTTTATTAAAAGTTAATAATTCTTTGCGTTGATATTTTATAATGCTTATTGTTTGCGTTGTTGATTAATAGCGGAATAATATTATTAGATAACACGGCGATTGCAATTATACAGGAAGGTTTGAATAATTCTTGTGAAAGCGCGATGGAAGATACTACTTCGATAATTGATTCTGATGATATTATTGATTTTATTGATGAATATACTTGAAGACGAATATTTTTATGAGTTAATAATTCTTTGCGTTGATATTTTATATTCTTTGTTGAGTTAATAAATTGTTTTATATTCTTTGTGTTTTGATTTTTCATTATCGAAGCGATAATTCATATTATCTGAATAATATTATTAGATAACATTATTGGCGATGTCTAGAAAGTTACGTCTAAGGAGAGGTTTGGTCTACTAATTACGCTTGATGAAGAAATTCTTATTGGAAGCCCCCTCTTTCACAGGGCTGCACAGTTATCGATAGTGTGATTACGTAATATTATTTGTGAATAATTAATTATTGATTTATATGATGAGGAAAATATTGATTTTATGTGGATATAGATGGAAAATTTTTAAAAATGACAATTGTTGAAAATTAATATTTTATCTTTTACGATAAAATAATTCGTTTAAATATATTATTTTAATAATATATTAGCTTGGTGATATTTTACAACGAATGTGGGATATATGAGTATCACGAGGAGGAAAAGTATTTTTGTTGCAATAAATGTTTAAAACATATTAAACATGTCGGTGGACCCCATTTATTGACTAAAATTTGATTATAGCTTGTAAAATTACTCGCGTTTATGGATTTGGTCGATTTCTATTTGGAATTTGGAAAACTTTCTTACTGTAAAGTTGTAGAAATTGAATTTCCTAAAAAACCATGAGATTGAATTTTTCTGATGAAAGGGCTATTTATTATGAATTATTGAAGTTAGAAGCTCAAAATAATTAATTTTAGAAGTTTAAAATAATTTAAATTATAAAAACGTTTTTCTTACTTTTTTTGAGATGTGGGCTACATGTGTGGCTGATGGTTGAGTGTGCGTATGAGAATTTTGAAAAAATATAATAATATTTAATAAATTTTACCTTTGGTGTTCTAGCGATTTTCTATAAATAGGGTCTTGGGTTAGAATTGAAAATCACTTGAAGCTGAAGTTTCTCTCTCTATATTATTAGCGTATTCTTGTGAGTATTTTGAGTATACTTTGAGTATTGCTAGGCGATTGCGAGTTCCTTGATTTTATACGGTATTCTAGCTAAATCTTGATCTTTCGAGGTAAGGAATATTATTTTTTCGTAATGATATTATTTCTTGATATCATTATCTTTGAAATATTGATCTGAAGTTTTTATCAAATTTGGAACTTTTTCGTATCGGGGTTACTATTCATGGGTTCTTATTCATGATTTACTATTCACGAGATTCTATTAATGAGATTCTTATTCACGATTCTTATTCAAGTACTATTATAGAAGCGTGAAGATGTTTTTGTGGAATTTCTATCTTTTGGTGTCAGATTTACTATT
Source organism: Panax quinquefolius (assembly GCA_020205615.1). Taxonomy (NCBI): domain Eukaryota; kingdom Viridiplantae; phylum Streptophyta; class Magnoliopsida; order Apiales; family Araliaceae; genus Panax; species Panax quinquefolius. The sequence goes on along the minus strand of CM035157.1, from coordinate 80,452,531 downwards.
CACGTATCGGCTTTATTCACGTATCTGACACTATTCACGTATCTACGGTACTATTCATAGAAAAATAAAATTTCTTCTTTTAGTCAAAACATCTAATACGGATCTAACTTGATTGTATCCGTGTTTTGATCATTCTTGAATTTTACACCACTATGATTTATTTTGAGGTATTTTGGGCGTGGATAAAATCAAGTACGAATCCTTAATCATAATCCTTGTCATTTTGTTTCTTTGGATTCGTTTCTTTAAAAAAAAATATTTTCATCATCCTCGGTCTTAAATGATGATATTATGGAATATCTTTGGCACTGTAGTGCGAGATGAATGATTTCTTAAGAATATCTTTGGCTGTAGTGCAAGATGAATGATTCTGAAGAATATCTTTGGCGTAGTCTGCAAAGATGAGCAGTGTTTAAATGAACATGACGGTGATGAATATCTTTGGCTGTAGTGCGAAATATGAATATTTGATTCGGATGTATATTGATTGATGTTCTGACGGGGATAAAAGATGAGCGATGAACTTTTAAATTCATACATAGAAGATAGTAGTTTGCATTCTCTACTTAACTCTTCTAATGAATTATTATTTCATTTACTTGAATATTGATTTAAAATTTGTTGTCTATTGTATTCTATTATATTTTTCCTGTTGAAGACTAACGATAATTTGTTGTATATTATCTTAGTCATAATATTCTTTATTGAGCTAGTTGAGCTCACCCTTTTCCTTTTGTTCCATTTTTTTCGGGGGGCGAGAATATAAGCGAGTCTGCAGTCGGGGTATGGAATGAAGGTTTTAGAAAGAGTTGTTTAGTAGTCCTCACCATTTTTGTAAAATAATGTATCGATAAATGTGATGAGATTTATTTGAGTATAGATATTGTACAGAAGATAATATTTGTATTCAAACTCACGAGTTTCTTGTTGTAATAATAAAGTTGTAGTTGTTTTATACCATGTATTGACAACTTTCGGAATAGGTGATGTATACCTATTTTGGGGCGTCGCGGTTAAGTATCGAGCTTAGGGATATGATCTACTGGCGGAGATCGGGGGAATAGAACTAGGAGGGAGGCGAGTAAATCCTTAAGCTAGTGTGTCCTACTAAGCTTATTTGTTAGTTAGTCGGTATATAGGGATATTATGTGATATATTGATTTCCTTAATTAACCCTTGTTTTATGGCGGTGTTGAGAATGTCGTGAGAATATTAACAATGGAAATGAGGTAGTGGAGATGCACTGTACTCACAGCGAGGAGAGCGATGCAGCGGTTGGTGATGTTCCTCCTGTGAACAACACCATTGGCGAGATGATGAGCGAGGGATGTTTAGAAGTTTTTTGCGATTCGTACAAAATCAGACAGAGGAAACTTCGTGTTCAAAATCTGAGGAGAAATGATAGCGATTCACGGGTTGTCACATTGGCGATTCAAAAAGTTGGGACCACGAATTTAAGAAAGCGGATCCGATCATATGGCGGAAACATGGGTCAAACAAATTACCAAGATATTCGATGTCTTGGGATGCACGGAAGAGAAGGTTCCATTCGCCACTTTATGTTAAAAGTGGCGTGAGACTCTTTGGTAGAATGCATGAAGCGTACCCATCGTACTTTTCGGCATGTCTTGGGAGGCGTTTGAAGCTATTTAATGACAAATACTTTCACGAAAGTGTTACGTCATATGAAGGAAGTGGAGTTCATTGATTAGAACAAAACAACGTGGCGGTGTCTCGATCTGAGGCAAAGTTTGCGAGTTATCGAGGTTTGCACCTCATTTGGTGGAGAATGAGGAGCGTATGTGCGGATGTTTCTTAGAGGTTTGAAACTTGAAGCGTCGTCGATATCTCATTTCTCATAAACTTTCTCTCTATTCGGATGTTGTAAGCGAGGCTCAATTATTAGGCGAGATACTTGAGTGCGGTCATTGAGGACCCTGACCGAGGATCGTACGGAGAGATAGCGATCAGCAGAATAATGATAACTGCGGAGAAAAGCAGAACGGACAAAATGGTTACCCTCTGGTGGTAATCATAGCCGTGAAAAATAGAAGAAAGCGAGTCGGGGAGGAGATTTTAAAAAGGAGATTTGCAGCTGACCATATGAAGGCAGCGGTCTGGCGTGGCGGTTCTAAGGGAGGAAGCGACCAAATTCGTATCTTCTGAAATCACGGAAAGAGGGACATGTCGGTCAAGCGCCCTACAGCGAGTTCAAAGGTATGCTATAATTGTGGAAAGGAAGGACATATCACTCGAGATTATCGATGGCGAAACCTAGTTAAGTGAGGGCGGTGACTCGAAAAACTATCGAGAAAAGTGAAAGTCAGCGATTAGGAAAGGCGTTTGTTGTGGTTGGTCATAATCGAGGAACCCAAGCGAGGTGATCACGGGTAAGTATTTATAAATTCTTGAAGTTTATACCTTACTTGATACGGTCGGTGCTACCCATTCATTTATCTCTCTGCATGTGCTCAGCGTTTAAACTTGACTCAGGAGAATTAGACTTTGACTGTCTGGAAACTCAGTTAGGAAAACTTTCATCAGCATCCATTTGTTTATAAATCTTGTTTGATTGAGTTGGCACCATTACCTTACTGTTGACCTTATCTCTTTAAAGATACTTGCTTTTGATGTGATTTTAGGGTTGATTGGTTAACTACTCATCATTACCAAAATTGATTATTTTAACCGTAAGGTTGTTAGGTTTCATATTCTAACCAACTTTGTTATGCAATTCAAACAACTAAACCATTAAAATCGATCAACATCATATCTAATCATAAAGCTATTCGTTTATTAAAAAGCGGATGTCAAACTTTCTTAGCCCATATTATGGATTTGAATAAAAGACCGTCAAATTTGAATAATATTCTGTTGTTATTGACTTTCACGGCGTATTTCAGAAGAACTTCCGGTCACCCCGAGCGTGAAGTTGAATTCTTTATTGATCTTGAACACAGTACAAAGCCTATTTCTAAAACCCGATATCGAATGGCTCTATTGAACTTGAGGAGTTAAAGGTCAACTCTGAGGAATTGTTGGACGCCGGTTTCATTAAATCTAGTACATCTCCTTGGGGTGCTCTGTTTTATTTGTAAAGAAGAAAGGCGGGGTATCGCGACTTTATATTGACTATCGGGGAATTGAACCATGTCACCATCGAGAATAGGTATCCTCTACCTCGTATTGATGACTTGTTTGACCCGATTTACAAGAGGCACAATTCTTTTCAAAAATCGATCTTAGATTCTGGATATCATCATTTGAAGATTAGGCGAGGATATTCAAGGCGCCTTTAGAACTTCGGTATGGGCATTATGAATTCTTAAGTCATATCTTTCCGGACTAACTAATGCTCCTGCTGACTTTCATGGATATGATGAAGCCAAGTATTCGAGGAATATTTGGATCGATTCGTTGTTGTCTTTATTGATGACATCCTCATATATTCAAAAGCCAGTGAAGATCATGAGCACCATTTAAATTTGGTACTCGAAAGCCGTGAAAACCAACTATATGCCGAATTGAAGAAATCGAGTTAAAGCAGGAAGTAGCATTCCTTGGGCGCGTCAATGGTGTCGAAACATGGAGTATCTGTTGATCGGTGAAGATTGAAGCAATCTGAAAGTTAGAACAGCAAGCAAAGTCGGTGGTGAAATCGCAGTAGCTTTTTGGGGCTATTTGGTTATTATCGGAGATTCGTGGAAGGGTTTTCTCGAATCGCTACTCCATTAACTTCAGCTAACTTCGGAAGGATATAAAATTCGTTTGGAGTGAAGAATCGAGAAAAGTTTCCAAAGCTTAGAGAGACTTATTTATTTTGTTCTAACAATACCATCTGGTTCGGATGGATTTGTTATCTCTGGTGATACTTGAGGCAAAGGGTTAGGATGTGTTCTCATGCGCGCGTGGAAAGTCGTAGCTTTATGCCTCGCGACAACAAAAAAGTATGAGGAGAATTATCCTACTCGTGATCTAGAGTTAGCGTGATCGTTTCAGCGCTAAAGATATGGAGCACTATCTATATGGGAGAAAGTGGAGATATATTGGACCATAAAAGCCTTAAATATTTCTTCACTCAAAAAGAACTTCGACATCTTGGCGGTGGCGTTGGCTCGAGCTATTGAAGACTCGACCACACTATTGATACCATCTGGTGAAAAAAGCGAGCGTGGTAGGTGGCGCGTTGAGTAGAAGATCATATCTTGAGGGAGCGAGTGCGATGATGTCGAGTATCGCGTAGAAAGCCGACTTTAATAGAAAAGTTAAGGTTGCTCGAAAACCCAGGCAGGAGGGCGTCGTGTATGAAGAAGAAAGTACAAGAAGGAGCTATTAAGGGCGAATTGATGAAGAAGGAATACTTGAGTCCACTCTAGACTTTGTGTTCTAACGACTTTGATTTGAAGTCTGAAGATTATGATGGAGGCACTACAATACACCATTTGCAATCCATCTGGAAGTACTAAAATGTATCGTGATCTTGACATACATTTTGGTGGAACAATATGAGAGAGATTGCAAAGTTTATCTCGATGTGTTTAACTTGCCAAGCGTGTAAAGGCGGAGCATCTTGTACCTAAGGTCGTTGCAACCACTTGAGATTCCAGGAATGGAAGTAGGAACACATTACTATGGATTTCATTACGGGTCTTCCTACGGTTTCTCAAGGCATCAATCTTATTTGGGTTATTGTTGATAGATTAACCAGTCTACCGCTCATTTCTTAGAAATCTGGAGACTTATTCCTTGAGCGTCTTTAGTATATGCGTGAATGAGATTGTGAGGTTGCATGGCATACTGTATCCATAGTTTGGATCGTGACCCGAAGATTCACTTCAAGATTTTGGGTTAGCTTGCAAAAGCTATGAGCGCGGATTGCGATTTAGTTACATACCATCCCCAAGCAGATGAGACGATCGGAAGGACTATTCGAACTCTTGAAGATCTATTAAGACTCTGTGTCCTAGACTTCAAGGGTAGTTGGGATAAGTATTTACCATTGGTGGAATTCTCCTACTGACAGCAGATTATCGAGGCAAGTATAGGTGTGGCTCCATTTGAAGCATTATATGGGCCGAAAATGTAGTTCTCGATATGTTGGGATGAGGTGGGTGAAGCTTGACATTGTTGGGACCCGAGTTGAAATACGATATGACTCTAGAAAAGATCGAATGATTGACAAGCGTATACAAAGCGGCACAAGATCGACAAAAGTTATCACGGATCTTCGCCGAAGGGCGTGGAATTTAGTGTAGAGGATCATGTATTGTTGCGAGTTGCTCCGTGGAAGGGAGTTCAAGATTTGGGAAGAGGAAAGCTCGATCCACGATTTATTGGTCCATTTCAAATTCTTGGTAGGAAGTAGGAAATGTAGCCTATAGACTTGCGTTACCTCAAAGGTATGTCTCGTGTTCATAATGTGTTTCACGTATCATACCGTAAATATGTGAAAGACCGAACCACGTTATTGAGTTAGGCAAGACGAGATAATAGAAGACTTAGCGTATGAGGAGGTACTGTCAAGATCTTGGATAGGAAGGAGCATGTCCTACGATGAAATTAAATACCACAAGTTAAAGTTTTGTGGAGGAATCATCTTTATAGAGAAATGACACAGGAATTGGAAGCGGAAATGAAAGCGAGGTATCCTCACCCTTTTGAAAACACGAGTCGTCGTCGATTTCGAGGGCCGAAATTTCATAAGGAGGAGGTTGTAAGACCAAAATTTTTAAATAAAAGAATTTCCTTTATTTATTATTTTGAAATAGTAAAGGTTGATTTGATTAATTGGATAGTTAAGGGTTAAATCATAAATATTTCAAAATAAGCGAAGTGGTTATAAAATATTCATTATTGTGGGGAATATTCGTTTGGTGGTGGAATATTAAATCTTTGTGGGGAATATTAAATGCGACAGTGCGACCGTGTGTGGGCCCATGTGAAGCGATTGGATGAAGAAAGCGACAAATATAAGTTGTTTTTAAATAGCAGGCGTAGTTATTCACAGATTATCTTGTTGGAATACCAAATTGGTTAAAAAACTGTCTGGCGTTGTTGAACGATGTAATTGCAGTATTGCACCAATTATTGATTCTTACGTAAAGGCACTACTCGATAATGGTTCTGAGTAATTCTTTATTGATATTTTTTATTGAGTTAATAATTCTTTGCGTTGATATTTTATATTCTTTGTTGTTTGATAATTGTCATTCTACGGTATTTTTCATTATAAAGCAATAATTCATATTATCGAATAATATTATTAGATAACATTATTGGCAATGTCTAGAAAGTTACATGCAGGAGAGGTTTGGTCACTACCCTAATTGCGGCGATGAAGAAATTCTTATTAGAAGCCCCCTCTTTCTGAGGCTGCTGGTTATCGATATTGTGATTACGTAATATTATTTGTGAATAATTAATTATTGATTTATATGATGAGGAAAATATTGATTTTATGTGGATATAGATGGAGAAAATTTTTAAAATGACAATTGTTGAAAATTAATATTTTATCTTTTACGATAAAATAATTCATTTTAAATATATTATTTTAATAATATATTAATGGTGATATTTTACAGCGAATGTGGGATATATGAGTATCTGAGGAGGAAGAGTATTTTTGTTGCAATAAATGTTTAAAACATATTAAACATGTCGGTGGACCCCCATTTATTGGTGAAATTTGATTATAGCACATAAAATTGCTTGGTTTGTGGATTTGGTCAATTTCTATTTGGAATTTGGAAAACTTTCTTACTGCAAAGTTGTAGAGAATTGAATTTCCTATAAAAACTTCATGAGATTTGAATTTTCGATGATGAAAGGCTATTTATTATGAATTATTGAAGTTTAGAAGCTCAAAATAATTAATTTTTGGAAGTTTAAAATAATTTAAATTACAAAAAACGTTTTCTTACTTTTGAGGAGAAGGTGGGCTACATGTGTGGCTGATGGTTGAGTGTGGAAATGAGGATTTTGAAAAAATATAATAATATTTAATAAATTTTACTAACTTTGGTGTTCTAAGCGATTTCTATAAATAGGGTCTTGGGTTAGAATTGAAAATCACACGAGCTGAAGTTTTCTCTCTCTATATTATTAGGCGTATTCTTGTGAGTATTTTGAGTATACTTTGAGTATTGCTAGGCGGTCTGAGTTCCTTGACCTTATACGGTATTCTAGGTAGAAATCTTGATCTTTCGAGGTAAGGAATATTATTTTTTAAGTAATGATATTATTTCTTCAATATCATTATCTTTGAAATATTGATCTGAAGTTTTTATCAAATTTGGAACTTTTTCATGTCGAGGTTACTATTCATGGGTTCTTATTCATGAGTTACTATTCACGATTCTTATTATGAGTTCTTATTCACGAGATTCTTATTCAAGTACTATTAAGTAAGTGTGAAGATGTTTTTTGTGGAATTTCTATCTTTTGGTGTAGATTACTATTCACGTATCGGCCTTTATTCGCGTATCTGACACTATATTCACGTATCTGGTACTTATTCATAGAAAAATAAAATTTCTTCTTTTAAGTCAAAACATCTATTACGGATCTAACTTCTGATTGTATCCATGTTTTGATCATTCTTGAATTTTACACCACTATGATTATTTTGAGGTATTTTGGGCGTGGATAAAATAAAATCGAATCCTTAATCCTTAATCCTTGTCATTTTGTTTCCTTTGGATTCGTTTCTTTAAAAAAAATATTTTTCATCATCCTCGGTCTTAAATGATGATATTATGGAATATCTTTGGCATATAGTGAAGATGAATGATTTCTTAAGAATATCTTTGGCTGTAGTGCGAAGATGAATGATTTCTGAAGAATATCTTTGGCCGTAGTGCAAAGATGAGCAGTGTTTAAATGAACATGACCGGTGATGAATATCTTTGGCTGTATAGTCTTAAGATGAATATTTGATTCCAAATGTATATTGATTGATGTTACGGGGATAAAAGATAGGCGATGAACTTTTAAATTCATCATAGAAGATAGTAGTTTGCATTCTCTACTTAACTCTTCTAATGAATTATTATTTCCATTGCGAATATTGATTTAAAATTTGTTGTCTATTGTATTCTATTATATATTTTTCCTGTTGAAGACTAACGATAATTTGTTGTATATTATCTTAGTCGTAATATTCTTTCTTTGAGCTAGTTGAGCTCACCCTTTTCCTTTTGTTCCATTTTTTCTCGGGGAGGCGAGAATATAAGCGAGTCTGAGTCGGGGTATGGAATGAAGGTTTTAGAAAGGATTGTTTAGTAGTCCTCACCATTTTTGTAAAATAATGTATCGATAAATGTGATGAGGATTTATTTGAGTATAGATATTATACAGAAGATAATATTTGTATTCAAACTCACGCAGATTTCTTGTTGTAATAATAAAGTTGTAGTTGTTTACGTTGTATTGACAACTCGGAATGAGTGATGTATACCTATTTTGGCGTCCACAAGAATCCTTTCGGTTTGGGTTCGTAATCTTTTTCAGATCGGTGATTTAGCTTGCCTTTGGTTTATGTGGGTGGTAAAGTGGAGATCTTATGGTCCCCATATTTTGCTAAAAAATATTTATTGCGAAGTGAGATCCTTCATACGGTAAGAGATCCTTATGATGATGGCAGGGTGTGCCAAATCGGGTGAAAATATTCTTCTTGATGGCTGAAGCACCACCTTAGCATCATTAGTCGTGAGGCAGTGCTTCCACCACTTGGAGACATAATCCCTTGCCATACTAGGATGTAGAGATTATTGAATGAGGATGGGAATGGTCCCGTAAAGTGATACCCCATACATCGAAATAACTCCACTTCGAGAATATTCTGCGGTGATAACTTCATGCGATCTTGAAATATTGCCTACCAGTTGGCATCATCGCGATCTGACACATAAGCGTGAGCATCCAGAATAAGGTGGGCTAATAGAATCGGTGAAGTACCTTGGCGTGATTCGTTGGCCTCAAAATGACCTCCATGAGTGCGATGCGTGGCAATGATGTAGCACACCTTCAATTTCTTCTTAAGTGAACATCTTACGTAAAATCGGTCAAGGCATTGCTTGAACATGAAGGGCTCATCCTAACGATATTGTTTGCCATCCTTGAGAATTTCTTCCTTTGTTTGGCTTTCAGTTAATGGGAGAACTTGGCAAGCCCACGTAATTGGCAAAATCCGGCGTACCATGGAAGCTTGCCATTCACCTCAAAAAGTTGTTAGATTAGGAAAAAAAAGTCATTTATGGCCTTTTCGGACCTCATTCGGACGGTGTGGTATTTTCCAATCTGAGCAAGTGATCAGCTGACTGGTTTCTGTTCCTTCTTATCTTGGATTTCCAAATCAAACTCTGAGCGGTGAGAACCCACCTAATCGATCTAAAACGCATCCTTCTTTTCTATCAAATACTTGATGGTAAGTGATCGGTGTATACAATCACCTTCGTTCAATGAGGTAGGGCGGAACTTGTCAAAAGCATATACCACACCAGTGACTCCTTCTCGGTGGTGGTGTAATTTAAGCGAGTATCGATCGATGTCTTCTTGTCATAATAAATGGTATGGAAGACCTTCTCCCTTCTACGACTGACAACGCCCTATGGCATAGTCCTTGGCGTCGCACATGCATTCAAAAAAGGTAGGTCGATGCGGAGCTACCTACAATAAAACGCAAAGACAAGCCTTTTCTTTAATAACTCAAAAGCGCTTCGGTGAGCGGCATTGAGCTGGAAAAGCATGTCCTTTTCGAAAAAGAATGCACAAAGGTTTGGTGATCAGAAGTCTGAATAAACCTACATGTAAAAAGCCGTGCTGAGAAACTCCTCATCCCTTTTCTTTGAGGTGGGTGGTGGAAGGTTATTGATCACATCGATCTTTGCCTTATCAACCTCAATTAGCTTTCTGAGACACCCGATGACCTAGAATAATGCCTCTTGACCATGGTGACCTTCTCCCAATTGACACCAAGTTGGTTTTGACACGCCGATGGAGAATGGTAGTCCGGATTAATCGACAATTGTCGAATGAGCTCCCAAAAGCTGAAGTTGTCCATGAAGACCTCAAGGTCTTCTCAACCATCGAGAGAAGATTGACATCATGGCAGCTGAAATGTGGCGGGAGCATTACATAACGAAGGACATTTTTGTAAAGAAAGGTCCCATGGAGGACATGTAAATGTCGTCTTCTCACGATCTTTTGGGCAATAGAAATCGATTGTACCCGAATACCCATCAAGCAAACAATAATATTTGTGCCTTGACCAATAGGTCCGACATTTGATCAAAATGAAAGGAAGGGAAAGTGATCCTTACGAGGTTGATTTGTTCGGTTCTGTAATCATTTTACACTCTCACCGGTTAAAATCTGGTGGGAATCGATTCGTTGTTTTCATTGGACACTACATCGTCATCCCTCCTTCTTTGGCACACATTGGATTGGACTAACCCGAGGTACATGCGAGATGGGGTAGATAATGCCGCATCAAGCGACAATGATTTCTTCCGGACGACCTCTTTCATAATAGGATTTAGCAGCCTCACGATGCTCTATAGATGGCTTGAGCCTTCCTCCAAAAAATTTTGTGCATGCATAGAGTTGAAGTGATCCCTTTTATATCTGCGATAGACCATCTAAGGTAGTTTTTGTACTTCTTGAACCACAAGTATGACTTTTCTTCCGGAGCACTTGGTTAGAGAAGCGAAATTATCACGGTAATGAAGATTAAATTCCTAAATAAGCATACCTCGGTGAGTAGGCAAGGTTTGAGCTCGAAAGAGACGGGAGGTTCGATGATAGATGGCTTGAGCTTTGGATGTAGAGGCCTCATTATCATTCGGATTTGAGCGTGATTGGAATTGCTTTGATCCTTGAGGGTTAAATAAAACCCCATGGCACATTCCGTCGAAGGATCTTAGTATTACTGGCCCGATTAATATAGCTTCCAGATAGTGCGGAATGCAAGTTTACGAGAATACCCCTATCAACGATTTATCAATAGTATTAATCCGGAAGTAATCCTCGGTGTATTAGGAAACTTCATTGATTGGAAGACATTGAGCGTCACTTCTGATCGATCATGAACTCTCATTATTTAACTCCCTTTTTAGACCTCGTCGAGGTCCTCCATGCGCCGAGAATAGCCTTCCCATATTATCAGACCTCTACATCCTTCTTTAAATGGGGACTATGAAATCTGCTTTGAATATATGAACTTGTCGACCTTTACTAGCACATCCTCCATAATTCCCTTTGGGTATGTGGGAGATCTATCGACTAATTGCAAGGTGGCGACTTGTCGGCTTGGCTTCATTGAGGCCCAACTTCTTATAAATAGAGAGGCATTAAATTGATGCTAGCCCCTAAATCACCACGAGCCTTCCCGATAAAGCTGGTCCCCGATGGTGCATGGGATTGTAAAACTTCTGGATCCTTGAGCTTTGGTGGAAGCTTGTTTTTTGGGATGGCTTTTCACACTCTTGATCGAGCCACGGTCTCATAGTCTCCCATTTTTTGCTTCTTGGATAGAATGTCCTTTATGAACTTGACATAACTAGGCATTCCTTCCAAAGCCTTTGTGAATGGAATATTTATGTGCGATCTTTGAACACCTCAAGAATTTGGAAAAGCTAGCATCCGACCTGTTACTGCACCGTCTTGGGCGGCGGCAACTAAAGGGATAAAGGTGATTGACCACATTAGTTGAAGGGATGGTGTCGGACTTTTGTCTTGACCTCTCATGTGAACCCCCACTTGTCTCAAACATTCTCCTTCTGGAAAGTTCTTCTTGAGTCACTATCTCATCTCCCATGAGAATACCCTCTCCACTTTGCACGTTAGTGGTTCTCCCACTTCGTGAGATTCTTGCTTTACCTGCTCCTTGCCTTCCCATTTTGGGTTGACATCGGTGTCACGCTGGGCGTCTTTGGTGATTCGACTATTCAAAGTAGTATTGATGACCCATCTGTACTTCAAGATTACGTAATGGAGCTTCTTGATTGTACTACGGTTTTGTTACGGGCTATATACCTCGTGAGCGGAAGATCTTCTAATGCGGGCTTCTTTTTTCTGTTATGCGTGGAGGAATGTGGCCGATTCCAGGAGTGCTCTGTGGATGTGGGTTGGCCGAGTGCGAGATTGGAATCGGGGAGGATTAACATAATTTGGCACAGTAGATGGAGGTTGTTGTGGATTGGGGTTATTCTTATTGTTGTTGGAATTGTTGCCCGAGAAGTTGGGATGGTTTCTTAACCGGGTGGTAATGAGTGTGAAGGCGGTATTTTGTTGTGCGCGTGGTTAGAAACAAACTAAGCAATTTAAAGGGCTTATACTTTGCCTTTGCTTTCGGTTGGGTGGCTTCCTTGGCATAAGTCACATTGAACCACGACACTTCTGCATGTTTTGAACCCTTAAAGGTCACATGGTCTACAGCCTTTTTGTTAAGCTATTCGCTACTGAGCGTAACGATGTGAAAAGTCCACTTCATAAACCCGTTGCTCTTCTTGGGGCTTGCCTATCATTAGGCCATTGATAATTGTTGGAAGCCATTGTCTCCACCAGCTCGTATCATTGTGTGGTGTTTGGCCGTGAATGCCCCCCCCTCCGGATGCGGCATCGATACTCGAGCGAGTAGAGCCGGACAAGCCATTGTAAAGATGCGGATTGGGAGCCACTCGGGAAGGCCAGTGGTGTGGGCATTTTCTCGGCCAGATCCTTAAGCCGCTCCGCTGGTCGTCTGAGGATTCGGATTCAAATTGAACAAAGGGCGTGATGCATGCACGAGCCTGTTTTGCTTGGGTGGGATCCAAAACAAGCGGTGCAAAAACTTATTAGCCAGGTTTAGCGATCGATAAACCGCCTGATTATCTGCGTTCCACAAGTAATATATGAAAGTAGAAAGTCGAACCCACGAGGACAAAGACTTATGAAACAAATACTAAGGTAAAATCGCTACTAAACTTATTTAAGCGATTGAAAGGAATGGTTGGTTAAGCTATTTCAATAAGAAAACTAACTAAAGAGAAGTTGATTTGTGCTAGGAAGGTAGATGGGACTTCTGACTCCCCTAATGCCTACGCTTAATCTTCTAACTCTCGTAATATAAATGAATCAGCAGAATGGTCGACTAGAAACGATAATAGGCATAAACTTTTATCGAAGGTCAATGCATCCCTAACAAGCTATAGCGCCGTATATACATTGGTGATACTAACTAGGTAAAGTCGTTAGCTCGTTTCCCAAAGGTCGCCTGAAGGCAAATAAGGATATGTATCTGTTGGCACGATTAAGCCCACATTCGAATGTAAGGTCATACTTGGTGTTGTTGAATTTAAGGCAGAGCGGTAATATCCATTTATCAATTTCCATCGCTATCGGTGCAATTTATTTATCGAAATCGGGCAATCTGAAACAAAATACAACAACCCGTTTCAAAATGCTTCATTTATATAAAGCGAGAGAGAAAGTTGATTAAGCTATTCAAAGGTTACATTGCGATCCTAAAATGTAGTTAGTTCGTAACTATGGTACTAACACAAATTTCTAATACACTATCCATTATCGACAAATCTGATGAATAGGAGATTTGGAATAAAGAAAAACCACTGTATGAAGAGTGTATATACGCGAATCTTCTCTTCCACATACGCAGTCTAAAATATTGAAGCGATATCGATGTTCCTTTTCAAAAGCTTCTTCCTCTTCTTTAAGCTTGGATTCTATGTTCTATATCTCTATATCACGTGTTCTCCGCCTCACACCTTCTTATAACCTTTTTTTCCCCTCTTTGCTTGGTCGAACAAAGGCCTTGTTGCTTAGGGGCAGGGGTGGTCTTATGACCTTGTTGAGCCATAAGCATTAGATGGCATTGCGGTGCCACATTAGTATCGAACCACGGAGCTTCTGTCTGAGAACAAAAAAGAAAGAATAGTGGTATTTGCTGGTACACTCCTCAGCGTCGCCAGGAACATGGGGAAATTGTATTGGTCTGAGCTTTAAAAGCTGAACTTTGGCGCCCAGCGGTAGCGATTATTAAATGAATTATCTGTTTTGCCCCTTTAGAAATTTGGAAAATCCTTGTAAAGCCTTGCGATGCAGCGATTAAGCACAATAACACTATATTTATATGAAACTACATAAAAACTACGAATTCATTGCAGTAGTTAAGTCGTAAAAATATCCAGATTAGCGGGTATAAATCCACTCATCAACCACATTATGAGTTGAAACTTTCCACAATAATATGAGTTTAAGAACTATCCCGGAGAGAGACCGTAAGCGTCCAAATTCATTTGAGGAAGTTCAAAAACATACCATATAATTATGAGTCGCGAACTTACCATAAGTATGAGTTTAGAGAACTACGCACCTTCCTTATCTTTCTCTACTATCAAGTATATACATGAAAAGATTCACCTTCTCATCATATACATCTTGATAAGCGTGACCAATTTGATGATTATCAGCATAATAAGCCAGAGTGGTTTGTTACAACGAGCACAAAACTACGCCCGTACAAAGGTTTATACAACTTCGGTTTGTCGCATGAGTCTCGATTTAAATCTTACAACTTAACTTTCTCTTTACTTAATCAATTTTTTTAATTCGTATATGTTATCCTTCTGACTCGATTTGAGTTCTTCTTCCGTCTTATTTATTGGTGCCATTCATTCGTAGCATTGGCTATAAATCATTCATCGTTTAACGACTCATACTGTTATTCTGAAGGCTATTAAAAAGATTTAATATGATCATATGGTGATCTTCTTATCCTTCTATCTCTACGTTTATAGTCTTGGTAGTCATACCTAAGATTTATAACCTCTCGACTTTGATACCCCGATACATAGCATAGAAATCAGATCTATTTTTCACATCTGGATTAAATGCGTCACAATCCATCTTCTTCCAAACATACATCATTATAGGCTAAATATAACAACATACATCCTCAAATCCAAGTTCTAAAACCTTAAAACCTCTTTCATTATAAATAATGGTAATTACATTATTCTTTACATCTACCTTGCTGAGTGACTTTTTACGCCGCAAGGATCATAATCGTTCGTTAAACTATTCCATAGTTTAATTCTATCATTCTATATTACAAGTCTTGACTTGATCATCACGCTCATTCATATAATGAATGACACTTCTTCTGGATATTGATCGGCTTGATCTTTTACGTGATCCTTAAGTTCTTTAACATCGTTATTTGAAATGTTTTATTTAAAAAAAGTGTGAGCATTCAATTGCCTTGTGATAGTCATAATATGATTGAGCAAACTTGACTTTAAAATTCAAACATTCTTTTAAGACTTGATAATAGCGAACAAAGGTTATGAAGCGGAGGTTGAATAATAGGAATAATCTTGATTCTATCATTTTAAAACATTAATTACATTCACTTTGAAATACTTTCATTCTCCACTCTCTTTCGTACACATTACATCACATTAGAATCAATACTTACACAGACTAAGCAAATATGAGTTCATGTATAAGCAGAACATTCTCATATTTTATGATTCGATCATGAGAGCAGTTCATCTCGTAAAAACAGCAAAGTGTTCACATTATAGCCTGAGGCCTCATCATTCTACCTTGCATAAATATCACACATTTGTTGTGAGACCCGGATTTTATGAATAAATATTTAATTTTCTCGAAATAATTTTTTGAATATTATGGTGTGGATTTGATATAATGTTATAGTTGTAGGTAGTATTTATAAATTTTGTAATGTATCTGAGTTGTTATATAATATTAGGTGATTGTTAGGGAATATTCTTTTTGTCGGAGAATATCAAATGCAATGATACCAATCATTAGTGGACCCCACAATGGAATTATTGTAGGATTGAGAAAATGAGAAAAATATTTTTATGAGAATAATGACGAAATTTTTACCGTTAAAAAGCGTTGAACTACTCGGTAGTAGTCGATGTCTGGCGTTGGTTTCGTAGTATACGTGGTATTGATTATTAATGCTTCGTGAAGTCTTCTAAGTTTTTGTTTTATTAGTATTATTAATATAATAAAAGCAGAAAAACTTTTATATAAAACATAATACTTTGACAAAGTTATTCATTTTATTAGATTATAAATAGAATATATTATATTTTATTTAAAGATTTTGTTTATTAGAATATTTTATTAAATTAATACTGAATGGTAGTTTAATAGTAAATCAATATGAATAGTTCATGGATTAGTTACTATTCATTCCATTCTTCTATAAATAAAGCTCATTCCTTCATTATTTCTTTACGAATTCTTTGAAACTACTGAGAAGCGTAGAGAATTCTTCTTTACATAATCTTAAGCATATTTCTTTAGTGTTTTAAAAGCTAACGGCGTAGTCTGAGTTTCTTCAAGTATATCCACGCTTCTTGTGAATTACTCTTCTTTATAAGGTAAAGGGTATTTTTTTCATATTCATGAGAGAACTTCCTATTATTCCATTCTTTATTATTATTGGAATAACTTTGTATCGTGGTCTACCTATACTTGGTGAAATTCTTACATTTTCCATTATTTATTATTACATTGGAATAACTTTGTATCATGAGGCTACCTATGCTTGGTGAAATTCTTACATTCTTCTTTATTATTTATTATTACATTTGGAATAACTTTTTGTATCTGTGAAGCTACCACATACTTGGTGAAATTCTTATTACCTTACATTTTCTTTATTATTACATTGGAATATCACCATTTGTGCGTTCTGTGGACTGATTGAAGAATTATTTATTATTACTGTTGGAATAACTTTTGTCATCGCAATACGCGTGCATGGTGATTTCTGTTGTTATTACATTCTTTTATTATTCTATTGGAATATCTGTCTCATGCATTTTCTGTGGGACTAGTTAAGATTATTTATTATTACATTGGAATAACTTTTGTTTATCTGAAACGCATGCATGGTGATTTACTGTTGTTATTCCATTCTTTATTATTACATTGGAACATCACAGTCGGTCTAAATTTTGCGACACGGTTCAAGATTATTTATTGATACATTGGAATAACATACATCTGATACCGCGTACGTGAGTGATTTCTTTTGTTATTCCATTCTTTATTATACTTTCGGTTGGTTAAAGTTTTGACTTCTATACTCCATGAAATTAGTGGAATATCCTTGATATTTGCTCTTCATCGATACCTTTTCATGGAAATATTCTTACGAGCATTCTTAAATTTTACTCTACAAAGTAGTATCATGTTAACAATTTGGGCGTTATTAGTTCTGGATAATTTAATTCTTGAACTTGTTTTATTGAATTCTTATATCATTGTCATCATCCTCATATTTATATTTTGTTGAAAGTCATTTTGTGAGTGCATAGTGCATAGATGGACTTTGTATGATTATGACGAGAGATTATTTGGTATAATCATGATCGTAATGTTTACAAATGATGTGGAAAAAGTTCCCGTTGGCGCGTAGTGCATTGATGGGCGATTTTGGTATGATTATGGCTATAGATTCTCATTGACGGAGCAGATGAATTGTTTTATGGCATGATCAGGGCTTAGTTGATAAAAACACAATTATCTTTGGCCCGTAGTGCATGGATAATTCGTGTGGTCGTGCTAAATAATGTCCTTGGCACGTAGTGCGAGGGATGAATTGATAATGTGGATTATTTATTAAAGTGAGTCAGCGATAAAAGTGATGAAAAACTTTTTTAAATCATAGAAGATAGTAGATTTATTCTCTACTTGAGCTCTTACAATGGTTGTACTTCATTCCTTTATGAGTTAAACTTGATGTTTGTTATATTTTATTAGTTTAACATTGTTGAGAGACTAATGATAATTTATTACGCATTATCTTGAGTGTAATATTTCTTCTTCAGGCTGATTATGCTCACCCTTTCTTTCACTATTCTCCTTGGAAAAATGAGAATATAAGCTAAGATGAGTCGGGGAGCGGGTGCCCGGTCGAGGATAAATAGCATTAGTAGTCCTCACTATTACATTAAATAGTGTAATGATAAATGTAATGAGAACTCCTTTGAGTGTGAATATTATACAGATGACAA